>CM017469.2:8834311-9218702 GCA_007827005.2 Populus simonii
AATATTAATTTTTTTTTCTATTTAGTTATCAAACTTTCATGACACGGATCTCAGATTTAACAGGTTAACCTAGTTAATTCATATTTTTTTCCTTTTTTTTCATTAGTTTTTTTTCTTAATGTTGGTTTTTTTTCTTTGTTTTTTTCTTTTTAATTAATCTATTTAAGCATGATACTTTTATGATACAACCTTGCAACCAAACTCATATCCAAGGCTATTGGGGTTGATATTGCAGTCAGACCCACTTAAATTTGGATCTTTCAAGTTTAATGTTATTATAAATATTACTTTTGAGTCAGACATTGCAGTTAAATCTAAGATTCTTGAATATAGATTTGTAAAAAAACCTAATACTTTTAATTTTTAATTTTTTTAAATATTTTTTATATAAAAAAATTAATCTACGGCATCGCGCGTTCACGAGAAAAAAACTCATCTTGTGCTTAAAAAATGAGCGACAAAGGCCTGGGAGTAGAAAATCAAATTAAGAGAAGCTGGTACAATTTCCAAGGCACCCCCATAAGAGTTAGGGAAAAGTTTTATTATGGTCAGTGTTGAGTTTGAAAGAAGAGAGGATTTTCCCAAAAGGGGCACTCCATTATAAACCCTGATATCTGAACGGAACTACTGGATTACCACGATTTTCAGGACATGAATCTAGCCAGCGGTCAATAGAGGGTTTGGAAGGGGCGTAATTGCCAATCGCATCAATCATATGCCGAACATCTCATGAACGGGCCAGGATAGACTAGATCGAATAGTTTTTTGGCAGTATTTGATTGAATTTTGATTCCACTGGGGCATGTATTCCTGGTTGTGTAGGCCGCAGGAGTTTCGAGATTTGTGAGTGACGAGGAATGAAAAGTAAAGTCGATGATAGTAGTTGAGAATTGTCAGATTGAATGTTTCCGAGTAATATACGAAGCAAAAATTTCGATACATGAGGGGAGGGGTGTGTTGTCATGTCAAGGTACAAGAGAATGTGTGGATGCGATGGATGCAATGTGGCGGTAGATGGTATTATTAGCACTGGAAGCAGTGGTTATAATGACTGTTGCAGGTGTATTGAATAGGCATGCAATGCCTCTTATACTACAACGTATTAATATGTTGACAATGCGGTTATAGCAATGCCTCGAGGAGATGTTACGAGTCTTGCACCCAAAAGGCAACTTAGCTTTAGAGCCATCCATGAGTCTCGTCTGTCGAATATTAATTTCGGGTGCATTCATCTCTTATCTTGAAAGAGGTTGGAGGAAAGAAATCATCTCCCTTTTAGCTTGAACTGGATCTTTGGAGAGCGCGGATCTTTTTTAAAAAAAACCTAAAAAAATATATCCAGACTTCGCTATTGCTTTTTAATAGTAGGAAAATCTTGAATGAAATTGAAAAATAACAGTTAAAAAAATCATGGTTAATTCATATTAATTTGTTAAATTTATAATCTAGTTCATGTGATCGGAATAACTCAATAAATAAATTAAAACAAATTATAAAACTCAATTCTCAATCAATCTAGTATTGAAATATAAAATTGAAAATAAACAATTAAAAAAAGACAAAAAACAACTCGAGCCAACTTAAGTTAACCCATCAAATTTGTTGCCCGAGTCTTGAAATAGAAATAAACTTATAGAAAACAAATAGAAACAAATTATGAAACCTAATTCTTAATCTAAGGATGATATCGAGAAAAAAATCAATTACAAAAAGGGAAAAAAATCAATTCAACCGAGTTAACTTGTTAAACCTACGGTTCACATCATTATATTTGAATAACCTCATAAAAAATAAATTGAAAAAAAATTATAAAGTCTAATCTTATAAACCTAATATTGAATGATAAAATTGAAAAAAAAAATATATGAAAAAAATAAAAGAAGAAAAATCAAAACACTATTCTAGTTAATGGTGTTTTGCGAGGACGGATACAATGAAATCACCTTCTCTTTTTTTATTTTTAACTAGCCTCAATTCCCGCTTCACCACGGGGCCAAACTATTTTTTATTTAAAAAATGATGTTTAGGTGTTGAAATGGGATAAAAAAAGGATAGGAAAAACTACTCATGACAAAGTTGTAACTACGCTAATTAGAGCTAAGCCAATCAGAGATATCTTGCCAAACTCGTGAATTAGATCATGCAGTTGAAATAACCCGATAAAAAAATAAAAAAGAATTATAAAAGTCTTTTTTTTTAAAAAATAATCACGTTTAGCTTTTTAAACCTGTGACCCGAGTCATTAAACCTTAAAGCATCCAATATGAAAAAATCATGAAGTCCAATTCTTAATTAATTAAATATTTAAGAATGAAATGTAAAAAAGAATTTCAATTATACAAAAAGATTTAAAAAATAGAAATTAAAAGAATGAGGATCAAAATTAAAATACAAAATAAAATTTATATTTAATTGAAAAGTGAAATTGAAAAAACAATTCAATTTAGTAAAAAGAAAAAAGAAATTAAAAAGAATGAGAATCAAAATTGACATGGAAAAAATAATAATATTGTAATTAAAAGGTGAAATTGAAAAGAACAATAACTTTTACAAAAGAGCTAAGAAAAAAATTATAAATCAAAACAACAAGGACCAAATTAAAAAACATATTACTATCAATTTCAATTGAATGATGAATTTGAAAACCACTAAAACTTTTACAAAATGTAAAAAAAAAAAAAAAAAATCCAAAGAATAAGAACTATATTAGAGAATATAATATTTGATAAATTAGGATTGAAGAATAAAATTAAAAACAGATAAAAATTTTATAAAAAAATAAAAAAAATAAAAAAATTAAGAACTAAAGTTGAAGTTACAATAAGCAGCCAACCTGAAGTTTTTTATGGAGGAAAGAGAGAAGATAATGGAACAATTCATTATAATTATTGTTGTTGTTGGAAAATGACTTGGGTGTAAATTAGATAAAACATATAGAACATATTTAATATAATATAATATAATATAATGTAATGTAATTAACCATGTAATGTAATGAGATGGATTGGTATATTATTTTAAAATTCTTTGTTATGTAATGAAGACTTTGTATAAAGTTTCGTTCTAATCTCTGAATTGTATTTTTTTAAAATATTTTGTCTTTATATTTTATTTTTATTATAAATTGGTCTTTATTTGCAAGTTTTTGGTCTTTATATTGTTTTAAATTGTAATTTAGTATTTGAATTTTTTTTTTACATTTAAATCTGTACATGATTATTCTTTTTTTTTTTTGGTAACCCGGGGTGTCCGAGCCAGCGTACGCGCACCACAACTAATCCCCGGACCCACTGAACACCCTACAAGCCCAGTAGGCAGGTAAGACACCACGGGGGTGATAGACGTGCACTCTAGGGCTCAAACCCAGGTGACAGAGGCAAGAAAACCTTAATCAGGTTCGTGATCACATAACTTTTTTTTATGCAACATGTATAATGTAATAAGGTAATTTTTTATTATATTATAATTTTTAAAATTACAAAACTAAACATAAAAATGAAACGAACCACTACTTCCGAGTTCCGATGAAACAGGATAATAATAGGTAGAGCCTAGAGTGGCGTGATTGCTAATTAAAATGGAGCATATAGACAGGCAGGTGATAACTTGAGTCTTATCTTGAAGTATTTGCGTGCATTCTTGTAATTTTGTAATGGTTTATTTCAAGTTATGAAGCTAGCACGTGGGTATTTATTGTTAAAACAAAAGAAAAATATTGTAAGAAAATTCACATTTACGAGCGGTTTGAAAGTGTGATTGCAGTTGTTTTTTATAATACTTTTCACTTAGAAATGTATCAAAATGATTTTTTTTTTATTTTTTAAAAATTATTTTTGATATCAGCGCATTAAAATGATCTGAAAACATCAAAAAATATTAATTTAAAATAAAGAAAAAAATAAAAAAATTTAAATTTTTTTAAAAGCATTTTTAAAACACAAAGAAATATCAAATGTTGACCTCCTTCACATTACAACTTAATCCAGGATTATTAGAGGCTTTAAATTGGATGATAAGTGCGCTTGAGTGGCAAATGACGTCCCTTTTCTTGTGCCCCTGAATCAACAAGCACCTGTGGAGGACCAAGAGATCACCCGACCTCGTACATCTGTAACGGTCATAATAGTATTGTTGAAACTTGCTTGGACATGAATAACTCCCTTAGGAATTTTACGTGCATTTTTACATGAACTAATACGTCCATTCTTACAGGAACCAATTCTTGGTAAGAGTTTTGCCATATTTTATAATCTAAAAAATGAAGTCTGAGGTCTATGGATATATCCATTTCGTGTCAAAATAGATTATTTGTATATCAGATCCTCTAGAGAGTCTCCGCTTAGAAGAATTATCCTTGTCTTTGTTTATGTCTCGGGTTGGAGCAAATTATTAGAATTCGTCCCCGTCGACATTTTTCACAAATTTTACGAGGGGAAGCCCTTATCTTCATATTTTTCATTTCTTATTTTTGAACATACATACTTTTTGTGAAGAAAAAAAGTTTCGTTAAATTTTGAAATCGTAAATTGAATTCCTATAAAATATAAAAAATAAAAGGAATGTTGAAGTTGAAAAAATTACCTAATCATTTGAATTTTTGTTGGGGAGTCTATAAATTAGATGTTTTTTGATCGAATCATAAGCACTTACTTCTATTTTGACTCTATCTCCTGATGGTATAAGTATAAAATCGCGTCAGGTCTTTTCTGAAGTATAATCTAAAACCACATCTTCATTATCTAATCTAAACGAATCCCTAACATATTATTGGAAAGTTACTAAGAAATTAAACCTTTCTGAATCTCCTTTTTTTTTTTTCTATTTAAAAGTCTCTTGAAATATCAGCTAATCTAACGTAGAAGGAATGATATTTGAAATCTGTTCTTTACTTTTTTTTTTTTTTCACAAATAGATAAAGTTTGGATACAATTTGGATATAAAAAAGATTACCATATATAACACAAAATATCAAACATAGAAATGATTTTTGAGAGGTTATAACGAAAAGAAAATTTCGAGAAATTTAAGAAAGAAGTTTGTTTTGACTTTGATACACTAAAACTATCTCGAAGATGCTATAAATGTAAGAGATTATAACTTAGCACAGAGCTTGGACACACACACACACACACACACACACACTTACTTTTTAAGTTTTATCTAGTGTAAACTGTAAAGTTTTGATGGTTAGAAAAGGGGCAGAGCCTTAATGGTTAAATTTACTTGGTAGAATATGTATGACCTTAAATAAACGCAAGATTCTTCTTCCCCACTTGTGTTTTCCTTTTTAGACTTTTCACTAGGAATGCGTCATGATCTACTTAAAACAGAGCTTGGTAAGGTAATTGTCAATGGTTAAGCATGGTTTATCATGGGGACAAGAAGTACAGGGAACCCAAACCTGTTCGGTCAACGTAATTATCATCATGGAACAAACTTTCCCAATCGACGAAAAAGTTTTTAAGCCGACACCAAACAATTAGGAAGAAAGAGTACTTTCAGGCACAATAATTTTTCATTATTGCTGTTTTCTTTATGTGTTTTATTGGAAAATTATAGTAGATTTTGTTTTTTTTTAAAATATATTAAAATAATATTTTTTATTTTTAAATTTATTCTACAATTAAAAAATATTATTATTTTTATTAAAATATAATGAGATTTTTTATTTTTAAAATTTATTTTAATATTAATATATCAAAATAATTTAAAAATATTATATATTTTTTATTAAAATATAACTAGATCAGAACTCCTTGATATTATAACTTGATGTTATATTATCAACGCAAATGTTTTTTTTTTAACATAAGTGTCCGGACTAGCTTACGTGTACCTCGATTAATTCCACGGACCTTGAAGTTAACGACAATGTAAATCTTCAATGGCCGTTATAGCAACCTCATTGCTTAAATATGAGATTATAAAATAAATAAATTTTTTAATTTCAAACTCTTATCACTGAAATACTTATTAGATAATTTTATCAAGATCTTGCTATAGATAAAGATGGCAATGATGAAATAATTTGAGAGACAGGGTTGAATTCGTTTTTATTATGAAAACATGGATATGATGTGATAACAAAGTTGTGAAACATGATTTGGAGTTCAGAAAGGTTTCGGTGAAAACATTTCACCCTGCGCTCATTTCATTTGTCGATATGCCATAGGCCTCGCCACTTCCAATTAGTGGACGATCCATCAATTCTAGTACATTCGACACGCACACGAAAACCTGGGAATGACTCCTCATTTTAGCTCACTGTAAACTTCTTACAAAGTACATTTTCTGAGCGATTGACTGAGTAGCTTTGATTGGTAAATTTTGTTTTTTTAATTGAGATAAGTTTTAAGAGCATTTCCCCTCGTTAATCTGATATAAATAAATAAATGGCTTCAGAATCTTAATTCTCAATCCGAACTCAAAAAATCAAGAGAAGATAGCACCACCTTTAAGTTGTTTGAGCCTTACTCCATGAAGAAAGAATCATGCTAAGAGATATGAAAGTTCGTTCTCTGTTTCTGCTACTTCTGGGCGTTAAAAAAAAAGCATTGAAATTGGAACCACAGTTGCTTTCATTATGATTGACCATAAATATTATTTTATGCAGGAGAAAGAGAAGTGAGAAAAATGACCTAATTGCGCCAACAAGGAGGTAGCTACAGTGATAATTCATAATTAAGCAAGCTATAAACTCCCACACCATGGTCCTGCCTCTTGAAAATTTAAGTGATTAACACTATATTATGTACGATGGTAATCATTAACCAGAAGATTAACTAAAAAGGAGAAGTAATCATGAAGCAAAGGAAGAGTGGGGTACAGTATTTCACCGAAGAAGAAAAGGAAATCTTAAAAGTATCAACAGTACATACACAGTATAAACCTTCCCATATGTCATTATACCTGTACCGTAGTCGGCAGAGACATTAAATAACCATTGAGATTCAACAACAGCAAGAAAAAAAAAAGGAAAAAAAAAAAAAAGAGAAGGAAAAACCGTCCTTCTAATTTGCACAGACACTGTCATTTGTCAAAAAATGAGGGTTTTTAGTCAAGTTCTCATGGGACTCCAGAAATGACATGTGGCTTCACTTCCCCACGTTGTGTTATCAGTTTCTGCTATAAATACAGCTCCCCCTCCTTTGAACTTTCCCCACCATTACTAGCTAGAGCATCGGTTTAGGTCCCTCGGAAGCTAAATAGCTGCAAGGCTTGATGCATAGAAAAGTATGGAAGAATCTGTTAAGCTCAGGAGGGATAGCGCCCTAAGGATAATCATGGGCTCTTTTTATGTGGTTTTTGATTCTCAGTGGCGCTATCCATCCTGAGTTTCATTGCTTCTTCTTGCTATCAGCTCCTGGCCTCTCTCTGTTGGTTCTTGAAGTGCCATTAATTCCAGCTTTTTTGAGAAGGTGATTTGTTACTGGTATGTACTAGCGTTTGCTTTTAAATTCATTTCTTGTCGGATTTCGCATGTTTCTTGTTGTAGTTGCCATGGTTATTGAGGGGAATTTCCTTTGAATAAGTGGAGTATTAATGATAGTTTCTGTTCGAAGGCCATTATGAGTTCTGTGCTCATGCTGTGGAAACCATCATAGCTTGATCTTAATTCAGAAATATGCCATTGATGGAAGTTAAATGGATAGTCCATATTGAACTATTTATGTACATAAATTGATAATGTTTTTCCTTCTTGACATGCTAATTACGGTTATGGAGGGAGTTAATCGTTTGCTCTACACATGGATGGATGGATTATGATAGCGATTGTGTGATTGTGATTGTGATGGCGATGATTATATTAGCAACACAAAACTCCAAAACAAAAGTAACAGTTTGTAATAATAATAATACAGAAACAAAATAATGCAGGGCTAGCTTATCCATTTATCAAATTTGGTCTGGGAGGATGAACTTGAAGATGTTGACTGCTTCCCATCTTCGTGTAAGTCACGGCCCTCGGTCATGTTCTTTCGAGTCGTTTCCTTTACTTTAATTATATCTATATATAAAAAAATTAAGGCAAAGGTTTGTGCAATTAAGTAATATCTGCACTCATTTACAGCTTTAATTCTGATATTTTGCCCCCTTTCCAGGTGACCGTGTTTCCACGCTGCTTCCGTTGCTTCCACCGAAAGATCTCCGGTGGTTGATAGCTTTAGACCAGTTCCCTATATTATAGTAGAATCTTTTTAGATTTTAATTTTCTTCACGGAATTAATTTACAGTCAAGTAATTATAAAATGATGTTACCAGGGCATAGTCTAAAGAGCCACCCCATCAAGTTCGAGGTGATCTCCTGAGTGTCGTCTTGGGTAAAAAAAATAAAGGTATTGCCTTTACTAAAATCCCCTTGAACTGGGCAGTTCAGATGGAAGCGTACAAGTTCGAATGTAAATGGAATAACTTAACATGATTTTTTCTTCTTACGAATATCTTAAATTCAATTGTAAATAGTCAAATTAAACAAAAATTGCTGAAGAGATACCAGTTGTTTTGCCAAGACAATGAGGAGCTAACAATCTGAAAGATTTTCCTCGTAGATATAACATCTTTTACATTTGGAACGAGACGCTTAAAGTAGCACAAGAACTAGGTATCTTTTCCTCGGAGATACCACATTGTCTTGCTCAACCCCAGGCAATGGGGGCTACGAGCATTTCTTGTTCTAGTTGTGTAAGAACAAGATTTAGGTATTCATCAATTCTATCGTTTGTTTATGGTTGAAATTATCTTCATCATGCGAATAATCGCAGGTTGCCACAGGCAATGGGATCGTGACATGATATTTATGAAGAGTCACAATAATTTCACGAAGCTGAATGGAAATAAAGCTTTAGCCAAGACAATAGAGGAGACAATATCAGTTGTAGGGGCCGGGAGATTTCCAATATTTCACCTTTTTTTGCCTATTCTGCCTGTACTCGGACCATTTTTCACCTGTTCTTTTTCACCTGTTCTTTTTTGTACTTGAAACAAACCCTCCCCGACGTTTTCAGAGTTTGAGATCTGTTTGGTTGTTTTTTTTTTTTTTTTAATTGAGCGAACTCAAATTTAGCTTCCAATTATTGAGGTAACATCAGTTTTGCCTCGAGTATATATTTTATCTTTATTTTTGAGGTTTGTTTTTTTTATTTGATTATTTTTAAAGTAATTTTTACTTGAAAACTATATTTAAAAATACCAAAAAATATTAATTTAAAACAAAAAAACAAAATAAAAAATTTTAAATTTTTTTAAAAACACTTACGGTGTTGGTGTTATTAAAATTTTGCAATCTAGAGCCTAAATTGAGGCTCTTTGTTTAAAATTATTTTATTTTATATTTTTAGATTGTTTAATGTGTTAATATTAAAAATTATTTTTAAAAAATAAAAAAATATATTATTTAAATTTTTTTTAAAAAAACAATAATTACTAACACTATCAAACACCCTAATAATGTTTTTTTTTTCATGAGTTGATTACTTTGTATATGAGGAGCTATAGCTCAATTTATATCCAATGCTTAAATCCCTAAATAAAAAGAGACGTGCAAAGATTTGATAAATCTGGAGCCCCTCAAATGAGCCTAAAGGCTAAAGCCCAAAACAAAGTTTTAGTGGGCTAAACCCACTAAGGTTGGGTGGTCTCGTAAGCCCTTTTGGAGCGCACAGTTTGACGCCCTTGCAAAGCCTAAACAAGGAAGCTCAACAAAAGCAGCAACAACCAAAAAAAGCAACGTGAACTGTCTATATTTCCTTCATCCTACTACAAAGAGAGGTTATTTGAGTTTTGAGGTGCCGCCACCACCACCACCACCAATTAGAGGCACAAGCCACTTATTTATTCTACAGTTCACCAACGTGAACTGTCCTCATGGTACTTGAAACTGAATCTATCATCAAAGCTATCTAGATTGGTGAAAGTGGCTGTTAAAGGGTCGATTATTACTGGCCTAAGACAGTAGCTGACATTAGAACTCGAGAGCTAGAACAAGTGTACGCAAAATTGCAGCTCGGAGTTCAAGGGCCAAATGTTTTTCCTTCCAGTCTTTTCCTCTATATGATTTCATGTAATTCCCTTGCTGTGAGAAAATGTAAATTGGTAACTGCCCTCTCTCCGTATAAACTTGTATTCTACCTGGAGGACGGTTATTTTTTGGGACAGACTGTCGCCCCAATCTTGGAAGAATTTCTCTCTGTCAATATCTGGAGAGTGATTGTCAGCGTATAGATTGCGCACCCCCTTGTCGATGGAACTATATATTCTATAGAGAATGACATGCATATGAAGTGCCGAATCTGTACATTCAGAAAGTACAATTTGGAGGCATATTCTGGCACAACCTCAAAATTAATTAAGGAATCCGATGAAATCTTTTGTTGTGAGTTGAAAGTGATTGAATTGCTAGAGATCTTTCTACTGCAGACATAATAAAAGGGAGACCTATATATTACGCAAAGAATCAAAAAGTACAACGGCAATGGAACTCATCGCTAGATACCAAAGCATCTTGTTTTATTGATAATCAGATTTACACCTTCAAATATTACTAGAATTGTAATTCAGGGTACCACTGATCAAGCGGGCCTGGCTCTCCAACTAAGCCCCCGTTGAAGTCCTGCTGTGATAGATCAAAATTCCAACCCAGGCCTATATCTGCCTCCTGAAAGTAACTCAAGCTCCCTGGTAGATTGGTTGATGGGGTCTGCAACTGGCAGGACAGTCCTGATGGCCTTCCACTCTGTAGGTGGCTTGCAGAACCAACCTTCGCGGGATCATAACCATAATTCCCCCCTCCTTGTAATACAGAATTGTCAGAAATATCTTGGATAAAAGGTTTGATATCAATTTCTTGATTGCATAAACCCGGGTTCATGTGATCATGCGTGGTCTCAAAGGGATTATAGTTGCTGAATTTCAAGCCTGAAAAGTCTTCCCCTGCTGCTGCTTCCCTCATTAATGGCTTCTCAACATCATAGATAGGTTTATGATCAGTTCTCATATCATAGTCCGAATCTACGCACTCATTTAGTCTGGTGCTCATGCTGGATTCCACAACCTCATTCTTCAATTTCTTATGTTCTACATTTTCAGTCTCATTCTGCAAGAATCCATATCTGTTATTGATACCGTAACAGCCCCAAGATCTCAAAATTCCTCCATCTATTTCTTCCCTCAATACAGGTGCTTCAGCTTCAATATGATGAGACGATTTCCAATCATCTGTTAAATTCCATTCCACAGCTTTCAACTCCATTGCACTGCTCTCCGCCACCCTGAGTTTCTCAACTTCCTCTTCTGATTCGTCGACAGCACATATCCTAGAAAAGCCTGATTGGTTATTTCCTTCTCTAGACCCACAATGATTAATCTTTAATTTGTCAACCTTATTGTCCTCGTAGCTATCCAATGCTGTCCTAGATTCAGTTGATGATGTCTCAGTTGCAGTAATCGAAAACGACATATTATCCAGGTGATTCCCAGATTCAACTGGGTAGTCAGGGAAATTGAGTATGGCATTAGGACCATACATAAGCTTTGCAGCATAATCATAAGCACAAGCAGCTTCAATCGCAGTAGAAAATGTACCAAGCCAGAGTCTACTTCCTTGTTTGTTCATTAAAGTGCATTTCTTGACAGGTTCTCTGATTTCAGCAACCCACTTGCCCCAAGTTCTCTGTCTAACACCCCTGTATCTGCAGTTCATATTCTCCGGGCCACCTTTTCCTTTCATACAACCCTTCTTTGAACCCTTCCCTGGAACCTTGCTTACTTGAAGTTTGTTGTGTTTCTTCCACCTTGCAAGTGTATCTTCTATTGATTCACAACCATTCCGCCTTCTCTTCCTGTCCTTGCTGCTAAACCCTAGCAAAGAACTCTGTCTCAAAGAATCCTCCATGTCAATACTCATTAAAGATCTTCAAGCTTGTTCTAAACCCACAAAGCGAAAAGGCTTACGAGAACAAATTCCAGTGTTGCTCGTAAAAGTCTCAAGAAAATCCAGTCCTTCAATTATTGAAATATGTAACGTGGTAAGAAAAAAAGTTAGTAACCCCTAAAAAAAAACAAAAGCCAAGGTGTCTGAAGATTAAAAGAGAGCACCAACTCACTAAAAGTAACTTGTCCTTCTTGTGCGGTCGAAGTGCTTCCTTGTGTGCGCTTGATTGATATCATCCTTTCTAATTCTTTTAACTCCTTCAAAGGTCTCTCTTCGTCTATTCTTTTTTCCTAGCTGGGGTTTATCTATGGTTTTAGGATTAGTCTGTGCTTGTTTTCTAGTGTGGGGCTTTGTTGCTCAATGTTTCTGGTGGTTTCTCTTCCAGCAACTTTCCTGGTTATTCACTGAACTTGCCTTGGATGCAAAGGAAGCGATAGCCTACGACTAATCAGATTTACCAACTTTTCAGAAGAGACTGGATTTGCTTGCGATTCCGCTTTTATAGTCCCAAGATAAATGATGCTTTGTTGACGTGGTCGTGTCAGATCCGGTCGTGGCTAACTTGGGCGCCAATAAACGCGGCAACATCTTTTTACATGAGACACGTCATTTTTTAGGGGTTTTAACTTGTTTTTATGTTTTAAAAATATTTTAATTTTTTTAAAACTTTTTTAATTTTTAATTAATATTTTTTATTTTTTAGATCATTTTAATAAGTTGATGTTAAAAATAATTTAAAAAAAATAAAAAAATATTATTTTAATATATTTTAAAGTTAAAAACACTTTAAAAAACATCACTTCAAATATTTTTTTTTAAATTAATTCAATAATAAAAAAAAAATTCAATTTTAGTAATAATTTGTGAACGTGTTGAAACTTTTTTTTTTAATTTAAATATTTTTATTTAAAATTATTTTTTTATATTTTTAATTTATTTTGTGTCAAAAATAATTTTTTAAAAATAAAAAAATATTATTTTAATATATTTTTAAATAAAAAATATTTTAAAAAATAACAACACAGTATTTCCTAACCTTCGTAATCGTACTGGTGCTATTTTTCAGTATAAAAAAGAAAAAGAAAAAGAAAAGCTAAAAGTTTTCTACTTTCCTTGTCATGACGAATAAGGTTCTTGGAAAGTTCCTATGCCACATCAGTGTAATTTCTTCCTCTTTATTGGGGACCGCTAAAGTACCTTCTCTACTACATTCGGACGGTGTCAGCTGCTGAGCAGCAATAATCACAATGAACAGAGATCAAAGCACCATATCCATTTGATTTCATTTCTTTTCTAAAAAAACAATCAAGTCCTCAGTTCTCTCCCAGTTCAATAAAATTCAAGCTGGTACAAAGCAAATGATTTTAATGCATCGAAAGTGTAGCCAAAACCCACGAGAGGGAATGGCTAGCCATTCTGAAATTCACCGTCAAGCAATTGTCAGTATCATACGCTGGTTCTCTGATAATCGGGCATCTTGATCTCGCACCCAAATATACAACAACAGGAACCATCAATCCTAATTTCTTGATAATCGGATCTTCCAAGCAACGACTACAGATTTGGCGCCTTCCTGTTCACAAAGATCCCCACGAAACAACAGGAAAAACTTAGTGGATCAACTTTTACAAATATGAAAGAATTTATGCTCCTTCTCTATCCAATTTCACACTGTGACACAAGATTCAATTTACAACTCTTATAACCCACCACTTGTTATCATTGCAGCAGGACTGGATATAACTCTATTTTCTGAAAAAAGAGCAACTGTTTTTTCCTTTTTCTTTAAGCAAAAAAGGGAAAAGAAAAACCTCGGTAAAAGAAAACAAGTTACCTGACACCATATAAAAAAACACAAGCTGCACTGAAGCAGTTATTCAGCTGCAGGGCTGGCAACTTTGTACCTCAGTAACTCAGTTTCGTATTACGATTTTCCTGCGAAAAGATGAAACCAAATACATATTAAGGCTATACGAAACCATCCAGGATGAATATATCTAGCTGCTAAGGCAGAGTTTAAAAAAAAAGAAATCTGAAAGTACAGAAATACAATGCGAATTCATACCATCTCCAAGACCTTAGCATTACTTTTGTCAACTTGGCTAGCCAAACTGTACGCTTAACCGACATTTTGTCATAAAAATCTTCTAACCCCATTGTATTATTTTTGGCCGTCTATGATCTCATCATCAACTTCCCAAAATCCCCAACACCAATCCCTTGGATAACCACGTCCAACTCCTTTTGATCCCTCTACTTTATCACATCATTCTTATCCTCCTTCATCGCTGAAACACCTCTCAACTTCAGAAACGGTAAATTTGTCCTCAAACACCCATAATTCTCTTTAAGAACTGGAACGAAATTAATTAAGATCATTCCTACTTGTAATGAGTCTAAGTAACTAAGAGGAATTGATAGATCAAAAGGTAATGCTAGCAAAAGAATGTGAGTAAACCTTCACCACGTTGAGAGAAAGGAGGAGGAGGAAGAATGAGAGAGAGATTCCTGTAATTGCCAAATTATTCTTCTATACGCTTCATGACAGGTAAATCCCCGGACACCCTTTTATTTTTATGATATTGCTTGAGTTGAGAAACATGAAAAACAACATGCTTTCAGGCAGATGAGGGCAAATCCAATTTGTAAGCTACCATCCCAATTCATTCAATAACCTTGTATGGTCCATAAAACTTAACAAATTGCTTGTGTGAAACCCTGAAAGCTATAGATTTCTGCTAGTATGGTTGTAACTATAAATACAACCAATCACCCACATTGAATTCTCTTTCACTCCTCTTTTTGTTGGCTAGTTGTTTCATTTTATGTTGTGCTGCCCTGAGGTTCTTTTTGAGTAAATAATACATGTTTTCCCTCATGGTTGGCTATGTGTTCATTGCTTAAACATTGCAATCATTATAAAAATAAAGAACATGTATGGGTGGTGCCAAGCCGTTTAAAAACTTTATAAGGAGTGACCTTTCTAGAAGTGCGATAGTTTGTGTTTTACCACCATTCTACTAGGGTAACCACTTTGACCACTAACTTGGATTGCTTCCAATTACACACCTCAAATAGTTCTCTAAATATTTGTTAACAATTTTGGTCTGCTTATCAGTCTATGAATGATAAGCTATAAAATAGTGTGGATGATAAGTTATTAAATAGTGTAATTCCATTCCTTGATAGGTAAAGATATTTTCCAAAAATAACTTAGGAATACAATATCTTTATCACTTATTATTGTTATAGGAAGACCATGTAGCTTGTAGATCTGGTCCATGAATGTAATATATATTGTAGTGGCATAATATGAGAGAAAAAATCATAAAATGAGAGTGCTTGTTGAACATGTCCACAACCACAATAATAATCTCTTTGCCATTTGATTTTGATAAACCTTCTATGAAGTTCAAGTTGATATCAGTGAAAAGAGCTTGAGGGATGGACAATGGTTGTAGTAGACCTGGTGGTAGGATATTTTCTAATTTGTTTTCTGGCAGACCAAACATTCCCTCATGTATTGCCTTGTCTTTGCAACCCTTTTTAGTAGAATAACTCTCGCACCCTTTTAGTAGTTACTCTAATACCAAAGTGTCTCCTTAATGCAGTGCCATGGTATATTGAAATAAGCCTTCTTCTCAATTCAGGATTATGACCTACAACAATATTTCATTTCTTGTTCAAATGTTGTTTCACCTAATTATAGTGAAGGTGAGAACTAAGATTTTTTTGTATATCTTTTATGGTGCCCTACACAGCTTCATCATATTCTTATGACTTTTGTATCTCCCTTATAATGCTTGCAAAAATGATAAACACTTTTATAAAAAAATAGTTCATAACTAGCAGTTCTAGATAAAGCATTTGTAGCCACCTTTTCCTTTCCCTTTTGATATTCAATTTCATAATCAAAATCCAACAAAGTAGCTAACCATATAGCTAACTATAGGTGTTGAGAAGGGTAGGATATCTTCTGTTTCAGGAGATATTTGAGACTAACATGATCAATATAAATTTTAAACTTTATACCCCACAAGTAGTGTCTCTACTTAGATACTATATATAAAATAACTAACATTTTCCTCTCAAGAGTGGACAAGGCTTGTTGTATTTGCCATAAAAACTTACTAATATAAGCTAGATGGTGACCTTCCTATATTAGTACAACACCTATTCCTACCCTATAAGCATTTATCTCAATCACAAACTCCTTTTTAAAGTCTGGTAGAACAAGAATAAAAGGCTTAGTCATTGTTACTTTCAACAGATTAAAAGCTTTCTTTACTTCTGAATTTCATTAAAAAATTTCCTTTCTTAGCAATTGAGTCAGAGGATGGCAAATAGATTCATACCCCTTAACAAACTTTTTATAGTAACTAGTATGGCCCAAGAAGCCTCTTAACTGCTTGATAGTCTTTGGTATTGGCCATTTTAACATTACTTTAATCTTTCATGGATTTGTAGAGATTTCCTTTTTGGTAATGATGCGCCCCAAGTATTCCACTTTTTCATTACCAAATATACATTTATTTTTTTAGCCACCAACTCATGTGTTCTTAGCACTTTCAACACTGTTTTTATATGTTCCAAATCTTAGCCCTTGATTTGCTGTAAATCAAGATGTCATCAAATAAAACCAACAAAAGTCTTCTAAGATGAGGTATGAATAAGTCATTCATCAAACTTTAAAATGTAGTTGGGGAACTAGTCAACCCAAAAAACATGACTAAAAACTTATAATAATCATTGTAAGTCCTAAAGCTCTTTTGAATACATCTTCAAAAGCCATTTTTATCCACTGAATGCCACATCTAAGATCAATCTTGAAGAACAACTTAGTTCCCACCAATTCTTCCAGTGGTTCATCAATCAAAGGTATTGAAAACTTGTCCTTGATTGTTAGTTTGTTGAGAGCTCTGTAATCCATACATAGTCTCCACGAGATGTCTTTATTATTGATTAGGACCACAAGTGATGTAAAAGGGTAGTACTATGATGAATTATCCAGTATTCTCCGTTTAAAATTCTTGCACATTGTTGTGCAAATTATGGTCCCCTTATTGCCTGCCTTAACTAATAATGGTCTAATAGTTACTAAACTACATTGCAACCTATAAAAAATTCTTGAATTGATGAAGTTCTGTGTGCTTCTAGAATCAACCATGATAAAAATAAGATGTTTGTCTACTTCATCTGTGACCTTCAGGGTATGAAAACTAGCAGTCCCTTTCAAAGTATTGATGGATATGTGGGGAGTAACCACTTTAATGTTTGGCTATATTCTTTTATTATCACCTTCATCAATAAGGTAAATGGAATATAGTCTTTTGTTCCTACATTTATAGCCAAGGACAAATCATTCATCACACTAGAAATATAGACCTTTTGCCTTTTTATCTTTCCATTCCGTATTTCTCGATGGCCTAGTAGGCTTCACATAAGGATTGATAGTATAATTTATATTGGGAGGAGGTAATATGCCCACTTTATGGGTGTTTTGGAGCATTGTATGTAGATGTTGGAAGGTTTCTATAGTTGGATTGAGGGGAGTTTATTTTTATGTGGTTAAGTTAATTTTAAGATTAAGTAGAGAAGAAAGTATTTGTTTGTAGTCTAGATATATTGTAAGCTTGCTCAAGGGTTTCTGGCTTAAACATTTTGACTAGGTTTTTTTTTTTAATCTTAATTTCCAGCCCACCTACAAAGAATAATAATGCTTGTTTCTTAGAAATTTCAGCTTTATTCTATAGTATATCAAAGTCTTGTATTTAAGACTCTAAACTTACCATTTGCTTCATATCCATTAACTCTTATAACAGTTCTTTCTGACAATCAAACCTAGCACATAGTGTCTCCACATAATCATTCCAAGTTATCTCATGATTACTATTACTTCTTATCAGATTTTAGTGCTAGTATAAGGCTATGCCATCCAAGTAATACGATGTTAATTTCAACTTCCCAGACTCCTTTATCTCTTTCACCTCAAAGAATTGATTGCACTTATAAAGCTATTTGTGTACATCTTCTCCTTCAAACCCTGGAAAATCTTGTATGGGCTTGTGTAGCTTGTGGTAACTATACCCTCTTTCACATGTCTAATAAGTCTTGGCACCAGAGTTCACCTTCTAGAAAACTTATTTGTCTTTGGTAGTGTTAGATGTAATTATGGGTTTTTTTAAGGTCTGTAGAAGAGAGGTTTTCTAACAAGCTAACCCATTGATAAGGTTTCTTAACTATATAAATCCAGCTTCATGTGATGACCCAGTGTCCTCTAGTTTTCTATTGTAAGATTTCAGCAGCTGCATCATCAATTTATGTTTATGTGCTTGTTACTTTTTAATAGATTCAAAGGAATCCTTTAGTCTCTTAATGTTTTGGGATTGAGTGTCAGGCCTCATTACTCAATTTTGAAAAGCAAAAGAAGCTCTGATACCACTTGGAGCGAGCTTAATTAAGATCATTCCTACTTGGAATGAATCCAAGTAACTGGGAGCAATTGATAGATCAAAAGGTAATACTAGCAAAAGAATATGAGTAAACCTTCACCACTTTGAGAGAGAAAAGAAAGAAGAAGAAAAATAAGAAGGAACAGAGAGAAAGAGAGAGATTCCTGTAATTGCTAAATTATTTTTTCATACCTTTTATTTTAGAATGTTTGTTATAGATATAGCAAAAAAGACTAACAATTAGTTAACAAACTCTCAGCTAGAGTTGCTACTAAAGTTAATAGTGACCATGTAGCCTACTGATATTGTTTCTATTAACAAAAATAAAATAATGCATTTTCTTAACTCCCAACATTAACCAAACATTATGTTTCAAGACATCCTATTTAAAAACAACTAACAATCATTTTATTCAAACCTTACTAGCCCTAATTCCCTAATTCTTCCTTTGCCCCAAGAATGTTGAGCTGCAATAAAATCCAGCCTAATATTATGAATCTCAATCATAATTGGGCTCAAAACATCTTGAATTTATCCAAAATTGATACGCCCAATACTCCTGCATATGATACACCAAGTCATCTTGTGCTAGCGTAGTAAATAACAAAAACACGCATGAATTCAAATCCTTTTCATCATTCGTCGTCATTTTTAAAGATTGTGAAACACAGAATTCCCTCATCGAAGGGTGAATTGAGGATTTTTTTTCTCATGGAAAACCAACTGAGAAAATTACTATTGCTACTAGTATTATTTTTGTTAGTTGTTGTTGTTGAGGAGAGGAATCAATGGAGAGTGGCGAAGTCAACTTGGCTAAGTGAGTCATAGAAGAAAAGAGGAAAATTATGGCAAAATATGAAGGTAATTGTTTCTAATAGGTTGGAATTTGGGTTTTAGAGAGTGTTATCGTTGGTGAGGGTAGAAGGGGTGAGTTGGGTTATGTAGTCGAATAAGAGACCGTCCATGTTGTTGAGGGAAGTTGTGATTTGGTGCATCAATACAAATAATATAGGGCCTGGTATTGTAGTTATTTTTTATAAATGAAGATCATTAATGACGAGAGAGGAGATGAAGGAGAGGACTAATAGGTTTTGGGAGGCATACTGGACTTTGCTTGAGAGAGTGAGTTAGATATGATGTCGTTTTAACTGTTGGGTAACGTGTTCGGTTTGAGAAAAAAAAAGAGGGTAGGAAAGAGAAGTTGTTAGGTTTTTACTTTTCAATTGTTTAGAGAGACAAAGAGAGGGAGACCGTGAAACAATAATTAAGATGTTAATAGTCTTTTTTGGTGTGATCTACGTAAGTTGTTTTGATTTATTTATTTTTTAAATTCTCCATGTTAATGTAGGGAGTAAGATTCTAAAATTGTTTGTAAAGAGACTTAATTTTAATTAACACACAAACTAGTTTGTGTTTAAAAGTATCTTTTTTATTATTGAGAAAAAATCAATTAAAAAAATATTCATGTATTCTTATCATTTAAAATCTCATTTTATAAGGTAAAAAATAATCAAAACAAGCTAAAACATTCACATGTTCCACAATTCATTTCGTTTCACTAATTAAAAAGTAATTTTTTAATGGAAAATTACTTTGATGTTTCTATAGTTTAGTAAATTATAGTTACATTTTGGATTAAAACAATTTTTAAATCTGGATGAAAAGAATAATCTATTGTAATATATAATATAATATAAACACCCACAATAGATCAGTTAAATAAAATTTATTTCTCTTCAGACATAATCTATTTCTCTTCATGCAACAAATATAATTTTTGAACCAAAATCCAAACCTATATAATGTTTTTAATTAATTTGTTTAATCAAATGAACCCAAGTCTTTCTCTTCTCAATGAGATTTGCAAGTGGGAAAGAAATTAATCATATTTTTCAAAAGTCCCTAATAATTACCTCAAAATTGTTTGCATGGACCGATCACATTCTTGTTAAACTTTTTCTCCATTGATGGACTTCTTGTAAAACCTTGTCACTAGTTATTGAAATTTCCTCTAGATTTTTTTTTAAGTGTAAAACTTGACGGTGTAAAATGGACAACAATGACTATGATTGTAATTTAATTTGCTGCCAAATTTACTCAACATCAAACCCATCAATCAAATTTGATCAAAAAACAATTTAAAGACAAGTAGATTTATTGAAGAGAAGATATATTTATAGGCTGTGTGTGCTATTTCAAATAAAAAGGGCGTGGTGCTAGTCATAGTTGTGGGTTTGTAGATTTTAGAAGAAAATGATGAGTGAAGTTTAATGGTTGATGTTGTTAAGGTTTTAGGTTCTTTTCTCTTTATGCAATTCCAAAAACCAAAGTAGATATGAGACTTTCATTAATTTCTTTATAATCCCTCATTTCACTCCCCCGCTCTATTAAAAGCTTGGGATTCCTATCTTCACAAATTGAACTCCCTATTAACCTAATCTCAAAACCCTCATTTTTCTAGGATCCTAATTCAAACACTAATTTTGTCAAAAAGATCATTATTTTTCCTGGAAAATCCACACTAGCCTTATAATATTTGATTTTGATAGAAACTCATGTCATATAAGTCCTCCCAAATCACAAAAACGATCCACAATCTATCAAATGCCACAATAACCCAATCTTAGAATCTCCACCTTCCCACCTTCTCAATCCATAGAAAGATACAATTCAATGATGATATTGATAGTTTTAATTCATTGATTGAGAAAGACCTAGTTCCTTGTCTTAGTGTTATGACTATAATTTTAAGTGAATTAATTAAAAAAAGTATGATATGTGACGTTCGGTTGATCGGATTTTGAGGAGGAGAATAGATAAGGATGATGGCTAGGTTTTTTTTTTTTTTTTAATTTGATAACAAAGTTGTAATACTTAATATGAGGGCTTTTTAATCATTAATTGGAATATAAAAACAATCTTGTAAGTAATCCGAACTTTTTTGTTGGTTTTGTTTTTGCTTATGTCAGTGAGGATGTAAAGTTTTATACAACTTTAAAAATTATTTTGACTATGAATATAAATTGTAATTTTTTAAAAATGATACAAAGTGAAAAAAACAAGTATATAAAAGGATGAGGGTAATTTTCCCTTTTATTAATTAAATATCTTAATTACTTCATTCATTCATTAATTATATAATCCAACTTAATTATCTACAAATCTTATTGAATCTCTTACTTATGATATTAAAAATTTACTATGTTAATTTAGATAACACCACCTTTTTCTTTCAAGTGATCATGAATATATGTAAAATATATTTTTTTTCAACAAAACTAATAGGAAATACCAATTAAAAGTGAAACATTGTACAAAAGCAGTTGTTCCTCCAACAAGATGTTATTTTAAGTAAAGGAAGAGCAATATCATAATATTCTAGCGCTTGGACATTATGAGGCACTTGGCTAAACTAATACATGGACCATCCTCTTCCCTGATCTGCAAGATGTCAAAAACAGTAGAAGCTGAGTCCAAAGTGGCAGAATCCAGTGCTATCTCATTGACAAGCTCTAAACAGAATGACTCTATACCCAGCAAGCTCCATTCCCGAGATTTAATCCAGCTTAATGCCTCAACTGCAAAAGCTTCCATAGTTTCAGGACTTGCCACTGAATTAAAAAACATATAGCCTTTGCAGCAACGAAATTGCCAGACGAGTCTCGTACCACATAGCCAAAACCACCATTTCTGGAGTCCTCGTGCCAATTTGCGTCAACATTACATTTTAAAAGCCCAAACTCAGGAACTTGCCAGTGAACAACTTGATTCATTGCATGTGAGGGAGCCGAGAAGGAATGATGAAATCCGACTCCAATGCCACTGAGTATTCCAAAAACTGTGCATTGGCTAACTCCACTATTGATAACGGATAAGGCTGAACTCCTCTTAAAACCAACTCATTCCACTGCTTCCAAATTCTCCAATAAAAATGGTTTGATCATTATGAAAGGGATCATAAGAAACAACATCAATACCATTGTACCAAAGCAACTTCCCGGCATGTGCAGCAACATTGCTAAGACAATAGCATTCTGTACCAAACAGAAGAGTATCATTCCGTTCTCTAGCCTCAGAACAATATATATCCACGGATAAACGATCCTTTACACACTACCTTAAATTGACTTTCATATTGTTGTCCTTGCCTAATCTTTGATAATTTGGCTTACAAACGAATCCGAAAAGAGCAAGCCGAATCTGTATTTTTTTCTCTTTCCTGACAGGAGCTGGAGGGAGAAGAAGCCGTTGCATTGTGAAGGGATTACGTACATATATAATGAGTATCCGTCTAACGTATACAATACTGTGCTTTGCTCGGCAAAATAGTAAATCATTGCATGAAGCGGCAATAGAAACAGATTCCCTTTCATCTGGAAGGAATTCTAATGGGGAGTTTAATCTTTTGTACCAGTTATAGTAAAAAGCTTTTTTTTTTTTACGTATCTCTACTAGTAATAAAGAGAATAGGAGGAATTTGACATGCAGCATGATAATATAACTGGTGGTTTTGTTGCTGACATTGATATAAATTTCTCAACAAAATAGGGAGTAGAAATTAGTGACCACCACCGACCTTTTGGAGACCAACTTTAAGCCACGGGCAGATTTTGCGGTTGGAAGTCGATGTAGAGTGAAACCAACAGATCATCCAACAGATTGCTAAATCTCTAGCTGTTCTTGATTATGAACTAGCCTTTTGCTTTTTCATTGCTGCTGCTTCTGCTGATTTATCTTCCGTTTGCAAGGTCTCCAGCCATTAGGGTTTTTCTTCGGTACTCAGTGTTATGACAGGGCGCAAGGAGAAGGACTCTTTTCTTTTTATCAAGTAAGATAAAGGATACTTAAATTGCATGTATACAAGGATTCTTTTATAGAGTGAAATTCCCTATCAGCTTACTTGAACACAGCTTGTGAAATGTGATAAGTTTGCTTATTTGAGATTTCTTCTGTTTACCTACAGAATAATGAATTGAAAGAATACATTATTATTATCGCAAGAAAAAAGAATACATATTTCCAACAGAACTCACTAACTTGTATTTACTTATGGTAACCAAGAATATAAGAACTAAAGAATTTGAGAACTACAATACATATTTCCAACAGAACTCACTAACTTGTATTTACTTATTATAGTAACCAAGAATATAAGAATTAAAGAATTTGAGAACTACCCTCCTATGATAGACCTTGTAAACCAACCAAAAAAAAGAAACAAGACATTATTTCTTGCACATACAAAAAATATACGACACTCTCTACTCAGTCGTTGGTACTTTGGCTCCATCATCAGCAGGAGCAGCAGCTAGCTCTGGCTTAATCTCCTCAAGTTGCTGAACAACTTCTTCGGCTTCAGGACGAGCAGTTGGTGTGGGATCAACACAATGCAGAGCTAATTTCAATGTGTTAAGTAACTCATCACCTATAGTTTGTGAATCCCTCACGAGCTCTAAATCAAAGATTTCATTAGTCCACTCCTCCTTCACAATGGATGCAACCCATTGGGGCAAATCCATGCCATTCATTGGTTCACCTGGTGATTTCCCGGTCAGAAGCTCCAAAATGATCACTCCAAGGCTGTAGACATCAGTCTTTGTGTTGGCATTCTTGAGTTTTGAGAGCTCTGGTGCACGATAGCCAAGTGTTCCAACAGTGGAAATCACGTTGGTGTTGGCAGCAGTAGTCATGAGCCTGGAGAGGCCAAAGTCCGCAATGTGAGCATTGGTTTGCTCGTCGAGTAATATGTTGCTTGATGTGAGGTTCCCATGAATGATCTCCTGCTGGGTGTGGAGATGGTTTAGTCCACGCGCAACACCAATGGCTATGTTCATCCTTGTTGGCCAATCGACAGCGATTTCAGGCCCACGAGCTGCAAACAAATGATTTTAAACAATAATTGCTCCTGATGGTTAGGAATTTGCATAGCATGACTAGGCAGTTGTTACTCAAAATTATCAAAAAGCAGAAACAGAACAATATCAAATTCATCACTCAAAGTTTTATCTTTCTATGTCCAACTATTTATGTAGAACACAATCATCATTAACTCTCTCTTCTTTTGGGATATTCAAGGAAGCACACAGTTATGAATGGATTATGAGTCTGAACAGGATCATAATTTCCTTTTCATTCAATAAGCTTCCAATGCTAGCTTCAATCTTGTTAATTAGATTGTATTGCAAATGTTTTTAACACCTTCAGGGTGGAGTCTCATGTGACTTAAAATTTCCAGCCATTAAATTTTTCATTTCATCCTTGATCTTTAATTCCTTGCAATCAATGGTCATCAATCCATCAAAGCATAAAAGACAGTTCTTACTCAAAAATCATCTTTTTACACCAAAACTATGCAATACAAGTTCAATGCTATCATCAAGAATCTGTTTTGGTTATTTAGAGTTTATGAAAGCAAGCTATTATAAATGAATAATTACGAGCAGACAGAATTTGATATATCTATGCACTGATAGAATTGGTGGAATCAACTTACCATGGAGGTAGGATGCAAGACTCCCTATGGGCATATAGTCAAAAACAAGAAGCTTCTCTCCTTTGGGACCCAAATAATAGGCCCTCAGTGCTAAGAGATTCGGGTGCCGAATCTTACCGAGAGCAGCAGCCTCTGTTTCAAACTCCATCTGCCCCTTTGTAGTCTTCTCCCTCAACCTTTTCACTGCAACTTGACTGCCATCCTCTAATGTTGCCTTGTAAGCTGTTCCATAACTACTCTTCCCCATTATCTCCGCAGTTGCACACAACAAATCATCTGCTGTAAACACAAATTGCCCATCAAAGTGGACTAATTTCCCACCCATTTCACCTCCAGATTCAACTTCAGGACCTGCCACAGCACCTGTCTTCTCACTTTTCCCTGGGAGCCCCCGCATAGTAGCTTTACCATGCTTTCCTTTTGAAGCAGACCTTTTCTTCATCAAACAACATAGCAGAATGAAGCAGAGAAGAAGCAGCACAGCTAAGAGGACACCAGCTGCTATGAGAATAATATCTTTAGTGCTAAATTTTCGGCGATGACGTTTTGGTTCTTCTTTTGTTGGAGTTGGAAGAACTACAGGTGGGGGTGAAAGACATGGGGTTGAAAAGCTGTAGCCACATAGCTGAAGATTTCCCACAAAAGAGCTTGAATTGAACTTCTTAGCAAGGGAAGAGGGAACAGAACCAGAAAGATTGTTATAAGAAACATTGAAGTAAGTGAGAGTGGCTAGGCGAACAAGAGAAGCTGGAATTTCTCCACTAAAATTATTTTGAGCTAAATCAAGCTGGTTGATACTGGAAATGTTTCCAATAGAAGCTGGGATGGGGCCTATGAACTGATTATTTTTCAGGTTTAGCACTGAGAGGTTGTGTAATCTATCAAAACCATCTGGGATCTGGTTGTCGAGACGGTTTCCCTCTAGATTCAGTGAGGCTAAAGAGGTGAGATTGGAGAAGCTAGATGGAATACTTCCATTGAAAGCATTGTTCGAAAAATCAAGCTTTTGAAGCCTTGAGAGACTCCCCATTTCATTGAGTATGGCCCCGGAAAGCTTGTTATGACTAAGAGAAATCTCTTGAAGTAAAGCCAACTTGTTAAGACTAACAGGAATAGTTCCAGAAATGAGGTTATGATCAAGGATCAAGAACTGAAGGTGATAAGAATAGTTTCCTTTTCTCCCCCAAGTATCCGGGATTGACCCAGAGAGGTAGTTGTGTTGGAGAGCAAGAACTATGAGAGAAGGGGACTGAGTAAGACTAACTGGGATCGACCCCATTAATGAATTAAAGCTCAGATTAAGTCTATATAACCTTGTAGAATTCGCAAGACTAGGAGGTATTGCGCCAGTGAGAGAATTGTTACTTACATCAAGAGTCAGGAGAACAGGACAGTTACCAATGGAAGGAGGGATAGAACCCGAAAGTCGGTTGTTGAAGAGGTAAACCCCTCTAAGATTGTGAAGCAAACCAAGAGACCTAGGGACAGTACCACCAAGTACATTGTCATGCAAACTAATCTTTCTGAGTGCTTGAAGCTGGCCAATCTTCTCAGAGATTCTGCCACCTAGTCCCTTCCAAGGAAGCTGGATAGCAATAACTTGTCCTTTGACACATTTGATTCCTTCCCACCGACCAGAGCAAGCTCCATATCCACTACCATTCCAGCTTCGTAAAAACCCTTTGAAGTCGATTAGTTCATTCCTTATAGCTCGAAGAGCTTGATAATCTGCTCGGGTGACCATTACACCATCCCATTTTTGGCTTGAAGCAAATTGGGGCAAAAAAACCAGTAGAAACAAGCACAAGTGTGTGTAAAGAAAGTACTTGTCGCGGAAGTGACAAGTATTTTCCATGAACAAGTTCAAGAAACAAAAAAAAAGGTTGAAAGAACTGAAGAGAGTTTCTAAGAATGTCCGTGCTCTCCTCTCCTGAACAATGAGGGGAAAGTTTGGTCTGTTAGGGAGCAATGTGAGGGAGGAGATAAGGGAGATACAAAAGGAGGCAGAGTTAAGGTCCTTCACTGTTTTGGCGTTAGTTTCTCCTGCTTCTAACGGCTAGTTTTCCTCGTATTGTATACAATATGTTTCATGAGCTGAACCAGTCTTCTTCCCTGACCGGGACCCTTCACTTACAACGGCTACATTTCTTGGTCCAGGGGGACATAACACACATGCTTTACTCTTGGTCAAAATTTGCCACTGTAAACTAGCATCTGGCCTCGAGGCAATTTTTGGTAGAGTTAGGCCCCTTTGGCATTGCCGCTAGTTTTCTCCTGCTTTTAACTATATTTTAAAAAAATTCTAATTTTTTTTAGTTTAAAATTAATTTTTTTTAGTATTTTTAGATTGTTTTAAGATGATAATAATAAAAATAAATTTTAAAAAATAAAAATATTATTTTAATATATTTCCAAACAAAAAATACTTTTAAAATTCTTAAATTCATTTCCAGCTACCTTAATTATTTGTAAATCATGAGAACACTCAGTTTTATGTGTCCTTTTTACTAGGTTAAAATCATGAAACTCAAGCTTTTGTCTGCATGCGGCCCTCTGGAGTCTGGACTCATTGCTCAAGCGATCAACTTACAGGTTTGCTCTTTGTTATCACCAAACTTGGGGGCATCGCTCCAAAGTCTAGGCCTCTTGATTGCATTGATGGATATTTTTGGACTAAATAATTGATTACTTGTTATAAAATTGCATTTTCAGCTTTAGAAAAATATATAAATCCGCGGCCACAAGCCACCCTGCACTTCCCGTGAATGAAAACCTTGTTAATTCTTGAATCAATAGTTGTACCGTCACATTTCAAAATTTAAGCCTGGCATAAAAGCCCACTGAGATGAGACTTAAACTCCACCACCACTTTCCAAGCGGCAAAGGAGAACTGAATTTAATCGTTGAGAATAGAGCCATGGACCACTGTAGGTGCAGGGCATCTTCCTCCATGTGACTGCAGACTTGAGAGATATGGGTTTAGCAAGGAGCATGAGATATGGGTCTCTGACTTGCAGACCCAGGAATCCAACTTGAGATTTGCTAGGTTTCAATTACAATGCTGAAGCAAAAACCAACAGCAATAACCCTTTTTAAACTTCAGAAAATCAAAACGAAACGAACAATCATGCAAGCATGCTTTCTCCAAAAAAAAAAAAACTTGCTGCATCACCTGCATGCAGACAGCAGGCTTCTTGAGCACAGCAAAATTGATAAATTCAACTGTAACAAAAGAGCAGGGTGACTAATAGAGAAAAGAAGGATCGATCAGGATCAAGATCATCTTGCGGGACCACTTCTCCACCAAAAAAACTGGTTATACGTATCTGAATTAAATTTAGATTCCAATATAATTAAGCACAAGGCATAGTCGCAATCACCACACTGAGAAGAAAAGCCCCATGCAATTCAGATCGTGCTCAAATGAGCTTGCAGTGAGTTTACGAGAATTTTTGTCATCCGTTCTCCTCAGTAACTTCATTCGACAACATGGAGAGTATAGCCTATAAAGAAGGTTATTAATGAAGCAAAAGGAACACGCAAACATCATCATACAACATGTCTGCAAAACCCATCCCTCATTGGCAAAAATTATAGCTAGTGGTTCACACAATATGGATCCATTGAAGCCTAAGAAGACAGGTTGCATGCTTGCAAAAATAAGGAGCAGTGCTATTCTTTAAGAATCCATGGAAAGGATGTTAACTTTTAAGTCAATATTGACTAGTTGTAAGTTTAATATACCCACCAATCCCACTGTCAAGCTGCTACACACACATAGACCACATAGATACCCCGGGCTCAAACCTGGATCGTAATACCCACTAAATTAGGTAATGTATGGTCAGATCAATCAACCTGGCCATTGCATATAGCTGGAGCTCAATCAACAAGCAAGCACACCTGCAAACTAGAGTAAAGAAAGCACAGCAAAATCAGAAGAACACACTTCCAAGACAGCAATAAATCAGATGGCAAGCAGCAAATAGCCTGTTTCAGATTATCCTATCAACATGACGCAAGTTCCGTTACATTGATCTCAAAAAAGGATAAAGGGGAAAGTAGTGTATTTAGAAGATCACAATGGCAAAAACTATAGCTGAAAAACATCATGCATAGAAAGCTTTTAGACCCCATCCTAAGATTGACAAAATCACAAGTTTAACATAGAATTGATCCATTTAAGCCTACAATTATTTGTATCTAAGCGAATGCCAAATAGAGAATAGCAGGTGCAGTTTAGCGAGCAACGAATCCAAAGGAGACCACCGTATCTAAGTACGCCCTGAATTGCAGGACTACTACAGCACTTAATGCAATTTCCCCAAATCCTGAATATTTGATTGACCATGCATTCCAATTAGACTATCTAGAAAGTTCATCAGCAATCCCAGCCATTGGACTCTGCCGGTGAGATCACAACTATCTCCTAGCCGTGCATGACCAGGAAGATCCCATGCATCTGTCTACAACGTACATCAAATATGAACCATCCAATCACTTATAGACAAGATGCAAATTCAGTAATCTTCAAATCAAACTAATTACAGCCCAATCATATGAATTGCATCCTAAAAAAATGAAAGAAGGAAAGAATTTATAGATCCGTTTCCACAATTACAAAATCCAAAAAAAGAAGAAGACAATTTTAACCGTTATTCATATAAATTCTGTATTTATTTCATCTATCAATTTAACCAATCCTCAAACACGGGCGGCTGCCACAAGAGGCGCCGCAGAGGAAACAACATTGGAGGCAGCGCTGCCGAGGAAGGAAGACAAGAAGCCAGTGTTTGCATTTTCTGGAACGTCATCCAAGAAAAGATCCTCAGGAACACGAAAAGCACCATGAGCACAAACGATCCCAACACCGACCAAAAGCGCCGATATTATCACAGATCCGACACTAGTTAGAAAAACCACGAAAACACTCAATGCAATCAGAATCCCGATCGTTTCACGGTCACTATAAGTCCGGCCGAAGAGGACCAAAGGCTGATCAGAAGCGCGGAAGAGATACAAGAAAAGCCAAGAACAGAGCAGGCCGAGGAGGAGGAGGAGAGAGAAGGGGTGAGAAAGGAGGGAAAATGCGAGGATTACGGAAATAGCGGTAAGATAGTTGATGCGGAAGTAGGAGTAGTTTTTACGGATGCGAGTTGTGGCTTCGGATATGGATTCAGGTTTAGAGAAAGCGGATCGGTCGATTAGTTCGGAAAAGGGGCGGCGTTGGGCGAAACCGTTGCGGACGGATTCGGTAATGTTGTTGAGGAATGCGCGGAGGGCGTGTGGAGGGAGAGGTGGTTGGGAGGCGGCAGCGGCGGGTGGTTGTTGCTGGTTTGTGATCGGGAGGACTGGCGGAGACTGGGATGACATAGTGTAGATTTGTTTTTCTATTTGGTGAGGGGGAATAGGGAGATTGGAAGGGAATTTAGGGAGGGGAAATAGGCTTAAATTTAGAGAGGTGTAATTTAACGGATAGAGAAAAGAAAGGGAGTTAGATATTTTATTTTATTTTACGGTGATTGCTTGCTTTCCTTCTTTATTACGGTTCAGCACCGACACGGACCCAAGACCTTCCTTCCTAAAGTCAATTCACTAATAAGAAGTTGACATGTCAGCTTTCTTGGTATGTGCTTAGTTTCCGGGCTCTTTCTGCTGGAAGGATGGGTTATATTAGGGAAGCCCAATGGGCTTGGATTTAGGTCTAACTAGACCCGGGTATTACGGGGAACTTGGGGTCATAATGGTTTATGGTTGATTAAAAAATACCACCAATAAAATAGAAAAGAAAAAGAAAAAGAAAAATGGAGAGTCCAAGCAACAGTACCTTGTTAGATTTCTCCTGCGTGGTGTTGTTTGCACCTTTTGAACCTGAACCGACCCTCATCTCTACCATGAAAACCCATGATCCAAAACCCAAAACACAGCCACGTTCACTCTTTTCTTGTGGGTTTTTTCAGTAATGATGTGGTTGTGGTTATTTTTTAAAGTGTTTTTTACTCAGAAATATATTAAAATAATATTTTTTTATTTTTTAAAAATCATTTTTGACATCAGTGCATCAAAATGACCTAAAATCACTAAAAAATATTAATTTAAAGCAAAGAAAAAATATAAAAAATTTAAATTTTTTCAAAAACGCTTTTAAAATACAAAAAGAAATAGGACCTCTTATCACTCCCAAACCCACCTTCTCTTCCTATCTTTAATGGCACGCGCAACAGCTTGAGCTTTCCCAACATTTTTTCTCTGGATAGAGAAATCAACCCTATCAATGAGAGCTGGGATTGTCGTCGATGCTATGACAACAAAAAAAACTCAAAAATTCAATTCTCATATAAATCACAAGATTCAAACAAGATATTTACAAAATAATCAGGCTTACATTATCCTTACCTAGAATTTGTAATTCTTAATGTCGCATGGTGGGGGAGTCGTTGGAAGTCGCAACCTAATTGTTTGGTTTAAGGTCGCTAAAAAACTCGAATGTACTAGTCTTATTAGAAATTCAAAGGATAAGGAATTGACTGTGGCTAGAGAATGTATTAACACTCCTAACACACTCTACTTGAGATAAAATACATTGCGTGATTTGAATGTGGTTTAAAGGTTTTGATGGGTTTCTAACTAGTAATCTATCTATGACTTGGGATTGAGATTTATTCATATGAATAAATCCGGCATTAAGAATTTATTATGGACTTGTATACCTAAATAAATTTTTATAAAAAAGATTTTCTGTAATTCGTATATTGCGGTGAAAACACTCTCAATTAAAATTGATGAATATTTAGAATAACTCTGAGATTTTTTTGGTCAACTCTTGATATTTAAATATCAGCCTTACTTGTGGGTCCAATATTTATACAAGAATATTGACTACTAATTCTCATGAATTAAAATTTTAGTTATTATTGGAATATTGGTCAAATTCTCATAGATTCAATAAACTGATTATTAAATAAAAAATGTATGCTAAAAAAATAAAACATACCATATATTTTATTTTATGAGATATGATTTTGTATTTTTTAAGAGACTTAGTTGTATGCAACACACAGAAAGACATTATTTTTTATTATTATTTTGTATTTTTGTAAGACCATATTTGGCAAAAAAAAAAAATAATTCTTGAAATGAAAACTACCCAAAACAACCTTTAAAGATGTTTGCCAAATACACCCTTAAACCAAATAAACCTTAACGAAAATGGCAGCAATCCAAACAGGGTCTAAGGACTGACCTGGTTTTGACCTGACTAGATTGACCCGAAAACAAACCAAAACAAAGATCCAAAACCAAAACAGATTAAACATAACAAAAACATGAAAACTCAAAATCTTTCAAACAAAATGGATCAAACATGAAAAAATAAAGAACACGAAGAACATTTAAGTGTGAACCTAGCAAATTTGAGTGTCTTTTACAAGTTGATATTTAGCCTCTGATTTGTTCAATTGGACCCCTAGATGATCACCAAACTTTTAATTTTTTTCAATTTGACCATTGATTTCACCGATTTCAGTACTCGAAGTCGCGTGCCTTTTACAAGTTGGCCCTTGGTTTATAAATTGTTCAATTAAGTCCCTAATTGCCTATCAGACTTTAATTGTTATGCAATTAAGCCCCTGATTTGACCAATTAAACTTTTCAAAGTCCAATTTCAGTCCCCAAACTTCTATTTGTTTCAATTAATATTCAAATTGACTCTAAAAGTTGATTTTTCTTGCGATTAAGTCCTCAATAAATTTAATTAAACCTTCCAAAATTTCAATTAAGTCCTTAAACATCCAAATAAAAATATTTTCACCAATGAGATCTTTTGTCAATAAAAATTGGGTTGCTAATTTTGTCAATCGTGTACATTTTGGTCTCCTAACTTTTTACTTGTCATTTTGGTCCTTCACCACCAATTTGAGCAGTCTTTTAGGCTTTTTTCATATATATTTTCTTATATTTTTTGGATTTTTTTTAATTTTTTTGTGAGGTAAAAAAATAGATAACAACACTTAATTTAGTCAAAGTCGCTAAAACTTTGCCCATGCTCTCTCTCAGAACACTTGAATTCCAAAATCAAAATTCAAATCATTAAAACAAAACAAAAATTCAATTTGAACCCTAATTTGAAAAGGAAAAAATAAAAAATCACCACTGATTTTTGTGGACTTCCGTCTGCAACCTCTTCTTCTTTGGTGTGGCCTTGCCTCTTTTTTTTTCAGTTTGGTCACTTCTTCCGGGAGCGTTTGAAAATGTGGGCTAATCCGTTTTTTCAAAAAAATTAATTTTTTTTGCTAAAAATTAATTTTTTATATGTTTTGGATTGTTTTGATGGGCTGATCTCAAAAATACTTTTTAAAAAATATAAAAAATATTATTTTAATATATTTTAGCATTAAAAATATTTAAAAAAACAACCACATCCTCACTTCCAAACAAAAATTTCATTCCTCTCTTTTGTCCTTTCGGTTTAGAAAAGCCAGAGGTGTGAATAGACGTGAGTTCAGATGTAAAAAGAAAAGAAAAAAAACACAAGCAAGATATTTAAACAATAATAAGTAAAAGGTAAATCAAAAGAAGCCCAGAATTTTTAATTCCTAATTCAGTCAAAGCCGCTAAAACTCCACACATGTTTTCTCCCCACACTCAAATTCCAAAATTAAAATTCAAAATCATTAAAACAAAACAAAATTAAATTTGAAACCCTAATTTGAAAAGGCCAAAAAACAAAAAAAATCACCATTGATTTTTATGTACTTCCTTATGCAACCTCTTCTTTTTTTTGTGTGGCCTCGCTTCTCTTTCTTCAGTCTAGTCGCCTCCCTCATCCCTGTCATGTTCTTTTGGTTTAGTAAAGGCAGAGGTTAATAGATTTGAGTTCAGAAGGATAAGCCACATCTCCCATGAAAAATTAAGGAGGAGTACGGTGCTTTCCATCCCTTTTAGTTTTTGTTTTTGTTAATGTGATCTTACTATTCGTCTGCTTTTAGTTAATCGGATTACAAGTCATTGAACATAATTTTCTAATATATTTGTTTTATTATATTCAACAGCTTAAAGCAAGAGAAGAAATGTGATACAAAGATGGCAAGAACATAGAATAGAAACAAACAAGAATAGTTCATGCTCGCCACTCATAAATGCAAAATCATTGAAATAAAGATACAAATTTACTCACCAATTTAGAAATACAGAATTATGAAATAAAAGTACCACTCACAAGGAGATGTAGAACTACATAGTGCGTCAAAAAAGGCAAATAAAAAACTTTTCAATTTAAATACTTCAAAAAATGCTTAATATATGGTTTGAATATTCATTATATACTTGCAACAATCTTCTAAATCTAAAGATAAACTAAAATGACATAATTGCGGTCAGAATAAATGATTTTTACATAAAACTAGATCAATAATACTTAGCACACATATTTTACTTATTAAAAACAAACAAATACATGGAAAGCTTAAAAAATAAAACAATTACAACTTCTTCTACATAACTTTAATATATGCATGATTGGATAATATAAAAAGATCACGTTTTGAATTTTAAAATCACATGAGACTTATTTTCCATGCAATGAAAAAAAGCAAATTCACACTCAAAGTTGATTCATAAGCTAATAGCAAACAACATCAAGAACTTCATTCATCCATCTACATTACCAAACCAAACTCATGTAGCTCAACATCAATCGGATCATTTGAGAACACTCTCATGTTCAAAAGGTGCATGCAGTTAGAAAACCAATATTAGGCTAAATCATGCAATAAGCCCCTAGCAATTTGGTTTAGAATATGCTCAGGCCATTACCTTAGGCTTACAATGCTAACTCCTCTAGCTCCATTGAGAAGTCTTTACCATCTGGAAGATGGGATTGTAGAGAGACCAACAGAAATAGTTGTTCGGAATTTTAGAAAGGATGAGCATCATACAAACAGAAAGGATGCATGTAAACAAGCGGGTGCCAAGGCACTTTGAATTACAGTTTTTTGATTCACGTATTATCATTTTAAACTGCCTGAACAAGAATCCATAACCAGTTTAAGATCGTGGAGATGCAAAGTCTAATAAAGCAATGCTGAGCATGTCAAAGAACATTCATTGATGATTAAACGGTTATTTAGACTAAGATTTCACACAAACATATTGTTTTCCCATAAAAGAGGCACAGTTTAAAAGCTTTCACGTTCTAGATATCATAAGCCTAGACAAAAACAGAAATATTCTACTTAATCAAGTTTCTACAATAGTAAAACACCACAGACACATCTGTCTGAACGCATGGTGTCAAGTCTGAGAGCAACTCAGGTGAAAAGCTGGATTTAGAAGGTGGAACCATTCCATCCAAAGTGGGATCCCTGCAAAATACAGCAAGCATCAAAGCATTATTAGTGGCAGAAAAAACCATAAAATGGCAGCCAATATGAACATAACCTGAGAATAAGTTGAATCCTCCAGGAATTCAATAACAATGCTCACAGTTTAAAAACAGTAAGTGTTTATTTACATGATCTACTGCTGGTGTAAAGCATGCAAACACTGTGCATATTCTTGGCTTTGATGGGCCTAAACAAGCAGGAAGAATGCAATGAGAAGAAATGTGTGCATGGAAATGATCTATCTTCTTGACAATTAAATGTTGAGATGGCTTGCCTTGGAATCAAAAAATTTGAGGAAGAACCGTGACTTGGGCACCGACAGCTTCGACTCAAGAATGGTAGCAATTGCAGAACTCAGTTTCTTGTTCACATCACCGCTAAGGCCGCCAACAGATACCAACTCACCATAAGCTGCTGGCTGCTCAGTTCCTCCAAATGCAATTGGTACTGAGCCCTTCAACACAATCATCACATACTGCACGATCACACACATAAAATAGTTATCAGACACATCCAGTGAGCAAAATATGGTATCGATCAATGCATATTATGAGCAAACTGTGGTATCAATCAATGCAAATATGCAACTTCCTTCTAGGTTGTAAAAATTTGAAAAATAACAGACATAAAAGCACAAAGTATTGAAACAAGGAGGTTTGCAGGTGTAGGTGTACAAAACACAATTCCCGTCCACTATAGAGATAAACTAGCAAAGAACAAGCAAACAGAGATAAAATCCATTTCTTCTTTCATGGCCAAATAAGTGATACTAGAATCAACTGTATTATAAGCTACACAAGACACTGCAACCAAATCACACTTTGACCATCATAGTTTCCGAGGGAACTCTTTAAAAGAGACACCTCCCAGGAATTAAAAAGAAAAAACCCATTGTACAGTCCATTGTGAACACAAGCACAACTAGATAGTAAAAACCTAAACTTATCCAGTTCAAAATCAAAAGATAAACAGCCCAATCATATCAAACGATTCTAGAACCATACCACATCAAGAACTCAAGTACCCTGAAATTCTTTCCGATGTAGTTGATAGAAACTATTTACAGTTATTACTCTATCCTTGTCAACTTGAAAATGAGCATACAAATACACTTCACAGTAACCAAGAAACTTACCTCCATTCCCCCTCCATCATTACAAAAACTATTTACAATTATTAGTACTAACAAGCTAAAACAATTTTAATACCAGCTAGAACACACATTAATCAAACCCTAAAAACCCACTATAAAACTTGTAGCAGGCTAATTGTTTAAATAGTTCAAAATCTTTCTATATGCACCGAGGAACCCACAAATAATTTTAATAGCCTGCAACATTTAACATTTTATCCATATTTCAACAATCAAGTCCAAAAACTAGCATGTATTTACAAGAATCCGAGGCAAATGGAAAAAGAAAATCTTACGGACTCAGGTTTGCCGATGATTTTGGCCACTTGAGAAGAGGCTTCAGAGAGGATGGCGGATGTGTTGACGCCATCGAGATTAACGTTGGTTGAAATGTTCAAGCAAGGCATTTTCTCTGTTGATAACACACTTGTTCTGTTTGCTACTAGCCTACATATATACACCTCAGCTCAGCTGAGCTGCTTCACTGGATATATTATTTTTTAAAATATTTTTTATTTAGAAATATATAAAAATATTATATATTTTTTTATATTTTAAAATCTATTTTTAATATAAACACGTTAAAATAATTTAAAATTTAAAAAAATAATTAAAAAAAAATTAAAAAACATAACTGATCATGTAAACAAAAGGTGCCAGCAAAAAAATACTACTATAAAATAGTGAAATGATTAATATGTATTCATTCCCTACTTATTCATGTTAGTATGGTAAAAATTATAAAGTTTAATTTTTTAGTTAATTTAATATTGAAAGATAAGATTAAAAATAAAAATCAACTAAAAAAACCCAAATCAACTGGTTTAACCTACAACTTGGATTATAAGATTGTGGTAACTCCATAAAAAACAAATAAAAATCAATTTGATTATGAAACTTAATTACCAATTAACTCAATATTAAAGGATTAAATTAAAAATAAAAAAGAATAAAAATAATAACAAGAGTCAACTCGAGTTAACCTATCAAACCTAGATAAGAAGACCAAGATAACCTTTCAGTTACCAATTTTTCAATGTATTATTATTTATTTATCAATAATATTCTAATTTAAATATTATATAATGAAGCGTGTTTATTCTACTAAACCGTATGAGTCATCTAAGCTAGAAGTCAAAGTTACAAACTATAATGGCTTTATCTACAACATAAATTGAATATATAACAGCTACACAAGTTTGCAAGAAAGTAGTTTGGATTAAAAGGCAATGGAAGAACTCGAACATAAATAAATAAAAAAGATTTTGGATTAAAAGGCTAATGGAGAACTCGAGCACATATACATAAAAGAGATTTTTGTGAATTTTGATAATTAGAGTGCCTTGTATATTGCAAGTAATCTTTCCTTGCATTCAAAGACAAATCACATATAGGAGTGCACTATAACTTTTTCCGAGAAGTAGTGGAAGAGAATAGTGTGGATCGATATGCAAAGATTCACACGACAATTTAGCGTAAGCGGCATGTAGCTGGAAATAATTGAAAAGAAGAAAGATGTGAAAAGTGAGTTTAAGTGGGAGAATGTTAGCTATAAACTCACATTTCGTACTTGGAAAGTCAATTACTTGGAGAAGAGAAACATGGAAAACAACCTTCTTCTGTCTTTTGCAAAGTATGTGGTTGGAAAATCTGAACATGAAAGTGTCAAAGATGGCTGCATGCACAATTGCAAACGCTGAAAGTGGAGGAGTAGCCATGTCAAAAATGGATGCTGAGAAGGTAGCAAGGTTAGTGTGTTTAGCTGGGTTTTTTTTTTGGCTTAATAAGCGAGGAAGCTCTCTAGAGACCTTTTGTTTCTCTTAATTAACAATAAAAGAGAGTCAGTGTTGTATTATCCATTAAAAATCCTTCGATTCTTGTTTATTGTCTTTCCCTTAAATTTGTTGGGAGTTTTGTTTTTCAACTTAAATCTTTGTCTCGACACTTTACTTTAATTATGTGATACTGTTTCAACCCAACTTAAACCATTAAAATCCTAACAAGCTCTACAATAAATAAATAATAATAAAAAAAACAAGGAATTCCTTCTTGCTGATTTTAACATGGCATATGAATCCATCTTTTAAGTCCCAATCCCTTGAAAAACAGATATTGAAAGAAAAAAGCCGTGATATAATTTGGACATTTAAGGTTCTGGATTTTGCATTCAAAGAACATTTCGTGAACCTAAATTTGTTATTTCGTTAATAAGTTCACCTGAAATACTTAAAAATGGAAAAAAAATCAAATAAAAAACACCACAAACACCCTTTAAAGTTTAAACACTAGTAAAAGAAAGGTCTGTTTTGGCTAATTTGCTAAAATAAGGGAGATACCATCTCATAAAGCAAGCCTAGAGCACGTCTAATTAGAACATTGCTCATAGGCTGATAATGGCTCAAGAACAATAGATATTCACTCCCAAATCATGTGCCATGAGCACCACAATACAATACAATTGATTAAATGCCAAGCAAACGTAGTGTTTCCTCATAGAAGGACACAACAGCATTCACATTCTACATACATACATGCATATGCCTAAATGGATATCTATATAACTCAACAAGGCAATGTTTATGCAATAGCAGAACACCAAAGGCGCATAACTTATTGAATCTCCAACGTTAAGTTCGAGGGCAACAAAGAAAGAAGCTGGATTTAGAAGGTGGAACCATTCCATCCAAAGTGGGTACCCTGCAAAAGAAAGCAAACATCAGTATCATTGATAGTGGCTGCAAAATGACTTATGAGGACATAATCTGAGAAATATGTGGACGTTGACTCCAAAGGCAAATTTAATTTAATAACTATGCTTGCATTCAGAAAAAAAAAAAAAAAGATGGTTTTTTTTACAGGAACTAGTGCTGATATGAAGCAAGCGAAAATCAGGCATATTCTTGGCTATGACCAGGCCGGCCAAACAACAGAAAGAATGCAATGCGAAGAAAAATGTGCACCGCAATAATCTATGTTCTTGGTGACAATTAAAAGTTGAGATGGCTTGCCTGAGAGTCATAGAATTTAAGGAAGAGCCGGGACTTGGGTACTGACAACTTTTTCTCCAGAATTGATGCAATTGCAAAGCTCAGATTCTTGTTTACATCAGGGCCAAGGCCACCAATGGATACCAGCTCACCAAAAGCTGCTGGTTCCTGAGTTCCTCCTAATGAAATGGGTATCGATCCCTTCAATACAATCATCACATACTGCATGGCAACAAACATTAAATACTTAAGAAAGGCACATTCCATAGCCAATATACATCAAACGAACAGCTGGGCAGGAAAAACTTATAAAGAGTATGATCAAGATCACTTTTTTCACAAAACCAATTGTAAGAACCGGTAACAAGCACAAAATGGGGGTTGGAAGTTGATGTCTAAAGAACATATTCTTGTCTAGTTTATTGATAAACGAGTAAAAACACACATAGTAATCCATCAGAACCCATCTCAATTTTCTAAAATTAGGCACAGTACAGGCCATTGTAAGCTAAATCAAAACTCGGATCAGAATTAAATTATCCAGAACCCAGTGTTGTGGATTCTTCATCAAGTGGCTGCAGAATCATAAGGAAACCAAACTTCTAAGACCCCACCAAGAAATCAAGCCTGATCTCATCTGACATCCAGTAATTCTTTATGTGGTCACAAATTAAGATTTTCAAAATTGAAAATAATAAATAAATAAAAATAACCAGAATAAACAAACACCATAGCTTTTGAGAAAAAAGACAGAGAAATTTGTTTCATGTGACCAAATAATAAACAACTAGCACACCTACCATACAGCATCTGCCAGACACAAAGGAAAGAAAGAAAGAAAAATCGATAACCCGCAACAGTTTAGTATTATTATAATTGAAAAATCCAAAAGGATATGCATGTAATATTTACAAGGGAATCATAAGCTTTTAGGTCAGATCATATACAAAAACCCTCAAAGTGGATTATTAAGAGTAAAAACACAAACTTAAAATTAAAGAACTGAAGAAGACCCCAAGAACGAAAATGAAAACAAAACTTACATTGGCTGGCTTGCCGATAAGCTTGGCAACCTCAGAGGTGGCTTCGGAGAGGATGGAGGAGGTGTCAACTCCATCAAGGCTGACGTTTGTGGATATGATCAAGGCAGGCATCTTCGATCTCTGTCAAAAAATAACAAGGCTCTCTGTCTCTGGTGCCAATTCTCTGTTTGCAAGTATGAAGTATCCATCATTTATAAAAGGCATAAGAATTGTTAGTTACCAAATAGCCCTTCGTTTTGTGGCCAGCTATCAACTTGGTTGGTAAGGTACGAGAATATAATATAAATTGTTTTTTATTTTAAAATATATTACAATAATATTTTTTTATTTTTTAAAATTTATTTTTAACATCAAAATATCAAAAAATATTAATTTTAAATAAAAAAATTTTAAATTTATTTTAAAATATTTCCAAAATATAATTTCTCTAATAAAAAAAAGTTGACAATCAATTTATAACATGGAACTGAGGTTTGACAACGTGCTTTTTATTGAAATTTATTTATTTTCTGTTTTTTTTTATAGATTTATATAAAAAATATATTATTTTAAAATAAATTAATGTAATACAATTTTTAAATTAAAAAACATCTTAAAAAATAATTTTTACGTCACTTTTATATCGTGTTATTTTATGGAGAAACCACAACTTTCCCACCTTGTCGGAATAATTTTGTACCCTTTATCAAGATTCTTTTCGGATTTCACTGTTAAGAAGTAGTTTTGTTTTCACTTAAATAGCACGTATGAAGAAAATAATTATGAGAAAGCATTATTAATAACAACACAATCTAAAAACAAATCTCACGCTGAAAAGCCGTTCACGAGGGAGACGGCCAGGAATCTTAAAAAACAAAAAAAAAAACATCTAAAAGCTGATATATATCCTCTGGAACTAAATAAAGCTGTCAGTTTGTTTCCAGTAATCTAATTACTAATATGATGGATATTAAAAAATTATATAATTATTAATTTTAAGATTTATAAAATTAATTGAAGTATGTGTAAATTGATTTAAAAATTTATATTATTAATAATAAAAAAGATTATGCAGTCATTTTTACCCTTTTTTTTTCTAATAAAAATGGTGTACACAAACTAGGGCAAGTAATCAAAATTGTTTTGACGGATCTATAACTAAAATCTCACATGCATGAGCATCCTATCACCGAATTAAATCACAACTTCAACAACTGCATGATGTTGACACGTAGACAACTTGCCCTGATGGGGTCTATCAGGATCATTAAATAGAAACCCTGGCCAGTGTGTCAGGAGGTTAAAGTAGTTAATTTCTCATCTCAATCTGTAATTTACATTTAATTTTTTTAATATATATAAGTTTATTAATTTTTAATTGTGTCGTTAAAATTAATGTTGTATCCTATTCTCATTTCTAGCATTATTTTATTTTCTAAATTTGCAGATAACTTTTCACTCGTGTATTTTTTATTTTATTTTCTTTAATGGCTTCACAATAGCGTTAGATTTATTTTAGAAAATGCTACTATCACTTTTTTTAAGTACACATGTGTGTGTAAATATTTATTTTCAAAAATCAACAACTTTTTATTCAAGCAAATTATTTTATTTTATTTTATTTTTAAGGCTTAAAAGTAGCATTATATTCATTTTATAAAATAGTGTTGTCACCTTTTTAAGTATGCATGTGTGTGTAAAAATTAATTTTAAAAATCATATAGTTTTCACTCATGCAGTTTTTATATTATATTTATTTTTATTGGCTTCACAATAGTGTTACTTTCATTTTGTAAAATTTCATTGATTCCTTTTTATATATTCATGTGAGTGTAAAAATTTATTTTTCAAATTAAGAATAAAAATATTTCACCGAGTTTTCATCAAGTTTAACATTATGTTTTGATCAGAGTTTGAGTTTTAGCATCCAGGTAGGCATATCTCCTAGTCTTAATGACCGACAGCCTAGCACAATATTTTTAACTTCAAAATGAATGATAAGTTTTCATCAAGTTAACATCATGTTTTGATTAAACTTTGTTTTTAATAGTTAGGTTAGCAAGTCTTCTAGTTTTAAAAATTGATTTAGGCCTAGTGTAGTGCTTTTAATTAATAATAATAAAAAAAGATAAAAATAAATTATTGAATAGCGAGACTTTTGATTAAGGGCTTGATGCAGACTTAGCGAACATCAATCAATAATAAGTCAGTTAAGAATAATCTTAGAAAATAATTTGGACAGTAATGGTTTGCGTAAAAATAAATTTAAAAGAAAACACATAATAAAGATAACCTTTCATTTGAAAAGATACAATAAAGATGATTTCTATCTTCTCTAAAGCATAACCAACCTCTTACTCGATGTGTAGTATCAATGTATGCCAATGTTTGTTTATAATTTTGCATGTGTTAGGATATTATCCCATCATTGCAAGTAAACCTGAGTTGGGTAAATATAACCCTACCAAGACCCATTAAGTGTGAGTGAAGGCTTTAAGTCTATTTGGACATAATCAACTTAAAGTTCAATTTGTATTCTAAAAGTGAGGACTAAGTCTGGCATAGGTTCCAAATTATTATTATAAGTTTTAGTAATTTTTTTTTTAATAACAACATATATACTAGTTTAGACAAATTTTAGCTAGAGCATAGCATGTACCTTATCATTAAAATAAGAAACAATGTAGCTTATCTTATGTAAAATGTACATGATGATTATTATCTTTCTTGTCAAATAATCAATCTCTTACTTAGAACTCTAAATGCCAATTAAAGTTACTAGTTATTATAAAACTAGATAGTAACTTATATTTTCAATTTTACCTCATGTAAACCCTAATATAAACGCCTAATATAAACGTAAAAGGGTTTGAGAGATTTTTTTAAAATGTATATGGAAGAGGGCAGCCATTTTATAATAACTTACGTGCACAGTATCCCAAAGAAATTTAATCTTTTGGTCGGATCTTAGTCATAAGGGTAAGGAACTTCAAAAGACATTCAAGAAATGTTTGGAAAGACTGTTGATAATACAAGTTCAAAATGGTTGTGGTTGATTATGCGAAAGAAATGTGTGCTTGTGGAAACAGAGAAAATAATGTAGAATGTTAATAAACATTGAAGATAGGTAAATGTGTATCTTAATATATTTTTTTAAAAAAAAAAGTAAGGGAAAGGAAAAAGAAAGAAGGAAAATAATTTCCCGTTTAAAAATTAAACTCCTTTTTTTTTAATAAAAAAAACAATTTCCAACCCCGTATAACATGGTTGTGAAATATGAAAGTAAGCCTATATGTTGTCGTCGTCGTCTTCCGAATCCAGTTGAGTTTCCTTCCTTTTTTTTTTGGAATTGAATGGAGTGTGTTCGCTATACCTTATGCTGGCTTTTGTTTATTTATTTTTATAATCCTTACTGGGAACTTTCAAGATTAATTAATTAGCTAGATTGATTAAATTACTTGCTAGCCCTGACTACGGGAGAATTTAGAGGTATTGATTGTATTAAGAAAACTTGGAAAAGAACTGCAACGGTCCAGTCAGATCTCAAGACTGATGGACCTTTTTAACAGCATCTGCACACATTGATAGACTTTCTCCAAAAAAAAAAACAAAAAAAAAAAAAAGGAAAAAGAAAAAAAAGGTGGGAGGATATGCAGTGTTTACATCTAAATAAAATAACCGTCAGATTCGGAGTCATAGTAATCATCCTCATCCTCATCCTCATCAAAATCATCTTCATCAAAGTCTGTATCATTTTCAGCATACAAGATATTATCCTCATCCCAGAGTGGACAAGAACATGTTGCTTTCTTGTCCTTCCACTCAGCTCCACAATTATAGCAAAACTCGAAGCCACATCTGGAAAAACATTACACGCATCAGAAAAGAGTGAGAATCTAGTTAATATTAAGAAACATGTCATACTCATCATCTTCAATGGAAGCAATTACAAAAGGAATTCATCTATTCACTTCATAATTATCAGTAATATATTCTTCAAGTGAAAACATTGTCAGTAATATAGCTCCAATAGACTGTGCTCGAGTCTTTCCTCCCGTGGATTGGCTCTAACTGAAGTTCAGATTGAGAGACTTTCTCATGATGTACCTTCATTGAATCAGAACTACTACTGAGCACCATGAAAGATGTTTGCTGTACAACTAGGGGAAAAAATTCCTCTATTTACACTGGTTGCAGTTTGCACCCATTGTTTTATAAGTTGCACTATCCTTAGTTTACCACATAAAAAAAACACTTCGTACCCCATATTTCTTCTCTCCTAACACTTAACACCTACCCTTAGTTGAAGCCTTTAAGAGGATTCTTAATCAAGAATGGCAAGTCACCACAGTGCAGATCTATCATGAGGCAAATTTCCAAGTTGATGCCGCGGCTAGTATGGGAACAGGGGGGGCTGTGGGTTGCAGTTTTTTCTTTTAAAAGGGATCTAATGGGCACAGCAGGCCCTAGAATTTCATCTTTTTTGTGAGGGTTTAGTGTGATTGGTTTTGTTTGTAGGATTTTTTGAAAGATCTGTTCAGTTCATGATTTAACTTTTAATGATTAGATTTCAGTAAATCCACGAGTGCAGTTTACTTTGGAAGTTGTTAAACACAATTCAACTTCCATTTTGAACATTGCCTGATATGATGTAAATCCACCAGACAGGTCCAGACTGGACTTAACTTGCTCTATCAGAGCCAGCAAAACAGAAATTAATGCAATTGTTACTTCTGATCAATGTTCCGTTGACTCTGTGACCATTAACTCCAGAGATCTGTACTGGTTGGTATTTCATTCATTTCAATAATTTTCTTCAGTAACCTAGATAGAATGCGGCACTTCATTTTAATCAAAAGAGTCTCTTTTGAATCTACACCTATAGATAGCAGCTTAACACTAGTAGAAAGCACTAGGATGCAAACTGTGAGAGAGAGGCCGAGAATAGGCAGGCACAAAATTATCATTAGACTTTTACAGTGACAGAATCTCTGTTAACATTACCTGAGTGTACTAAGCATAATTAAAAAGAAAAGAAAAAACAGAGGATGAAAAACATCAGAGTGTAAATAGAGGATGTTTCTTGTAATTTTTCCTCAACGGCCTCCTATATAGGTTTGAGTATTCATCAAGCAATAAAAACCATGCATTCTTCAGCTTCATAGGTGGTTTGTAAATCCAGAGATTTAATTCAACAAACTTTTCTTTGCTAAAGAAAATGCATTTAACTATTCTCAGACAAGTCAATTTGAAAGGAGGGTGAGTATGTACCTGCAAGTCATGTGGTAACAACCTTCAGCAAGTTCAATCATATGGTTGCACTTCACACATTGGCGCCATAGGTTCCTTGTTGCAAGAGATTTCAGTTTGACATCTTCTGCAGGGTTGTTAGGATTCATTCTTTTGTAACTAGAACATGTCATGTTATTATGCCATGGGACCTTGCAATTAATACAAAAAAGACCATGGCATTTCGAACATTTCCTTGCACCAACACATTGCAAACCAGCAGCAACTGCACTTTTAGCATATTCAAAAACCTCAGTTTTCGACATCAATGCAGAGCATTTAGGATACGGGCAGTAGATTTTCTCCAAAACTGGGATCGAAGCTTCCTTTATACGTAGGCACATCATCTCAATTAATTTAGGTGTCAAGAATTTCCTACAACTTTCAACGTTAAGCAAAGAGTCACATCCTTCATGAGGGCATTTCGGCATCATTCCATGGAGCAATTTAACCTCCACATGCTGTTTCATACAAGAAAAACAGTACCTATGCTGGCATTCAGCAACCGAAAAGATATGTTCAACATCAGTATCTTCAAGACAAATAACACACGCCTCAATAATGGCAACCCTCTTGTGGGTGGATTCCGCTGGCTGCATCGTGACCTGAGAAATTATAGCCTCTCTAGCAAATCTAAATGCATATTCAATATCATTCCGTGGCACAAGAACAGGATTGCAATAGACAAACTTCCTTCGAAGAAGAGCTACCTGATTGATTAACACAGCAACCTTCCTCTGCTTCGCAGACCATCTCCCAGTAACAAAATTATAAAGCGGACAACAGTGGCAATACACAGCAATTTTCTTAAGGTCCAAAGCAAGAGCAGCATTAAGGCCTTCGATCAAAGCCTTAGCTTCGGCCGCATTCTTGCTCCTTCCATTCCCAATCAGTGGCTTGCTTATTTCAAAAACCAAATTATTCATCGGGTCACAAATCGCAATTCCAATTCCACCGAAAACTTTATTCCCTTTTTCTTCACTAACCAAACCCTTGACATACAGCTTGAATACTACTGATTCAGAATCTTCTTCTTCTTCTTCTTTTACGAAATCATCTCCCCAGTCTAGCCACTCTTCCTCTGGTATTTCCAGAATCTCTCGAGCTACTTTCTGGTCATGGATTCGACGGTCGAGATCTTTTCTGATCCTGCGCGATTCGAGTTCTGATTGTCTGCGATCTTTTAGCTTTTGCTCTAATTTTGAGATTTCTTCAAATTGTAGAGTGGATAGAGGTGCAGTAATTTCGACTTTGCCAATCGGAGGCGACGCAGTTGAGGTAGAGGCGGAGGCTGACGTGGAGGCCGACGTGGAGGCGGATGTGGAGGCGGACGTGGAGGCGGACGTGGAAGGGAGGAGAGGTATGGAGGCGTTTATGGCTTCTTGGAGTTGAAGTCGGAAGGCAAAGTCGAGGTCGGTTTCTAGGGATTCGGCAGCCATTAGTTCTCGCCGCTGTTCGGAAAGGAGGGAGAGGAGGTCCTCGTCGTCTAGGTCGTCGTAGTCGTACTCGTAGTCGTAGTCGTCGTCGAAGTCTCTGTTGGTAAACGTGCTCATTCTCAGTTTCAGAAGGAGAAACAAAAAATAAAATCTTTTGGGGAGGAAACGACTGACTAGGGTTACCTAAACAACTGAATTTCAAGGCATTTATTCATTCGGATTAGGATCCGAAGCCTTTCAAAGGTCAATTGGACTCTCTCTTCATATAATAATAATAATAATAAAAGATAAATAAATTAATAATTAGGTTTTGGGCCAGGAGGCCCAGGACCCATTTACTCATGGATTTCTTTTCTTTTCTTTTTCTCTTAAAAACAAGGGCAAACCTCATGTTAGTCCCCTAACTATCTACCAGTTCTCAGATAGATTCGCAGCCACGCCTTGGATCCTCTCTTAGGTTCCTAAATTATTATAAGAACAGAGTCTATCTAGTATTTTAGGTTAATGTTTCCATCTAGTTTGTAAATATTATGTTGGATTTGACGCAATTACTAAGAAAGAACAATAATTTATAATCATGTTAATGAATAGTTAGTACATTAAACATTATTTCTTTATACAAAGCTATCAATATGTTCTGGCTCTTGATTAAAAAATGGGAGGATTTTAAACAAGAGGATGGGAAAATGCATGATAAATCGGGGACCTAACTGAAAACCGTGATAATTTAGAAATTATATTTACAATCCGCTCATAGTTTGGTGACTAAACTGAGATTTGCCATGAAAGCAAATAGCGAGTTTATTGATGACCCCAGCAGGAGCATTTGCCGTTTCTTTTTGCTGGGTTTTGGATTAAATTCCTGAAGCTTCTTTTTTGTATTTATTTTCTTACAACTACAGGGTTGGTTTCAATTTGAGGTGTGTGTTTCTGTTGACATGTGTTTAGTTCTTGAACTGGCAATGAATTCGTTAGCATTTCTAGCTCATTTGTGATGAATATGGCAACCAATAAAGTTTAGTTGCTGAAGCTGAAACTTGATTCGATCTAGATAGCAGCATTCATCTTTCTTTTGTTCAGGATAAGCTCAAATCAACTAGTTTACAACGACCCGATGAAACCATGTTTCTCTCTTTCAGTTTTTTTTCTTCATCTAGTTCTCGTGGACTGAATTCTTTGTAAAATAGACACCGTTTCTTATTCAAGATGTTGCAGCAACTATTACTTTTAGATTGTTGCTCCCAAGAGGTAAATTTGTGTGATTTTTGAAAAATCTATGGCAATATAGTGCCAGTGACTAAGCTATGCAGCATCGTCAATCACCATAACTGATGCCTGAAGGGATCATTTGATGATTTGGAAATACCATCATGCTTTAGATATGTTCTTCTGAAAACACAGATCATCAACACATAGCCAAACAACCCTGAATCCCATTCCATTTTTTTATTTGCTTCAATTAAGTGGAAATAAGATAGTCATGCGTATGTAAATCATGTTCATGTAGGCCTTCTTGAACATGTTAACATCCTTTTCTTGCTCTTTTTAGTTTCCCTGACAGGATGTCCTTGACAATTTGAAAATAAGCAGGCATAAAATGAAACATCATTATGTTTAGGATGAGACTCGCTGATCATCCTATCAGAAGCTACAACTTGGAGCTGTTACCAGCAGCCGTTGTATCATAAACTTTAAGGAAGAATCGTGCCCTGGGGATAGATAACTTGGCCTCAAGAATTGTGCCAAGAGTAGCTATTAGATTCCTCTTAACTTGTTTGGTAATGCCACCCATTGACACAATCTCTGCATATGCAGCTGGTTCTTTGTTCCCATTGAATGATATGGCCACCAGTCCTTTCAGTATGACCATCACAAGCTGCATAGATATAAGAACATGGAGAATTAAAAGAAAATAAACAAGTGAGAGGAATATTTTTAGGATTCTGCTTTGATTGCAAGTGAGGAATATGCTAGACACACGCAATAAGATTTCATCAAATCAGCCGGTCTCTTCTGCATCGTTCAAAGTATTCTCCACAGATGTCGTCTTAGTTTTTCTTAAAAGTAGACAATAGTTCTCGCTTGTCGCTTTTGTTTTTTTATTTTTTTTTATTTTTATAAATGGACAATCCATTCGTTCGTTCGTTCACATTTGCCTGTGGGACCTTTTACAGGACTACTTTTCCAGGTTTTTGCACTAACACAACTCTCTGTCAAGTACTGGCTATGGGATTGATAGCTATAGCCATTGATACCAAAAAGATCCGTAACCTTTATCCACTAAGAAAACCTTTTTCTCGTTGTTTCCATTCCAGTCCACTCAAATGACATGGTGCAAAACAACAAGTAATGAATAATGCTTAGGAAACAACTTGTTATTATTCGAAGGAGGATACGACTTGGTTAGGTCAAGTATACTTATCTCACAGTGCAGCAGTTTTCTCAATTCTCAAGCATCCCAACTGGGTTTTTGTTCATCGTCATCCTGGGATATGCGTTTGGGTTTGTGTAAAAATGAATTGATTATGTATCCCTCCTTCTCAATGGCTAGAAATCATGCGCAGTTTCTTTACTTCGCATATTTAATCAAACCCTCTATTTAAATTTGATCAGATGAACCCCTGCGCTTCATATAAAAGTCGATTCAAGGTTCATCATCCAATCCCTTCATAGCATTTGGCACTCAGTTGGCAACCGAGTTGGATAAAATGGCTAAAATTACCTTCAACTGAAGGAAGAGAAGTAGAGTTGAACAAATATATGCTTGGTTTGACCACATTTGTAATCGTAGAGGGACCAAACTAGATTCTTGAGTTGCCTTTGAAAAAAGGGGGAAGAAAAGGCTGGTTTGGAGCATCTCATAGTAGATAACCCCTTCAGATAGGAAAAATGAAGGGAAATCAAAGCTAACAAAATGGTCATGACTCGTTAGCATTACTCTAAGAGAATCTGGATTGTAACTTCAAAAAATTGTCCCAAAACTTGGAAATGAAAGCTGAAATCTTCATAAACAACCACAGCGGGGGGGGGGGGGGGGGGGGGGGGGGGGGGGGGGGGGGGGGGGGGGGGGGGGGGACATGATCCTTGTTGCAAGCTGACAACTTATTCTACTCACCATTAGAGAGCTCAGAGCACGGCCTGCTTAAAATACTAACATATATAATGAGCAACCGATCCGTCTTCCACATCTAATCTTAAGGATCACCATTAAAGAACATCAACATACCAAATGAAAGATCTAATCCCTTAATTTCTCTTCTTCCGCTACTTGTATGAAAATTAAGAATTAAACCAATAGTTAACAATATAGACATGCATTTGTAGGCCACAGAATTTAAACCTGAACAACTCCCTAGTATATATATAAGGCTATAGGCAAAAGAAATGAATGAAAGGAGTTGAAGGGACAGAGAAATTTTACGTGTTCAGGTCTGCCGATGATGGTAGCAACAGCTTTTGTTTGCCTCGGAGAAGATAGGATCCTTATCAACATCGTCAAGGTTGACGTTGGTAGAGATATAAAGGCAAGGCATCTTATCCAATTTCGATCTTTATATCTTTCTTTCTTACTTCTCTGTGATTGATCGAGTGAGTATATGTGTGTGAGAAAAGTTTAGTCACCAAAATATCAGGGACTGGGAAATCTATACTACTGGCTTAAAAAAGGATGCTTAAACTCTACTTATATAATTGAGGATGAGTTGCAGAATTCGAGAAAAGTCACACTTGCCCCTGTCACGCTTCCTTATCTTGAGCTGGAATTCAAAGGATATATAGAAAAGTAGTAGATAGGCGCTCCTCGCTGGGTTACAGTTAAGTTTTTCTTTTTATATATAACAAAACAAAATTAGAATATTTCTAAAAAAGCAAAAAAATAAAAATAAAAATAAAGACTCTGGTCATTAACTTAACTTGATTTGATAAATTTGACTAAGTTAACAATATGAATAAAAAAAAATACAATGAAAGCAAATAAACCAAAAAAAATATATATATATAAAAAACCCGACCTAAATCCATCCAAGTGAGCAAGTCATATGCGACTTGGTTGTAACATCAGGGTAATCCTGTTAAAAGTAAATTAAATAAAAATATGAAGCTCAATTATAAAAATAATTTAATGTTGAAATGAGAAATTAAAAAATATATATTTTTTAAAAAGCAACAAAAAAAAACTCAAGTTAAACTAAGTTAACTCACTAATCCCGTGATCATGAGTATAAGATTGAGATAATCCAATAAAAAAAATAACAAAAAGACACAAACACCAATTTCTAATCAATCAAATGTTGAAAGATGGAATTAAAATAACTTTTTTTAAAAAAAAAATCAAATGTTGAAAAATCTTATCCGATAAGATGAAGAAATTAAATAGAACTCAATAACTCTATAGCAGAATGAAAAACAATTCAAAGTTCAATTTCTACCAAATAAAATATTGAATGATAAAATTAAAAAAATATAATGCTTAAAAGGTTAAAAAAAATGGTTTGAGAGAGGAGATAGATCGGTGAATTTCAACGATAGAGAGATAAAATCAACGTTGACACCAATTTTGATCACCAAAATAGTCAATCTTGATGTCATTAGCTCTCATTTGATGAGAGAAGTTTCACTTATATGTGTTATCTCACCTTGAAATTACCTAAAAAAACATATTTTAAGCTTATATAAATTTTTTGTTTCGGATTAGTTTCGGATTTTTGTGTGTTTTGTTAACGTCATTTATAGATTTGTCTTGATGTTTTAAATTAAAAATGGGATGGAAATGAGTTTTGGATAAAAAAACACAAGCCTTATTTTTCCAACCACAACAACAGATGCTGAAATATAGGGAAAACCATATAATATGTCTTCTAGAATTTATTTGTTTTCAAAAATTATTAAGGCCAATGACATGTCATCCAACTCAATTGTATGTTTTTTTTAAAAAAATAGAGCATATATACAGGCCCTTTCTATATAGGGCAGGCCTTGGCCTACTTTGCCAGATGACCTATTTTTTTTTTTTATAAATATTTTTTAAAAAATATTTTTTTTGAAAATTTATATTTAAATTAGTACCCTTTCTCTCTAATGTTTTTTTTTTTTGTATTTACTGTTTTTAAGCAGTGGTTGTTTTAAAATTACTTTGTATGTATTTATTTTTTTTGAAGATATTAATCTAATTCTTCTATAATTATTTTTATGTTTTATATAATTGAGTTTTTTTTAAAATAAAAAATATTTATTTTTAAATAGTGTTTCTAATAAGTGCAAAGATAATAAATTCAATTTTATATGTATATTTATTTCTACTATCATTCAATCAAGTAAAAATTAATTTTAATAAACTGGGAAAATATTTTGTATTGCAAGATTAAATATCTTGATCTACATTTACTTTTTGACTTTTTCATATATGTATTTAGTTATCTTTAATGATTTTTTTAATTTATTGATATAAATAATTTTTAATTTATTTAATTAGAAGTGTGCATAAACATTTTAATTTGCATTTAATGTTTTTATATTAAAAAACATGTCAAAAAAGTAAATAGATGTGTGTACGTGTTCATGTTCAATTTTTTGTTAGAAAAAATATATACTAGAGGCCTATAGCAGACGGGGGATAAAATAGCTAGTTAACACTAGAGAAGGTACAAATACAATATTAGTTTCATATAACAATTAAATTAAAAAAATAACAAAACAAACAATAAGGAAACAGACCCCAACAAAATGAGAAACTAAACAAAGTTCCAGATTTGAATCTATAACAACAAACTAACATCCAAATCTGTAAAGATCAAGATCTCTTATATATATATATAAACTCATTGGGTGCATGCTAACTCTATTGTTGTTTTTGTGTTTTAAAAGTATTTTTAGAAGAAATAATTTTTTTATTTTTTCTTTACTTCAAATTAATAATATTTTGATGTTTTTAGATCATTTTGATACACTGATATCAAAAATAATTTTAAAAAAATAAAAAATATATATTATTTTAATATATTTCTGAGTGAAAAACACTTTGAAAAGCAACCGCAATCACACTTTCAAACAGGCTGAAATCATGTTCTTGGTGATAAACAAATCATATTTGATATTTCTTTCTTCGTATGGTAACAAAATGGTTTGGCATAAGTAAAATTTTCAAGTGTTTGGGATCCATAATTATAAGATTCCTCAACAAAAGTCTATTAAATTAAAGAGAAATAATCGAAATCAATGGCAGAATTTTACATTATTGAAACAGAAAAAAAGAGAGCAGGAACCTCGAGCTCTCAAAACTAATTGAAGGTGACCGAAAGACGATGAAAAAAAAAACTTAAATATGTGAATCCTCAAAATCTTGTTTCTCCAAGGATTCAATTGAAGGCAAACCCGTCTTAGGAAAAAAAATCACATCCTATGAAAAAAGAAGAAGGAAAAAAGAAAAGATACGAGCTTCTTTGGATCCTACGCAAAAATGTCCCACATCGACTGGAAAAATATAACTTTACTGCTCTATCACCCTCGTTCATGACCCGAAGGTTAACTTGCCATGAGCTGGAGTGAGCGGTCTCTAGATGACCCAGGAAAGTCCCCGGGCCCTACTTCGCAGAAATGCGGTCCTGGAAACAGGAACGCTTGGTGCAACGAATCTACCTGCCATGTGCAGATGGCTGAGACAAGTGTGGAGCCTAGAGGTTCGTTGCCCAGGTAACTTGGCCAATTACTACACAGTTATTCACTCAAGTCCACAACACTGTGGGCCAACAGAACGGGGCTTACATCTCATGGCGTCATCTTTTGCCGTTGGGGTGGGGCCCAATCCTCTTCGAAGAAGCTTTGTGATTTACGTGGACAAAATTTGTGTGATTTTTTTTTGAAAATAATCTATTCAGGTTAATCATTAAAGTTTTTCCGTATATGTCGAAAATATCTTAAGCAAATACACACACGTGAGGGGGGATTTTAATTAAATACACACAATGGAAATACTATCTCAAGTATAGAAACATCGGAAAATCTCCTTTGCTGCTTAAGCAAATATGAATTATACTCTCACGTCGTTTGAACTTTGAAGGAAACCGTCTGCCTAATACATTTTCTAAGCTTCAAAGCTGGGCCTTATTAACTGTCCTTAGCACAGGTTTCAGATAGCATTAACAAAAAAAAAAAAAGTTTTGAAAGAAACTATCCTCAGAAAATATTATTTATTGAAATAGTTTTTTTCAATTTATATTTTTTTATTTTATCATTCTTCAACATTAAGTTTATTGAGTTTCAAAATTTTTCTCAATTTATTTTGAGATTATTTCAATCTTATGATCTGAATCTCGAGTTTGACGGGTTAACTCGAGTTTTTTCCTCCTTTTTTAATTAGTTTTTGTTTTTTAAATTCATCTTTCAATATTAAGTTGATTAATAATTAAGTTTTATAATTTGTTTTGGTTTGGTTTTTATGAGATTGTCCTCATATCATGATCTAAGTCATGAGTTTAGCGAGTTAACCTGGATTTGACTTGAGTTATTTTTTTATAATCGGTTTTTCAATTTTATTTTCATTGTTCAACATTAGATTTGTTGAGTTTCATAATTATTTTCAATTTACTATTTTATAAAGTTATCATAATTTCATAACCCGGACTGCGGGTTTGACAAATTAATTGAGTTGATTTGAGTTTTTTTTCATTTTCCCGATTGACTTTTTTCTACGATAACATATTTTAATATCGGATTGATTGAGAATTGAGCTTCGTTTTTATTTATGTTTTTTTTTTATGAGGTTATCCCCGACTCATGACTTGAGTCACGAGTTAACTCGGGTTAACTCGAGTAGTTTTTTATATTCTTTTTTAATTGATTTTTTTTCAATTTCATCATTCAACATTGAGTTTATTGAAAATCAGACTTCATAATTTGTCTTGATTTATTTTCTAAGTTATCATGATCTCATAACCTGACATACAAATTAGCAGGTTGACCCAGGTTGATCCAAATCAATCAAATATATTGTTCTCTTAATATTTATATAAAAAGTCTAGTCTTGAATATTTATTGAGTCAAACTATATAATTATCAGTTATTCGAGTTGTTTCTTGACCTGTCAAGTCAATTAGATCATATCGAGTTAATCCTGCATGATTTAAAATTTTTTTATTTGAAAAAACATTAAAAATACCTAAAAAATTCCTTTTATATTTAAAAAAATTAATCTGATACACAGCATATGAAACTAACAATCTACTCCTTACCTATTGAACATAGGAAGACATGAACAAGCTCTTTATGGGATTTTTCTCTTGAGGGCTACGAGGTCATTTTGATTTTTACTGTTTTCGAAAATCGAACTTAAAAACATATAGAAAACTTGTTTGTTTATATTTTCTAATTCAAAAACATTCAAACCAACTACCGAAGTTTTCCAAACAAAACAAAGTCGTTTTGAAAAGTTGCGATAGTCGCTGTTGATCTTTCCTTTTCAAAAGTTTCAAAAAAAAGTGAGAGAAAGCATGCGAATTGGCTGGTGCTTTTTTTTTCTTTCTTTCTTTTTTAAAAAAGTTTTTTTTTTTTTATTTAAAAAAAGTGATTTTTCCTTCTTCTTTTTTTGGCGTTGTTTCCACCACATTAGTAATACAATGCTATAAATGATGTCTCTAGTAAGGCTCTCTACACAGGTTGAAACTCGAAAGATAAAAAGTAAATATAATATAATATATTTCAATTATAAAATAATAAAAAAGGTGAAATTTATATGAAAATTTCAGAGCATTACACAAGTCTTATACAGGGTCAACTCTCATATCAAATTTTATAACCATGCTTTAAGAAGAAAAAAAAAAAACAAGGAAAAACAAACAGCGACGTCTATCACTAATTTTACCAGTAGAGTCTTCAATCATCTGCCACAAATAGTGAAGAGTGCTACGAATGACCATTTATCTTTTAGTATTTCCAGTTAAAATTATATTGAGGGCTAATTTCAAGCAGAACGGGGAGAAACCCAGCATGGTTCTTAGCTTTCTATATTTTTACAAACGAGGCATAAGTATTCCCAGAGGTGCAGGCCACTTCGGCATGACCTCATTGTTAGGTTTAAGACACAGAAGAAGATTGTCACCAAGCTTCAACAGCTTCGTGGTTTTTGGTTGATTTTCGCCGACTCAAAACATTGCGCAAACGAGGGAACTTACCGGATGAATTCACTTTGTCTAATCTGGCAGGAGGAAAGTCATTCTCGTCCGAGTTTAGATAAGTCTTGGCATTTTCGGAGATTTCCCCTCTTTTCTTGGATCTAAACTTTCTTGGAACTGCTGCAATCTCTGAGTGATTGAGACTGGCCCGGCTCACTTCAGAGTAGTTTTCAAGCTTGGCCAAGCTCACATCAGAGCAGGCTTCAAGCTCTGAGTGATTCACACTGACTTGGGTCAGTTCAGAAAAGGATCTGGCTAACAAAGTTCGATTCTTCAGAAACAAGCATATAACTGCACAGTCATCGACCTTGCATCCGGGATATTTTATTTTCCATGCACGAACAGCATACTTTACTACCAATTTAGCAGCCATGGATCGCTTCCTTGCATAAGCAACAATCTTTACGACCTCATAGTTTGTTAACACATCCCATACCTGTAAATAAAACAAAAAATCCTCAAATTCTACAAGGTGAATCGAATGTAGTGAAAAAGTAATCAATAAGCTATATGGTACAGGGCTTATGTCACACTTGACAAAAAATAACTGTACAGGCTTTCTCCCCTTCTATTCTGTCCAAACGACTAGTGTTTGTTTCGCTTCATACTAGACTGATTATTGCATTTCCTGTCAATTCACGACTTCTCCAGTGAATTCAATTATCTTCGGTTTCAAGAACTTCCATGGTGAACACCAGCTAGTTAACCAATAAGTAAATTTATCAGATATTTTGGTTTTTCATTCCTCTTACCCCATCAGTTGCTAGAACCACAAATTCATCCTTATCGGTTAGCCTTCTATAAGAAACCTCAGGAGTTGAAATGAGGCCGTAATCTTTCAGGCAGAAATCTCCAAAAGCCCTTGCCATGGCGAGACCAGGACAATCTTCATCAGGCATCCATACTCTGAAAACTTCTGGTTCTTGATCCAATGCAAGAACTCTGCCATTGGAGTTCTTGATTCTTTCAGCTTCACCTGAGTTACCGTAAGAATCAAAAGAAGGTTAATTTGATTCGCAACTCTTGTCATGCATTGAAAGGTAATGAGAAAACACCCACTTGTAATATTTGGTTTTAGATCAACAGTGAGTTGGACGGGAACAAGTTGGTTTTTGGGGCCCCTAGAACAAAGAATAGCACGAGAATCGCCCAAGTTGGCAATGATCAAGTTGTTTCCCTGAAAATTAAAAAACAAGGACTCAGAAACAAACAACAACAAAAATATCTCTATCCATTGACAACGAATTTACTTAAGAGTGAACTTATACCTCCTTAATTACAGACACAGCAGTAGTTCCACTGCAAAAGCTATCAATGCTGGCATCAAGGCTAAGTTCTTCATCCATTTCCTTGAAAGATTTTAATGAAGCTGGTCTCCCATGAAGATAACAGCAGACTACTGCTATCATCATAGTCGCCACTATCTTCGTCACCTTGATTTTTATTGACCTCGTCGATATTATCTCCTTTTCCTTCGTTATCTCTACGTTTGAAGCTATTATTCTGTGATGCTTTGATTGCACTAGAGAGCCTCGATGGTAAAGTATCACGTACATGGCGCGCAACTTTGTGACCATAGGGGCCATGACCATCAAAAACTCCACAGAAAAGCATATCCTTATCACCAGTAAATTCCTGGATCAAGCTTCAAAGTTTAGTTGAATACAAGAGATTGATTATTTACTAGCATTCAAAATGAGCGATGCTTGGAGTAATATAGAGCAAATAAATTGCATCTAATTGAGCATAAATGAAGAGGCGCGGTGTGTCTTTCCTAGTTTAAGCCCCAAATTAGCTAACTGAAATCAAATTCTTTTGTTCTTAGCCCTGCAATGCTAATTATAAACCTATATATTTTTCACGAAATTCTTTTCAAGTCAGAACAATGCATTTCAGATCTCTATTCACCAACTGGCTAGCAATAAATGCAGTAATTAATCAATTTTTTCAACGTTTCTTTCATCTCTTGTGCTCTGCAGGTTGATAATAAAAATACCAGATCATAACCAACAAATACATGGCAAGCAAACGACAAAATGCATGAGAAATGCAACTTAATTTCTCTGGAAACCTAAAATCTTATTGTCAAAGTAATTAACATCCAAATAAAACTTTGAAAACATGGGCAAGGCAACAAGAAAAAAGAACAATAATGCATAAGGCAATGAGATGTTAAAACAAATTCAATATTACAGCAAAAATTTTGAATTTCATCTTCATGAAAAAAATATTGTCACCTTTCTACATGAGAAAACAAAAGTTTGATCCATAAAATAACATACTTCAATTGATCAGAAATTAATTAAGCCTGTAATCACAAAAAGAAAAATAAACCAACGCAAGAAATGTGGTAACTATCAAAACATATTGATTACGGATGGATCATATGAGAAATAAAACTCCAGGTCGAAGAAGAAGAAGAAGAAGAAGAAGCAATGAATGGCGTGCATATCATTTTTTTATTACCTCCCAAACAGTCATAGCATCTTGATTGGTCACTTTTCTTCCTTGTTGGGTGTACATTGATGTATATTTTGAAGCTCCATATAACCTCACTCGGGCCCCATAATCTCCAATAATTGCATCACCTTCCTCGCCATCCTCTTGTTCTCTGTCTGCAACAGCATCCTCTACATCCACCCCATTACCATATGGTTCCCTACTGCAACAAGCTCCCATTCTATGAGGAACTAGAAATGTAGCAAAAAAAATCAAAGCGGACCCAACAAGATCCAATCAACAACCGAACATTTTTCTTCAAAAACAGCAAGGAAAACGAAGGAAAATGAGATTTTCCATAGACCCCGGAGGCTGAGATTAAGAAGGGGCAAAGGAGAAAAACTAGGATAGTTTTCACATACAACACAACATTTTATTTGGATAAGAAAAAAAAACAGAAACTAAACATGCCAGAGCCAATCATGGGACATTAGAACACGGCAGGTTCCTCGTTTGTATCTGTTTAGGTAACCTGTTTTAGCCCTTATAGATTTAGTAATATTTCACTCTGGTTTCTATAGTCTTGAGCTTTCCACTTTTGATCCACTGAGTTTCAAAATTAAATGTTACCGTGCATGTCTCTTGATTGTTAAATAATTGGCGGAAGTTGATGACTCGCATATTGTCTATAACTAATTCTCTACATTTTTAAATTTAAATGTCAATTCATCTTATTTTTTCAAATATTTTAAAAAATAAAATGGTTAGATATATATTTTGAAAAAATTACTTTTAATATTAATTTTTTTCTATTTTAAATTTTAAATTAGAAGAGTTGATCTCTGATTTATTTTTATAATATTTTTAAAGATTTAATTCTATTTGAAATTCAATTCTTAACATTTAAAAAAATTCTAAACATAAAATTTTATTAAAACTTCCAAATTGAATTCAATTCAGAAATTACAAAAATGTTGTAAGTGAATTTAAGATTTTGAAAACTACAAGACTAATATTAAGAAGTTTAAACTATAAAAATATAAAGTGGTGTGTTTTAATAGTTAATATTTTTTTATAAAAAATTTTCATTATTTTTCCAAATCCTTTCAAGACATGTAAAGCCAGTCAAGAGAGCTCTTTTTCTAGGAAAAAAAAAGAGAGGCAAGAGAGCTGTTTTCGCTGATGTTACGATTAAAATGAGATGCTTCATGTATGTTTAGTAACAAGGAAAAAAACAAAACAAAAAAAACCTTTTTTTTCGTCTTGATTTTCTTCTTCTTTCTAGTTTTTTTTTTAATGAAAATTAAAAAACATGTTTATTTATCAAGAAAAAAGAATTTTTTTCACCAAAAAAATATATAAAATACATCAAGATTACAACTATTTTTCATACAAAATTAAAATAATAATTTATAATAGTCATTTTTATATTTATACCGTGATAATTTAATTATATATATATAGTTTCATTTTGTAAAATATTTTGAGTTTTGTCCTCAATATACAAATAAATACATCGTAGGAATTTCTCTAAATATATGTAGGTGTAAAAAGAGAGATATTCCTCACTAAATATGCCATCAACCTAAAAACAATTTATAGTGATATTCCACGAGAAACATGGGAGATATTTCTCTAAATATAGTTTACACCTGGGTAATATTAATATATATTATTTTAGAATAATTTTAAAAATTTATTAAATCAATCCCTTACTTAATTTTTTTAAGTCTAAAATTATAGTTTGTTGTATAAATTACACTTTAATAATTCTATTTTGATTTATGACCAATTGTTATTAGGAGTGTCACTCATTAGATTCTCTAATAAATTTGTTCAAATATAAATCACAATCCTAAATAAAATAAGATTAAGTAAATTAAACAAGTTAATTTATTATCAATTCAATTGATTAGTTTATATTTACAGATTAAGTATAATGTTTAGCAACTACTATGATCCCTTAAATATTAGAAAAATCATAAGTGATTTAACTTAACTTTTCAGTGATCGATTTTTCAGTGTAATTATTATTTATTTATCAACAATATTCTAATTTAAACATTATAGTATGAAGTATTATATTTATTCTTAACACTATAATTATTGATTTTTACAGAAAATATTGTAAACTCCACTGCATAAAATATAGAGTAGCTTTGATTTTATTTATACCATAGCTGATAGCTCGAACAAATTAAATTCACACAAGATTAAAGATAAGCACGCCCATTTTACGAATTTGAAATCAATCATTGTTCCCATGCCTGCAAAAATATTGAACCATGGATAGCAGCGATTCATACATGCCCGAACTTTCAAACGGTCTCAAACAAGAGTAGAAAGTAACTGAAATCTCATCGAATTTTGTTGCTAGAATCAATTCAATTCTTACATTTATGTGGGACTAATAGACTAGACCATGGTTTTGGAAGCGTGAAGGGGGCATGCAAACTCAATTGCATAAAAGTTAATCGACACAATGGCACTACAATAATCATATAAGCTACATAATCTTACAACAGTGCTCAATGGGCAGCAATGCAAGTATGCCTTGAAATGACAAACTTGAATGCAATAATATAGCAACCACGGAGGACGATTTGAGAAGTGGAAGAACCATTAGTCAGGCCATGTTTACGAATTTCTAAGGTTTGAACCAGATCAAAATGGCACTGCCCCTGTTCTTTATCAGGGACATGGTAAACTCTCTAGTCCAGAGAGAAACAAGCTTGGATTTGTTAGGGAGACACTTAAGCATATAATAAAACTAAAGAAACACATTTGTTGAGGATTCTCATATCTAAAGCTTGCCATCTTAATTAATGCATGGAAAGCTCTCAACGACACAGCCAAAATCAGTCAGCAACAATACTGAATTTTGAACAAATTGTATCTCAATGGTAGACATAAATTAAAATCTCGTTATAAATTGTAACTAAAATCACTTCAATAGACTAGATAGTGATTCATACATTGAAATCTAATAAATGGAGAGAATAATATAAAGTAATGAGACTTTCATTTGCATCTGCAATTCTTACAAGAAAAGAAACTTGCAACGAAGGAAATACTAAAAAAAAAACAAAAAAGATTAAATCCTAAGGTGTTTGCACTATGATTTTATTTCCCTTTTCTGGAAAAAAAAAAAAAAACAAGAAGAAGAGAGGTGAGTAGGATTGTCACCAATCAGGCAATCACCACCACTGATGAACTAGAACTCCCCTGTCTCTAAGAGAAGTAAACAGATCCAAGCACTGCCCATATGTTTTCTCATACTTGGAGCTCCTCTGTCCAGGACAACATCTTTGCCACCTACTATAATGACATTCAAGAAAGATTTCATCAATCAAACAAATGGCTCCAGTTTCAAACAACCTCGGTATCAAATCAAACTCGGTCCCTTCAACATCCATCTTCATCACCACAAAATCCTTCTCCGTCACCGTGCTCTTCAACCACTCAGCAAAATCAAACCCTTCAATCTCATTCACCTCTCCATTAAAACTTCCCGATGATGAATCAGATTTCACTGGCTGAATTCTCCCCATCCCTCGTGCCTTATCCTTTACTTTCTTGCCCGGATCATGATTAATCTCAAACCTCAACGTCTCATTCCTCACCCATGCAGCATATGGCAACAATTTGACCCCTTTTTTTACTCTATATTCCTCATAGAACGCCTTATCTGCCTCAATCGCATACACGTCAAACGTCCTATTCTGTTTAGGATATTGCTTCTTAAACCAACTCCCTATACTAGACCCATAACTCCTAGCTCCAACATCAACATACACATACCTTCTCTTAAAACTAATATCCGCCATGGCCGGGAGATACTTAATATTCTTTATATTCCTTTTCAATGTAATCCACGGCTTCAATGGCTCTTCCTTTATCAGAGACTCGGCATTGCGCACCAAATCCCTTTTATACCCCGGAACAGAGCATGTATTCTCCGAATTGCCATCAGAACCTTTGCTAAGAATTTCACTTCCTCCTTTCTTTTGCAAAACAATTTCTCTAATAAAAGGCAGTGATGAATTATAACCTTCAATGTCGAGTGACTTGATTAATTTGCAAGAATTGAACAAATCAAGAAACGAATTAAGACTATAGTTATCTTTAGCACTCACGTGAGCCACAAAAAACCCTTCCGGTTTTAATGTTCGCTGGATCTCTGACACCGTTAAATCCAACGGCCTCTTCTGTGAAGCCTTATCCAACCGGTCCCCGCCGGAGAAAATAAAGTCAAAAGAATTCTCATCGAACGGCCACCCGTTCTCCTTCGTCGAAATCACCAACGGCTTTGATGCTTTTTGGTAAATCCCAATCGAGTCCAAAATGCCGATTTCTTTCAAAGCGAAAACATCTTCTCCGTTCGGCGTTTCTACACACAAAGTCTTGGAAATAGCCGAAACATAACCTTCGGATACCAGATCATGAAAGATATCAGAGTAGAAATGAACGGCCTTGATCCAGTCTTTACTCGCGTAGAGATATGGCTGTGAGGGACCCGCTGAGGTGGATTCAACTGCTCTGTTCGCGGTGGAGAAACCGGTTCCGGTGCCGGCGATGACGAAATTGAAATTCTCCGGTAAGAAACAGAATCCACCGAGATTGCATGATTCGCCAGTGATGGTAACAACGTAAGCGAATCGAACGATAATGATTAAAACACCGAATAATAACACCTTCACAAGAATGTTGCTCAAGAAGTTCGGTTTCCCTACGGTTGGCTCCATGACTATTAATATACAATTACAAAGCAAATATTTAAGGAAAAAAGAATCTGTAGAGAAGTGAGTGATTTTCTCTTTTTTTTCTAACGAGAGCAGAAGCGAGCGGAGGTGTGGTTGGCGCCAATTAGGGTTTTTCTTTGAGAGACAGAGGTGGAGATTGGGAAATAAGGTGAAATATGAGGGGTATAACGGGAAGACATTTTTCAATTTCTGAGCGAATGTGAGTTCTGTCAAGCCATTTAGCCTGGAGAGGGGGGATTTGGGGAAGGAGATAAAAGGCGGAGGAAGAGGAACGCGGTGTGTTGACCAGGATAGCCGGTTAAATTAAATATTACGCGGAATAGAAGCGGATAGAGTTCCGTAGAAAGTAAGGAGGTGATGGGATTTGGATTTGGCATTGGAGTTTGTAGAAAATATCGAGATGGCCACTGGATGCCTTGAGCCACCTTGAATTGCTTGATGTTGACGTTGTCTCCTTGGATAGAGACTATATGATACTGATGTCTTTCTCCATATTTTTGTTGGGTTAGTTGTGTTTAATTTAACTAATTACAAAAATAAATAAATATAAATCCTAGTTAATGGAGTTCATGAAGCCATTGGGTACGCCGTCTCTAACTCGATTTTTTGGTTTGTTAATGTCTGATTAACCAATAACAATTAAAAAATAATAATTCATTGTGGATTATCAGTGTTTATTTTTTTTTGTTATTAAACTTTTTTTATGTTGTGTTAATTGGGGTTTTGGGTTAATTATTTATTCTGACTTGTATTTTATATGATAATTGTGAGTTTTTAAAACCGTTCGATGCAATATTGGATTAATACTCGACTTTAATCCTCGACTTTATATAAAAAAAATCAATTTGATTGCTTCTAAGGAATTGAAGGTGAAATCATCAAAATTGAAAGAAATGAACAATAGTAATTTTTTTTTTTAAAAAGAAAGAAAGTGTGAACTCTAGTTTTTTTTTCATCAATTTTTTTTTTCTTTTTAATTGAATGCTTTAATGTTATGTTGACTAAGATTTGAGGTTAATAGCTTGTAGAGGGTTTTTTTTTATGTAGTTAACTTGATCTCAAAATAACATCATGCAATTTGTCTTGGTGCTAAATTTAATGGAAACGGTTTAATTTCAATATTGTTCGGAATAAGTGGGAATGAGAGGACTAAAACTGTTTCAAAGAACAATTAGGAGGCCATTTAAAAGAAAATAGTGTCAGCGTCTTTTCTACAAATTTGATCTTTGAGTTTTGGGGGGAAAAATCATTTTTGATCCCTTGAGCTCTGGATGCTGCTGTCGAGCACTACTGTTAGATGTTGCTGCAAGCATGAACATGTTGAGTTGGTTGGAAGCTACAGGCTGCTGCTTCAAAATTGGAGTTTTTTGGACTCTAGAATAGTAAAAAGAAGAAAGAAAGATAAAATAACACAAAAATAGGGTTACAAATATAAGGATGAAAGAGGAAAGAGAGAAAAAAAGAAGAAGAAGAAGACGACACTAGAAGTACACCGAAACTCTAATGATGATGACACCACCAGTACCATACAAAAGATCTCGACAAGACGAATCTAACGATATCAAATAAGGTTACTAACAATGAATGAAGTGAGTCATACGAGTCTTTCAAAGATGTCAGGGCTCACTTGCCTTCAGGCTGCTCATGTGGTCTACTTCGGTCACCACTAATGATCTTTTTTAGTTTCGTTGAATTTATCTTATCGATATCTTTTCAACAGTACCAATTGTGTCGTTGTTGAAGTTTCAATGACTTCAAAGTTTTTTTCTTTTTTTTTCTCTCTCATCTATTTTTATTAAATTTTTTGTCTAGTATGTTTTATCTTATCGATATTTTTTCAACAATAAGGATTGTGTGAAGTTTTAGTGACTCCAAAAATTTTTATTTTTTTTATTTCTCCCTCCTCTTTTTTTATTGAATTTTGTGCTTAGTAATTTTTCAGTTTGAGAGGGTGTCGTGTGATAATTATGACTTACAAATCACATATGATAATTATGACTCATAAATTATAGATATTATTTATAACTCTCTAAAGTTTATTATTTTTTAAATATTTTTTAAATTGTATTATTTTATCAAAAAAAAATTATTATTAAAAAACCAAAAAAACTCTCAAAACTGTTGAGCTGTTGTGATTTTAAATTGTTGTGTTGACTTTGTTGCAGCAAAGAAACTGCAGCAACTGCTATGATTTTTGTACGAAAGGAGGCTATGGTGTTGGAGCTCATTGTTGCTAGGCTGTTCTATCTACAAATTTTTTTATCAAAAAAAAAAAACACAGTAGAAATAAAAAAGCTATGTTTTTTCCCTTGTAATTAACCTGAGCTTTGAAATCAATTGTTAAAATACTTTAATTTGGATTATTAAAAATAAAACATACAAAAATTTGAATAAACCTCTCAAATTTTATTAATTAATCACACTTTTATCAACACACACTTGTAAATACACACTTTTTAAATTTTAAATACATTAGCCTTTATATTTATAAATAGATTAATTATCTAACTATCATAATTTAATAAAGATTATAACTAATTAATTAAACAAGAATTTTAAAAAACTAATCTAATATAAATTTTTTTTCAAAGATTTCTATATTCATTAACATGTTTCCCGTTATTCAAGTTTATAATTTTTCTTGAAGTTAGAGAGTAATTATGTCATGATTTGATGATCGTGGATGTTCCCCTCCCGGGATTTTACAGTATTAAAAAAAATAATTTATCTATATTTATATTTTTAATTGCTAAGTCACATTTGCATGGATAATTGGTCCTCGGATTTTGTTTTTAATTACTACTTAGCTTTCGGATCAATTAATACGTTAGTAGATGGGGATCTCGTTAATGTAACAGCGTCTGGTACGATTAATGATGCTTTTGATAGGACGAATCTGAAGTGACCGCATTCCCTTTGAAGCAATAATTAAAGCGTAGGCATCCCCGTTGGAAAACTCGATAACTAAATACATATAATTTGCCAAATAATTCCTCTCAGTACAGCGCCTTAATTATACCCTTTTACTGAAATTGGTAGAATCCAGATATGGAGAGGGTAGCAGCAACTAGTATCTTCCTGTTGTTGCTGTCGTGCCTTTCCTTCTCTGCAGAGGAGAACTGCAATTGATAGAGAGGAGAGGATATAGCTGCAAAGTTAAATAGAGCAATTAATTGTGTATTAATAGGCCGCACGCCACCTGTTTCCCCGTGACACCAAACTCAAAGCTGCTTCTGTGATTGACTCTCACTCCAAAAACGATAATCATCATTACTGATAACAATCAGCAATAATGCATTTCACCGGCAGCTAGCTGCATGTGTAATCAGCAAGCAAGCAAGCAAGCAAGAAGAAAATTATTTTATAGATTTCAACGAGATCCTTCCAATATATTTTAATTTCAGCTCCTTTTAATCATTGCTTGTAAATGAGCCTCCTCAAATATTGTTTGGTAAAAATTTAAAATTTATTTTTTTAATTTTTTTTATATTATTTAGTTGTACTCATATCAAAAATAAAAAAAATATGTTTTTTAATATATTTCTAAACAAAAAATATTTTTAAAAAAAATCGTTGCACAATATCAAACATTATCTATACGGAAGGGATATACAAGTCAAATATTTCTTTTTTTTTCTTTTCAATATTGGTAGTAAAATAATTTATATGAGATAAATTTATCTTAAGATAAAAAAATATATAAGATGTAAAGTATAATGACATCCAAAATAAACAAATAACAATTGAACCTCCTTATCCTTAGATTAACATAACTGTTGACGTGTCACGCACCGACATTATATAATTTGTTGAAAGCCTGAAATATCTAGAGTCGTGCACTGAGCAATAGAAGTAAATCAACTTGCATCAATGTAAAAAGGGAACCAATTTAATTAGCAGTTCCAAGAAGTTCTAGAGCCAAGTTTACTGGTCTGAAAGTGAAAGTAGGGCAGTGATTGTAGTTTAAAATATTTTTTATTTAAAAATATATTAATATTTTTTTAAAAAAAAAAATTTAAAATTTTTTTTTTTAATATTAGCACATCAAAATAATTTAAAAGTATAAAAAAATATTAATTTATAGCTAAAAAATATAAAAAAATTTAATTTTTTTAAAGTGCTTTTGAAACGCAAAAATAAATAATCTCGCATTAGGTAGTGAACCCACGAAGGTATTTTTCGAGGGGTTTGTAAGTATAGTAGATGTTATTTTTCAAAATGTTTTTTGTTCGGAAATATATCAAAATAATATATTTTTTCAAAAATATTTTTTACATCAATACATCAAAATAATTTAAAAACACACAAAAAAATTAATTTAAAATAAATAAAAAAATTTAATTTTTCTAAAAACATTTTTAAAGCATAAAAACAAACAATATTTCTTCGCTGTTTGCTTGTTGGACTTTTCCTTTTGTATAATAAAACGAAGCACACATGACGCAACCGAAGAATAAAAAACACATACAAGCATTGCTTGCTTGCTGGCTGGCTATTATTATTAGGTAAAATATTGGGATTGGCTGTTGTGAAAAAAAATATTAGTTGGCTTAATTTTGCTGGCGAATGGCAGTTCACCAGCTGTTGCTTACTCAAGGCTGACCAAAACATTTAATACAGTCATGAAAAGACTGATATTCTTTTAAATGTTTTAGGTGTTTTTATTCTCAGTTTGCGATCTTTTTTCTTGTCGGAGAAATGCTTCAGAAGCAAGTGGGCAGGCAGTTGGCTCCTTCGGACACCATTTGTTTCTTACACGGGATGGTTTGCTGGACATCCCAATCCAATCATAATTTAATTGACCGTACGTGTCAAATTACTTAACACCTTTTTATGCATTTAAATACAACTTACAACTTGAAACTTGTCCACACCAATAAAGGGGGAGGTAGAGATGAAAAAAATGGCATGAAGCTCAAGTCCCTGTTGATCTTTTGAAAAATTGTCACACTGAAATATTGGGTGTTCTTCTTTCACCGAGCATAGTTTTAACAACTCGATCATCCGGTTTGTTATTCTGAAGCCTGGTTGGAATTTAAAAAAATAAAAAAGAAATTAATTGGCCTGATTTGATAAAAAAATCAGGATTAACTCATGATTTAATAGATTAATCATACATAACCTGGCCAAAAATCATTAACTTTTCTGAACAAATTTTATTTTTGTCAAAACAACTTTATTTTTATTACTCTTTTTTTAAAATAAAATGACTTCTATCTTACCCTGTGCCGGTCCCGGAATTAGTTTTAAAAAATGAATGGTGCTTGGTAACGAATCCTGTGGGAGCGCTTCTGACTCAGTTTCATTATCACACTGATGATTGCCTACAGATTGCTATCTGAGATTCATCTTCTACAGTCAACGCCTTCTTTCGTCCTTCCCTTTACTTTTCTCAATTTCAAGTTGTTTGTACAATTTGCGACCTACAAACATTGATGGTTCATGTGCCAATGTCTAAGAAATTAAAGGTATTCCGTCAATTTGAAAATAAAAATTGGATTTTGTGAAGATTAATGACACAATTTATGATGCTATTCGTTAACAAGTTATATGGTTTTTGTCCGAATATAATTATTTTATCTCTGATATAATTTAAAGTAGATTATAAATAAAGTGGGATAAAGAAGCAAAGCATCTAATCTTAACATGAAAAGAGAAAAATTGTTTATTAAATTGGGAAGATATATATATAATAAGCCTTTGGATTCCGAAGAAAGAAATTAAAGCTTTCTTTATATATCTTTTAATTTATTGCTTCCCTCTCAACCTTACAGATTATATTCTTCCCAGACGGTGGGGCTTGTTGCCAGCACTAACCAATGGCTTGGGCATGAGAGTGCTGACCAGGGAAATAATCCCTCTCTCTCTTCTACGCAGGTGATTAAATTATAAATGCTCATAATTAATTTGTACAGTTACAATTAATAATACAAAGAGTGAGCCACCTCTCCCAAAAGTCTAATTATATCCATGATCTTCACCTTGTAGTTGAAGCGAAACCTCTAGATTCCATCCTATATGACCACGGCTAGCAGATTTCTTGAGGTGGAAGAAGGATATGATGCAGAGAGACTTTACCTGCTAAGAACAGTGAATTATTTCTTACAGTTTTATCAATGAATTCACAGCATCAGTTAACAGAAACTCAGAGCTTTTTTCTTTTATATTAGAGCTTCTTCAAACTCATTAATGGACCACATGCAAAAGAGTTGTAGTAGTTGGAGAATTCGCATTAATATTGTTTTCCAAATAGAGTTTTTATTTTTATTTTTGTACAGCTCATGCTGGCAATATGAGCCAGCAACTTGTTTTCTAGTAGTTGGAGGATTTTGCTGGCAATGGTATTCCAGAATTTGATAATGATCAATAATGATATAATGAATTATCTTCCAAAACAAATAATCAATTAATTAGACTATAAGAGAATATTATTGATAATGATATGATAGAATTGTTGCACGTAACTTTTCACGCTATTTTTATATAAATAAATTAAAAAAGCTTGTGATAATTTTTAATAAATATAGTTTAATTTTTTCTTGGTTTTCAAATAGATTCTAACATTTGTTTCGAGGCATTCTTTTTATTTAACCCTACATAATTCTCAATTCTTTTAATTAAATATATGTATTATTTTTTCAGTTTACAATTAAATGTTTTTTATTAAAAAAAAACACGTTGAAAATGACTATACACTCATTTTTTTACGTTAAAATCTTTTTTTTTTGTTTAGTACACGGTGAAGCTGGAGTCAAACAAGTACGAAATATCCTTGAAAAGAAGGTTTTGATACACTAAAGGCTTCGGCTTTCCGCTTTCCATTCGAGGCCAATAGAAGCCAAAGTTGTAGCACCGATGGCATATTAATCCTCACATGAGCGCAGGCTTAATGTCGATGTGATTTCACATGTGTAGTAGTACAAGTAGCAATCTTTTTCCCAAGCTTGGATGACATGGCATTGGCTTCTTCGAACCAAATAACAAAAAATGGTGGGGGTAATGAAGAGACGTGGGCTGGGCCTCGCAATGGCGATGTCGGATGGATGCTGACAGAGAAAACCAGGACAACGGGGCCCACATGGAAGTGAAGAGCCAATCCTCGAGCAAGAATATGTATGTCGACGTCCCCGGTATCTTATGATAGAGGAGTGGAATTGTAAATTGAGAGAGAGAGAGAGAGAGACGAATGTTGTGGGGAAATGAAATTAAGGACGATAGAGCAGATTGAAGAACAATCATTAGTGTTGGAACCATAATTAATTCTTTGACTCTGATTGGATGAGTTAAATGACTCGCCTTGTCCAATCATTCTGGCATGGCCCACAACCATCATGTGACGGCCGGTGTGGCCTACACTTGCCCCTTAATAGAAGGCGAAACCAAAATTAATATTTCTTCAACATTACACGAAGCGATAAAAAAAATGAAATAATTAATTATAAAAAATGAATTTTCAATATTATACTTAAAACAAGAAGAAAAAAAATCTGAATGAGATTTAGTGTTTATCTGATGTCAATACCGTCTCACCACTAGAAATAACTTATTAAGACAGTTCTAATATTATTGTGAAAAGTTGCATAATAACACTGTAAGAGGCTACATGCTCCACGATAACAATGATCTAAAAAGCAAACCAAATAAAATATCATGAAGTGGGTATCTCATACTTATATTTAAGTAATTAATTTAATTTAATTCAAAAATAAAATAAAATTTCTTCAAAAAAGTTAAATTTAACAAAGACAAAAAACAAAAAAAAACAAGAGAACTCGAATTATTTTCAAAATCAGTAAAAAAACCCTACAGAAAGAAAATAAAAATATAAACATGAGATGCTCACTTCATGATATTTCACTAATTTTTTAAATAATATAAAATTTAACAAATTAAAATCAATTTCAAATTTCCCTTAAAATTCCACATGAACCCTAACTCTCCCATAAATTGAAGATTTCTTTCCCTTTCTTGATAAAATATTAAAATAAAACAATAATAAGTGGAGAGACATCTTACCTACTATTTTTTTCAAACAATTATATGAGTTTCTTTGAAATTTCTCTTTCCAATTTCCTTCCTCTCCTTGATTGCTTGTTACTCTCTCATGAAACCAATCTCTTTACTTTTGCTAACCCAAGTAAATCTCTAACACTAATTTCTCTCAATATTCCTATCCCTCTCTTGCAATCCTTTTAATTTTCTTTCTAAAACTATTCTTGAAAGAAAGAAAGAAAGAAAGAGAGAAAGAAAAAAAGTTTGAATGAAAAACACTTTCCCTTCTCCCTTTAAAGCTCTCGGTATGAACAGTACCTTAGAGGGTTTATTTTTACCCGGGGCTTACACTCGTACACTTTTAAATTACAAAGTTCACAATCATTATATCCATTTAATACTTATTTAAACTCTTTCTAATTATCAATTACTTATTTTATATTAATTTTATCTTCTAAAATTTCTAATTTTATGGGGGTTTACAAAGTTAGTTTTCAGTTTTGCAAGCGTTTATTTTTTTTATCGTATAATTAAATAAAGTATTAAAATTTTTTTATTAAACTCAATGGAGTTCATTATCCAAGTCACGAACTTGACAATTAAACCTAGGTTGATTCAGATAAATTTAATATGTCATTATCTCAATATTATTTTTTTAAAAGATGTTATTTTGAAAATATTTTTAAAACCAAACTATATTTTTAGTAGTTGTTTAAGTTTTCTTTAATCCACCAAATCGATTGAATTATACTAGCACAATTCTATATAATTTAATTTGAAACTCAAATAAGATAAAAATGTCAAGTTTTAGACTCAGCACGTTAAGTTGAGTTTAATAACATTGTAAAAAAAAAAGTATTTCTTGGTATGGGTATAGGTAAAATTTTGTTGTGGGAATTATCCAGTAAATTAACGACACGTGGATAGCATGCGCCAAAATGAAATATTGTTGTTGAGATAAAACGACCCATCAACAATTGAAGTTAATTTGTGTTTCTTTTCAAGTAGTTTTGTTTACACAAAATGGTATGCAAATACGTAGATCTCACAAATAATATTTTATCTTGTTAGTTTACGTACCGACTGCCGCTAGGTTAACTGTCACTGGATTGGGGAGTTAAAATGTGAGGTGAGAGATTTTATTTATTTATTTATTTAAGAAATAGATAACAATAAGATTAATGGAGTAAATGAAAGCAAGCATTGAGAAAAATGATCTTTTGCAACTGTTATTAGAGCGGGCTCTTTGGCCCACCTGGTCCAAACAATCTGGAATGAATGGGCTTGCTCAGGATTTTTGTGCGTGGTGGCCTGGCCTATATCTTCCTTTTAATAGGGGTTTTGATGTTAATGCCATAACACACAAGTATTATCTTCATAGCTGCTGAAGCAAAAATAATCTCCATGTATTGCTACCACACACGAAAATAAACTAACCATGGTATTTACTCACAAATTATATATTTTATACGAGTAGGAGAGTGATATGCTAGGAGTATCCAATAATATTAAAGGAATCTCCATGTATTTTAGATTGCACACTAAAAAAATATTGTTAATTAAAATAGTGTAATGATATTTTTGTCCCTCAACTCAAAAAACTTAACCCGGACTTTTAAAAATATTAAAATCTTTTCACACGGATCATTTCTCATTATTACCAAATAGAGCATAGACAAATAATTATTTTTACAATTTGATTACATAGTAAAATAATCAAAATACTTTTAAAAGCAAAAACAATTAAACTCGGTGTTAAGGGGTATTTTCACAATAGTTTTTTTAGCTAATATAATTTAAGTTGAGAAGTAATTTGATATTTAATCAAATATAATAAATAATAAATAATTAAGATTCATAGTGTAATGCAAGTACACAGAAAGAGTATGGAATGAGGTCCTTTGAATTGTTTGGCCAACATAATCCAAGTCCACGAGCCATCTCAAGATTGATTCAGTCCTGTTTGTTTTTGTGTTTTAAAAATATTTTTAAAAAATTTAAATTTTTATTTTATTTTTTTACTTCAAATTAATATTTTTTTTAGTGTTTTTAGATTATTTTGATGGATTAATACAAAAAATAATTTTTAAAAAATAAAAAAATATATTATTTTAATATAAAAAATATTTTAAAAAATAATCGCAAACACACTCTCAAAAATACCGTAAGCGAAAAGCTGAAAACCACTGCATATTCTGATGGAACTAACTATTTAACTTGTATGTTCAATGTACTCAACTATTTTTTATTATTTTCTTCCCTTGTAGATGAGCATGGTTATCAACGAATCTCTGAGGCTATATCCCCCAATTGTCAGTGTTCTATGTGAGGTCAAACAAGGAACAAGATTGGGAATCTAATTATACCAGCAAATATGGAGGTCCATGCTCCATCCTAGCTCTTCAATGGACTTCGACTCCTGATGCAGGCAGTGTGAAAACAGAACAAAAAAGAAAAGAAAAGTTGAAGATTAAATTTTCACAATAATCGTTCATTTCATAGACAAGAGTATTACCTGTAACCCCTTCTGAGGATATTGTTATGTTTGTAAATGATGCATTCTAGCCCATAAATTAAAAGTATTGTTACCATACATTAAATCTATTAAATTCATTATTTTTATCATTTTATTCAAATTCAAAGTATTGTTACCATGCATTGTTATCATTTTTTTTTTAGTTTAATGTGGGTGTCCGGGCCAGCTTGCGTGTACCTCGACTAATCCCACGGGTCCTGAAGTTAACGACCATGTAAGCCTCCAGTAGCTATCATATGAGCAACCACAGGGCTTGAACCTGAGACCATAGAGGGAGCAAACCTCTTGGTCCCAATCTCTTACCATTGGGCCACCATCTAGATGGTTACATTGTTATCATTTTGTTCTTTGGAGCTGAGAACAATGTTAAACCAAATTCGGTGAAATTTGTGAGAATTAGAGAAATTTTTCATTAACTACTATCCTTTAACAAACTCTGAAGTCAAATTAAGGAAGGCCTTGCTATTAGTTTTCCACAGCTGTCTCATTCCCTAGAATTTTCTTCATCTAGAACTTTATTTGTAATATACTAATATATGGTTTAATTTGTTTCTCGGAGTCAACTTTGAAATTATAGATGTAACTTGCAAGTCCTTAACTGTTTTGCAGTAGCTTGGATGGCGAGGAAAGTTTTGTTGAGAGAAAATCAGAATCACTTTTCATAGATTGCCATTTCATCATCAAATTATTTCATGCATTATGGGATTGGAGAAGTTTCCAGTCTGAATCGGCATCATACCCTCAAGTTATTTTACTGAGCTAAATTGATCCCTACTTTATTAATAAGCCCTCTGTCCTTCCTTCAAAAATATTCAATGGTCTGCACATGGATGGTGGGGCCAACATTCAACCTTGTAGAATCTATCCGACTAGTGCAGAAACTTCTCAATCTGTAGTATCCTTATCTGGGAACTGCAACCCAATGTAGTTAAATGCTTTGATTCCTGTTTAGCGAGGTTGCAGATTTTGGCCTACCTGTTAGTGTCTTCAGCAGTTCCCTTGACAAATAGGATGAGAGAAGGAGCGGATAACATATTTACAGATTCCTCAGCAGCTGCCATTAGTATGGGATTCCTTGCATTCATATCACTGGCTATATCAGCTCTTATTTCAGGATATAAACTATCAACCCAAACTTACATTTAAATTTCTGTCTCTTGGTTTGTGATTCTTTGTATATGTTGATTGTTTCATGGGTGAACTACTTAAGTACCAGTACATTTCTGTGTAGCATAGAGAAAAGTGTGCGGTAAAGCCCTTGTTTAATTTGTTTGTATCTAATACAGGAGAGGGATCTATTATTTTACCCTTCATATTTATTTTATGAGCTGCATTCATGGTTCTGTTTTGGAAAAGCTGTCCAGAGAAAAAGCATTTCGTGTTTCCTAGTCCTTCGCTCATTATGAGCAAATGATAAGTTACTGATCAATTATTGAAGGACCAATTCCACGATTATAGCAAGTAAAGAAATAAAAGGTTGACCCAAGATTTACAGAGGATTCAGGAGGGGGCATAATCTGGTAGCAGAGGAACTTCCAAAGTCCATGGTTAAATGAGACTGCATACAAAAAATGAACATTTAGCTTTCTTCTTAAATAACCTTAAACAATGATACATGGGAGTAGTCTACTGAGCTTCAAAGGGCCCCCCAAAACAAATTAAAAAATGCACTAAATCTATATCAATATACACTAACACAAACATATCTAATTGAAAATGTTTTTTCTGTTGCTATCTTTTCAAGCGTTGAAGTCATTTTTAGCTTAGGAAGGAATAAAAAAAATGACTTATTCTTCGGCTCTTCCTTGGCTTTAGGGAAGACACCCTCAGAGTATTGTGTTTGATTCATGTAGGTGCTGGTCCGCTTTCCAAAACCTCAGTATCCAAAACTCCCTTGACTCTGTAACATTTGGAGGGTAAATGGTGCTTGACTCCCTGATGTTGGCAATAATCTTGTGCTGTGAAGGGAGTTTGGATGATAACTTGTCTGGTTAGAATGACTGGCCATGACAGAAGGCCTTATAGGGATCGGAGCATTGGCAGTGCTGTTAGCAATGGATGGAGCTTTGTTCACATTGCCCCTTCCCCGGGCAGCTGGAACATCATGGTTGTGTTTTCCTTCGTAAGTTGTAATCACAGCTCTCAAATCATGTGATGCTCGCTCTACATGTTTTCTCACAGGACAACCAGCAGATGTACATTTGTAGTAGCTCCTGCTTATCAGAAAATTGTAACAATTAAGAAACCAAGTGATGACCACAATTAAGGGCAAATGATCCCTTTACATCAAAACTTGGATGAAGGGCAAGCACTAATTACCTTGGATTTGGATTTCCCCTGACGACTTTCTGCCCGTATTTTCGCCATCTATAGCCGTCATCAAGTATGTCAATGTCACTTGTTGTTTGAACAACAATCCTAGATTCTCTAACAGTTTTGCTTCCAGCACCTAAAATACTCTCATTTTCGTTCTGTCCCAGCCTGTAAATTAACAAAATAACATGATTAAGCTCACTATCCAATTTAATATCAAAAACAAAAGTAAGGCCATGAAAGACAATCTTTTCCTGGCTTACCATCTTTTGGCATCAGGTTCGTTTTCGTTGTCCTCTCCTCCAGAATTGCTAATCGGTGAGCTATGGTCAATATCATCCTCCCCAAGTGAAATCGAAGAGTCCTCCTGCATCATGCCAGACTCCATTGGTGCTCCTGATTGATAAGAGATTTCAGAGTTGGCACCTCCAGAAGGATAAACTGATTGAGAGGATGATCTTCTAGTGGACTGAGGCTTGGAATGGTTGTGACTTCCTTTATAAACTATTTCAGTAATCTGTCCATCCAAAGACCTCTCCACTTTTTTCTTCGTTGTGCAATTCGGATATGTGCACTTAAAGTAACTCCTCGGATTCTCACTTCCTTTAACTTGTTTTTGTCCATATTTTCTCCACTTGTATCCATCCTCTGACCTTCCATTCTCCCTCATATAATGACCTGCTTGATTGTATTGGTTGTAACTTGGTTGAGCAGCAGTGCTGTTTTGCATGTTTGCTTGTAGCGGAACCAATTCTGAGGAGAAACTCTGAACTGGTGCAGATACTGAATTCACTCCTGTTTTCTGATCTAATGAAAAGTCAGTTTGCTTCGACTGGTTAAAATTCCATTCTTCATGTTTCCTCTTCAGTGATTTCTCCTGTCAAAGTGGAATCACAGCAGGTTATGGAAATAATTCGATAGATGAACTATGCTAAAATTCTCAGGATCCCATAAAGCGATGGACCTTTTGTTCTGACACACGCACAGGAATAAACAAGAGATTTTTGTCTATAAATACTTATTATATTTGTCCAGGCCAACCAGACAAATAGGAAAGAAACGAAGGTTTTGTCCCTCAACAAGCAAACGAAATTTACTACAAACTCAAGTTTAGTGTTTTTTTTTTTTTTTTTTTTTTGGGGGGGGGGGGGGGGGGGGGGGGGGGGGGGGATATCAGGAAGTTTTCTTGCAATTATTTTGAATTTTACAATTGCATTAATAATTTTCAATGACAATTAAAAGGGTCAAATGTTGAACAGTCTTCATTTTTTAAAAGCTCCAAACTTTTGTAATATAAAACTGCGAATGATGTGAAGAGAAAAGTACCACTAAAACACTGTTTGAAGAAGATTGAAACAATGATGATGATGATAATAAAATTGTATATAAAACTGTGAATGATGTGTAGAGAAAAGTACCACTACAACACTGTTTGAAGAAGATTGAAACAAGGATGATGATGATGATGAAATTGTAGGAGGTCTTGTTTGGGTTTGGAAAGAGAAATCACTGCAGTCTTTCTCTTCTCCGCTAACACCTCGCTGATTGTCATTAGAATTACTTCTCCAGTTGAAGGTCTGACCAGCAAAAAACCCACTTGTTGGAGATGCAAGAGCCTGAAAAAACATGACATAAAAATAAGACAATGAAAAGAAAAAGGAAGCAAACCCATTTATCACCGTAAGAAACATGTCCACACGAGTACAATTCAGTCCAACAACTTACATAGGAAGTAGGGAAAAGTACAGGTGAGTCCAAGAGCTCAGTTGGGCTTAAACGAGGAGCAATGGCCCAGTAAGAAGAAGGAGAAACTGGGGGAGGAGATAGAGGGAGTGAAGGAGGTTGAAATGACTTGAAGTTCGGGATTTCAATTCCATTTCTATCATTAGTTCCATGGTCATAAAGTCCCCAGCTTAGGTTGTCCATATATTTGTTATTACCAGAAACAAGATCAGTAAAAGAAGGAGAAGAGAAAGTCATGTTTTGGGTTGGGAGAGAGAGGTTAGATAGAGAATTTATAGTAGTAGTTGAGCTAGCAGAAGCTGAAGATGCCATGAAATTTGAGAGATTCAGAGGAGTTTTTTAAGAGGGTTGTAAGGGAAGATATAAAGGGTTGGATGTTAGTACAAATTTCGATGAGGTAGGATGATGCATTGAGGTGTCTCTCTCTCTCTATGCTTCTTCTGAGAGGCTAAAAGCAAAGATTGACCGTGGAAAAATATTTTTGGGTCAAGGCCACAAGCTTTGACTGGACTTGTCCCATATTGAAAATGGCGGCTTAAAAACTCAGCCTCTGTGATTCATTACTTGCCTGGAGGTTGCATGATTAGCCCACCTATCATGCATCCGATTTGCTCAATTTAGAGCAGCATCATCAATGGCTTCACCCCTCCCTTTATGGGTTGTTGGGGGCTTCTGTCCTCCTGGATCTTGTTCATCCACGTCTACAAAAAAGAAAAAGAAAAAGAAAAAGAAAATTGATACGTCATCAATAAATATTTAGGATGTGTGTGAATTGCATGAGATGATTAACAAAAGATAAATCCAGCTAACAAGTAATTGTGTTTTTAAAATTCTTACATTGAGACTCTAGTGACAACGATATGTAAATGAAAATAAGATGCAATGATTTTGAGTATTGATTAGGGAAAGAAATTTAAAGTATCAAATTCAAATATTAGGATGAGTTTATTTTTTAAAAAAAGTTCTATATGAATTTCAAAAAAATAGAAGGCAGATCTCATAAATGTAACAAAGTTGCATTTGAATTAATATAAGTTCAAGAATGGAAGGTAAATTTATAAGTTCTTAGTATAGATCTATTAACCCTTTATTTCAAGAATTTCCGTTGATCTTCTCATAAATGTAAGAAAATTACATTTGTTCATATTAAATTAATTAATAAGTTCTTGATGATATTCCAAAATTTAAAGTGCTTCGGAATAGGTTGTTTAGTTGTTGAATTATGGGTTAATCATATGTTTTATCAAGATAATCTATTCTCTATTGTTTATAAAACTTGTAACTTGTTGTAAATAGCTTGTAACCTATAAAATAATTTTTTTGGGTGAGTTTTGGGGACTCTCAAATGATAAAGTTAGTGATCTTTAAACAAATAATTATAATAAATTAGAGAATGAGCATTTATCGTTAAGAATGAAAGTGTTTGTTTTTAATTTTGATACGATAAATACTCTGAAATTAAGAAGGTATTTTTGTAAAGAATAAGTATTGTGAATCTTTTACCTGTGTGATTCTAATGGTATTTATAACCCTCGAGTCTTATTTTTTTTTGTAGAGGATGAATTGGAGTGTAATTTTGCATTAATAACATTAATGAATGATAAATATTTCTTACACTTAAATATTAATGTGAGATGAAATATCTCTTACATTAAATATTAAAAGGGGGATGGGAGATGAATATCCTTAATACTAATATTTTATATTAAAAGTCATGAGAATAAGCAAACAGAGTCTTATAGCCTAACATAGGGCATATAAGGATATTTAGGCCTTTAGCCTTTTGTATTTGGCACGTAGTCGAGTCTAAGGATATCAGGTTTGGCAAGACGCTATACTAATGCTCAATTGGGCTTGACATGCAACTAAGTACAAGGCTAATGATTTAAGAAAGTCTTTAGACTCATGTCCAATTAGACTCGATGCATAGCCAAGCCCAATGTCAATTGATTTGAGGAGGTCAATAGACCCACACCCAATTGAGCTCGACACATAACAAAACTTAAAAACGTTGGGCCTGACAGCTCGTCAGACTCATACTCACTTTAACTAGCGTTGTGTCAAACCTAAATGGGTATGGGTCATGTGAGCTTTCTAGACCATCTTCACTTGCTCAAGACTATTGGGTGTGGCAACTCGCAAGATCTGCATCCCTATTGGGTTCGACATGTGGCTAGGCTCAAGAGCACTTGGTCTAGTAGCTTGTCAACACCATATCAACTTGGACTTGACACGTAGTCAGACCTAAAGACACTGAGTCTATTAGCTCGCTAAACTTATGCTCCTTTGAGTTCGACTTGTAGCCACGTCGAATGATGTTAGGTTTGACAACTTGTCAGACTCGTGTCCGATTGAGTTCAACATGTAGTTAGACCCAAAGATGTTATGTTTAGAAGTATGCTAGATCCATGTCATATGAGCCTGACATTCAATTAAACCTAGAGATGTTAGGCATGAACGGAAGCCCTAGATATCTATTAATAAGTTATCACCTTTCTTTTTGACGTTCTAAATAAGAATTTAGACTCTTAATTTATTTTTTTCATAAAATGTAAAAAATACTGAACCATCAGTTCTATTTCGAGGTTTGATAAAGTCAAGGAAGCATGCTTAAGAGTGTATTTAGCATTGTTGTTGCAAGAATGGAAGGCACATTTACAAGTTATTTTTATTATTTAAAATTGGTTTCATTGTCAGTTCCTTACAAGAAGGCTGCACAAATCTTGTATTCGTTTTGTAGTGGCCTCAAAGTAAAAACTACTAGGTGGCTTGCCACCTTATAAAGCCAACCAATTATCATTTCGTAAAAGATATAATTGCAGCAGAAAGGAAAATAAGGATCATGCTTCCATAGCAAGAATACAAGTTAAGGGTGATTGATTTTTTTTATTCCTGAGAATGGAGATTTCAAATATCAAAACTCCAAATCTAGACTGCTAACTGTGAAGAAGGATATAATGCTGTGCACTCAATTTTTGACTACTAAGCTCGTTGAGTCAGCTATCTTACTAAAATACTAATCGCCAGAAAACCTTTTCCCCGTAAAGAAAAGAACCTTCAAAGAAATATTTTTACTTACCCATAATAAGAATTGTATTCCAAAAGATGTTTGACTCTGTCAAGCAATATTGGTTATTGGAATAAAAGTGGTGACGCATTGAAAGGGAAGAGTTGACTATGTCCCTACTGAAGAATTGACCCTTACATGATGGCTATATTCTTAATCTATTAATTTTGTTGCAAACAACCCAGGTTTGGAGTTTGTTCAGTCGGAGATGGAAGAAATTAAGCTGCTTTTTTGAGAGAGAATAGAAGAAGAATCTTCTTTGGGTTTGTAGTTTTAGATTATGAGGTTCTTCACTAATTTTTCAAAACAGTAATATATTTATGTCTTATGAGTTCTATTTATAAAGATATTTTAAACATTAGATTTAACGGATCTCTCCAAATTTATGTGAATTTAAAAAATAAAATGTCCATTTTAAATGTAATATTTCAGACACTCTAAGCCTTCGTTAATCCCCTTCACGTTTTTTTTTTGTTTTTTATTTTTTTATAAAAAAGGAAGCTTGCGCTATTTCAAAGCCTATGGATTCCTGTATGGGCTACTTGGAAGCCTCATTTTGGATTTTCAGGGGTGGGCCAAGAATTATCACCACACTCTTGGATGTTGAAACTACTATGAATTAGTGTAATAAAATCCAGCTCGGTCTAGAGTTGGCGCAGCTGGATTGACATGGTTGAATACAGGTAATTTAATGGATTGACTGGTGTTAAAAGTTAGATTGATTTTATTTAAATAAAATTATTTTTTTAAAAATAAAATCTCGAATGATTTTATTTTAATTAATTCAAATCAACCTATTTAATTCGTAATTTAAATTTTAAACTGAGTCATAAACCAGACTGAATTTAATAACTTTAATATGAACAGTGATTTTCAATATATATATATATATCAACACGTGAGAATATATATATTTAATTTCTAATAAATTATTTAGAGTTATTTATAAATAAATCAATTTTAATATTTATGAAATAAAAATATTTTATTCTCAACTAATTAAATATATTTTTATAATTATAATTAAATTAATTTTTATAATTCTTTAACCATATAAGCTAATTTTTATTTGGAGCTAAGTAAATATTAGGGATATAAATTGAATTATATTTTAAAATTCAATTATAATTAACTCTTCAAATTAATAATTACTAAAAAAACCCTCACTTAACATTATATTATGAATTGTTTTTTATTTTAATTTTTATTCAATTATATTTGACATGAATTTTAAGTTAACAATACATGCATGAAGAAAAAATATTAGATAAATTAAAAAAATCCCTTAAGGTATCATTAATTTACAATGACCACCCATAAGTTTGAACATATTACATAACCATCCCTCAAATTTAAGTGAATATTACAAAAAAAAAAACCTATCCAAAATACCCTTAATATTTCCTAATCATTCCCCTTAACATTAAGGGCATTTTGGATACATATGAGATTTTTATAATATATTCAAACTTCTGGATATTCACTGTAATTTCAGAATATCTTAAAAGTTATTGTAATTTATCTAAAGTTTTAATAATAATTTTTAATAAATCTTGAATTTTGATATTACAAGTGTTTGTCCAAAAAAGTTAAAAATAAATGTAGAACAATAATCTATAAAAGGATTCAATTTAATAATTTGATGTAATTTAATTATATAGTACTCTATATATTTTATTGGCTTGCTTTGAAGCATTTTTAGAGTTTTGATAGTCAAAATAGAACACCAATATAATACTATATAATTCAAGAGAGATTTAAGTGACTTATTTTGGTGTTATTTAATGTTGTATATAATGTATAAATAACAAATTAATAATAAAAAATGGATCAATCACTAAATTCATTCTAAAAAGTAGCCTCTTTTTCTAGGAAATTAGTCCATCCTTCCCATAAAGAGTCTTATTAGAATTTTTTTTATACAGATTAAAGAAAATGCATTAAATATTGTGTCAATTCATGTATTTTTTATTGTATTTACTATATTGTCTCATAAAATTAAATACAGTTGAATGAAAATAGAGAATTCAATTTTTAAAAAGAGATAAAATAGTAAAATTTGATGCTCAATTCTGACTTTTTGGCAAGAGAAGATATCTAAATGAGGGGGGAGGGGGGAACTCTCATTGTGGACCAAAGTAAATAACACTCTTTTCTTTTTTGAAATATTATCGTGGCAAGCTGTGTGTGTACAAGTCACCGCTTGCTCCCAAGCTGTCCAGACCATCAGGCCTTCCTACTCTTACCTTTTCTTGTATAATACAATTAGAAAAGAAAGGCTTAAACATGATCACTAGCTGCATCAAACCTTGAACATGCCCGGAATTCACACAGGCTATACATCAAGGACGACCTTCGTCTTCTTCTCAACTTGGAATGTACCATTTGCTGGCATGCGAACTTGTCCTCCCCGACGACCACAGCTTTTTGTCTCTATTGAGCTATGTCTTCCCACTGTAACTTGTAGCACTTTGGATCTAATTCAGCCTGTCAATCATAACAACCTGTCAATCATAACAACTTGTAGCACTTTGGATCTAATTCAGCCTGTCAATCATAACAACCAGAACATTAATCTTCAAGAGTTCCAAATCACTAAATGTGTTCGGTGAATGACAAATATCTACATATTCTTTGCTTTATTCACCAGGAGGGGGGGTTTGAATCTTTGAACTTAAACCCACTGACTTTAAAAACAGTGGTTGATGGAAACACATGAATATCAAGATTTACAGTTCTGGGAATCTAAAAGGTAAATTTTGGTCTCCAGCTAATATTTCATTATTTCTCTTGGTGCTTGAGAAGAAAGCATGCATGTGCACAAACATTATCTTGGTGCCTCTAGACAGAACACACGCATATGTGCGCCAAAGTACTACTAAGAACACCATTGAGGTGCATATCGATAATTTTGAGATCGTGACAGATAATATCATTAGATTAGCCTAATCAGATAGTCTATGGACATATTGAGCCAACTCATCATGAATTAAGGAGATACCTGAAACTCTTTATCTCTCCACTCAAACACACAACAACGTGCTTCCAAATGTTCAAAAAGAGGCTGTGGGAGCAACGATTTAAAAGATACATGGAGCTTCACTTTTGTTAATCCTCCGCATGCCAACAAGGCAGCTGACAATCCACTTGGAGTCAAGCCCTTCAAGTGCAGGACTGTCATGCTTTGCAGACAGCTGATGCTGGCAAGGGCCAATAGCCCCACATCTGTAACTGAGCTATACGATAAAGTAATCTGCAAAGAGAAGAATAGACCGTAAACACCTATATCAGTGCTTGTTCTCAAGGTGTTGTTTTGGCAAACAAGTGAGACAATGGAGGCCAAACAGCCAAAGGGAAAATACCTGTCTGAGGTTCTGAGAAAAGCGAGCAAGCTGAAGCATCGCAGCATCACCAATGTTGTGACACTTCTTTATGTCTAGCTTATTGAGCTGCTTACACCCCGCAGCAATGGCTGCAAGACCTGAAGATGTGATAAGAGGGCACCCTCGACTTTCGAATGTGTTTAACCTTGAGCATTTTGATAGTGCTAATAATGAATTATCAGTAATGTCCATACAATATGACATATTTATCATCTCAAGACCAGAGCAACCTTGACAGATTGCGAGAATGCCCAAATCTGTTATTCCAGCAGACCTGAATAAAGCAACTACAATCAGTTCATCGTAAATCACTGATTGCTCATATTTCAATTACTTGCATTCCATTGACTAGAACCAGGGCAAATAGTAACAAAACATAGGCTGATCTGCCTAAGAGAATGAGAATGAGGGAAAAAATTCAAGGATTGCAAATAAATACCTGTACAAATCAAGATCGGCAAGTTTTGAGCACTTCATGCCTATATGTGAGAGTCCCTTGTCACTTATGTTTAGGCAAATTCCTATCTTTAAGCTCGAGAGTTTAGAACATTTGGAAATGGACTTCAGACCTGCAAATAAAATGAGCATAAGTATGCTAGTTTATTATACAAGTACTTCTTACATACAAAGTGTGAGTGCAAAGGAAAAACCTTTGTCATCAATCTCATTATCTGTTAAGTCAAGCTCTTCAAGAAACTGACATTGCTGTCCAATAAAGACGAATGCTTCACTAGGAACTAAGGTACATGACTCCATTCTGAGGGAAGTGAGATTGGTGCATGAACTTGTGATGTAGGCAATAGAAACATCAGTTATCTTCCTACAACATGTTATATCTAGCTTCTTCAAGTCTTTGTGCTTTGTTACAAGATAAGAGAGACCTTCATCCGTCACTCCTAAACATTTACTCAAGCTCAGCTCACTTAGTGATATGCACCAATTTCCAATAGCTTTCAATCCAGCAGAGGTAACAGGACAACCATCTAGCTTGACAGATTGCAATATGGAAAGACTTCTCAAACTATTAGCCAGAGCTAGAGTGACCTGAAACAATAAGACATTTGTGAGTGCGGGGATCAGAGAAAAACTGTTTAAATATTACATAAAGAACAAAGTGCAAAAAATTACAGGAGAGCCATATCCTAAGGTAAGTTGCTGTAGACCTTCAGCACCACTTGCTAAGGAAGATACGCCAACATGACTGATGTTCTGACAACTTGACATATCGAGTGCCTGCGAAAGGAAGATTTAAATTAATTTGTCAGACAGATTACTTTGGTGTGCAATTGAAGTGGACTTTCATTCAGTCAAGTGCAAAAATAGTGTATATTTTACAGTTACCCACAAACTTGTCTGCTTATGCCGAGCACAAACAGCATGCTATAGTTGTGCAGATTAAACAGAACATGCTCTAAACTTAGTTCAAGAGAACATGCTTAATGATGTTAGCCGGAAACAAAATATGCAAGAAATAACTTACGGAATCAATGCCAATATTTCATTTACAGACATTATATTATATTTGTCATCTGCGAGCATAAAATTTGATGATTCGCAAATCAATATACCTTCAGCGACTTGCAGCCGTGTTTGAGGGCAGCAAGGCTATCGTCATCAATACCAAAGCATCCTTCTAGAGCTATATGTTCAAGATATTGTAGTTTCAAAATGGATGGTAAACATTTATTTGTAATCTGCACAGCAGGAAAACAATGATGCGAGTATATAAGTTCATCGAAAACTTTCAATTAGATAACGCTTCGCAAACTTTCATCTCGGCTAATTACAAAAATTAGAAGCCAGGATTTCTTAATGGAAACATAAACATGTAGGAAGAATATTTCCAGAGCTTATTCAAACCGATCAACTTCTTAAAACACAACAAAAGTAATAAAATAAATACGAAGGAAAAACGCGAAAAATTCCAGCTTGATAGACCCAACAAACAAATTAACCTATACTACCTTAATTCAAGGCTTAATACAGCAACAAAGTAAATCCGTTCCCATATAAAACATTTAAATAAAAATGCAACAAAAACACAAGGAAACAAATTAACATCAAACCAAAAGTAATTAACTTACCGGCAAGTAAGAGAGATCCAAACTTCTAATCTCTTTACACTTAACAGCAATTAAACCAACCCCTAAATCACTAACACCTATGCACCATTTCAAGCTAATCAACCTCAACTTCTTGCAACCAACAGCAATACATCCAATTCCGGTATCAGTAATCAACTTGCACCTCACCAACCACAACCTCTCCAAATTCTTAGCCTCCGCCACCGCAGCCGCCGCCGCATCTCTCAACTCAGTCGCATTAGACAAGTCAATACTCACCAAATTCTTACAATTCAAAGCCAAACTCATCAACCCATTATAAGAAAAGGACCTTGACCTAGAAAGATCAATAGAATTCAATGAATCTTTGCAAATATTTGATATAACTGTCAAAGAACTGTTATTTAGTCGTAGACACAAAGAAAGATCAAGATGGTTAACATTTGGGTATCTGTTAAGAATTCTTGGAAGGTGTTCTTGTCTTAAAAGTTTAAGATTTTTCCGGTGTTTTGATTCTGTAATGTAAAATGACTTGCAAACTAAAGAAAAAGACTTTCTGTCAAAAGGGTTTGTGTTAGTGAAGTCTAAGATGGTAAAAATAATCTCTTCAGACAAGAGATCGAAGAAGTTGTTGGCGTTCGTTTGTGAGGTTTTTTGTATCTTCATGGTAAGAGATTTTGAAGCTTAAAAAGCTGTGATCTTTGGGTTTGGCTTGCTTTGGGATTTTGAAGGGAGAGGAGAAATGGTGACGTTTTTATACAAGGAAGGGGAGGTTTTTGAGGCTAAGCATTAACCGTTAACAGAAATTAAAATGGTGGTGGTTTGTTGTTTAGTAGTTGAAGAGTAGGAGGGTCGTCGACTGTCGACTGATTGAGGAGGAAGGTTGTTCATATTACGGTATTAGCCTCGCGGGTCTTTCTTAAAAAGGTTTTTTATTCTGTCTGCTCTACTTCGAAAGGACCAAATTCACCTTGTAAATCGTTTGAATAGACTAACAATTTCCATTTAAATCAAATCTTGTTATATAAAATTATTTATTGTGATTTTAATAAAATCCCTATTCCCCAAATAATACAAATCAAATATATTCATGTAAAATAATTAGATAAAATAAGAGAGACTAGAAATTAAAGGTCCTTAACCTCAAATCAAAACTTATATTTTGCTAAAAAAAATATTGGACTAGAAATCTTATAAAAAAAGGTATTTGTTTATATTATAGATTATAAGATAAATAAAAGAAGATGAATATTATAGATAAATAAAATTTTCAATCAAATACATAATTATAAAAGTTAACAACATTGATATTTTTAATAATTTTATATTGAAAAACTTTTTTTATCTTGATTAGTAGAAAATCCTGTTATTTTTATTTATATTTATGTTTTTTTGATAACTTTTACATTGTTAAATAATTTTTTTTAAATATCATTAAGATCATATTTATATAGCACAAAATTTGAGTACTGAGAAATTTAGAAAATAAAAAAAATATTTCATATTGTAAAAAGCTAGTATTATCATGGTTATTTGATTTTATTTTTTTTTCATAAAAAACCTTGTTTCATACTTATGTACACATAGATTGGAGTTATGACCATGAAAAATCTTCGTATAAAAAAGGTTGGGTCTATGTTGAACTTTTCTGCAGCTTAATAAATTTTTTCTTAATTTTTTATCTTCACTATTCAAACAAATCTGATAATTCTTTTGAGAGGAAGAAAGTCCAAGTGAAGAGTGTGGGGGCATTACTGTCTTTTTGGTAGAGTATTGATAGACCTGTACGGGGGAGGACGAGAAGGACAAGGAGTAAGAAGGGAGTGTTGACGGGGGTAGTTTTGTCATTAAGGATGTCGTTGTCTTACCGCAAACTCAGACCATCTCATATGGTGAAGGACTATGTGAGGAAGGACAGATACAAGTGCAGCCCAGTACTCCAATTATTATTTTTACAACATTAAAAATAAATCAAATCAGATAAAAAATACTGTATTCTTAGCGGGTATAATTGAAATAAAAAAAAAAATCTGTACTAGAAGCTTATATTTTTTTTTTTAGGATTCGAGAAAACCCTACCCCCAGAAAGTGTATTTTATGGGCCCAAATGAGTGAGTAAAACCCTTGCTGTCCCAGGCTCTTACAAGAGATACACGTTCTGACTCGAACTCGAGACCTGCTATGCAGATCTCAAACCCTTTATCATCACGCTATATCCTTTAGGATTACTAAAATAAAAATCAGACAGTGTTGTGGGAATAATATTATTTTGCTATGAATAATGTTATTTTGGATTTCGAAATAAAACACAAGACAGGAGAGCATGAAATCAAAGATATCACTAAATCTTCTTGTTTTTTTTTATTGGATAAATACTGTAGTATATATAAATCATATTGTTTTATCTAATATATTAAAGGCTGAACTTGTACATGAATTTTGTTCTTTCAAAAAATTAATTTCATATTACTGAAATTTGAACACAAATCATATTAATTCACATCTAATAAAATAAAATTTGAATTGTTAATAAAAAAAATACACAAATATTTTATAAGTTATCTCCAAACCCATAAATGTTAAATACTCCAAAAAAAAACCTTAAGCAAAACCAATCTATTTCTATGTAGCTGGCTAGCACAAATATTATAAAGCAAGAATACTTCTCTTGCAAATCATTGCAAAAAAAAAAGGAATATCCTAACTCAAACATGCATTAGGGCACTATGATCTCATGCAGGCTTTAGTAAGAGCCCCAAGTTTGTTTGCTAATCCTCTTTAATTGACGTAGCGAAAAGCTAATAAAAAAAAAAGTCACCACCTTTTTTCTAGAATTTACTCGAATCCACAAGTAAAATACAACACCCGAATCCACGAGCCACATAGTAACATTTCTGAAAGAAATTCTTATTCAAAATTAAAAGTACCTCCGATAAGTAGGGACTGTTTGTATTTATAAGCTGCCAACTCTAAGCCTAATCAAACTATTACTTACGAAAATAAATAGCAAAATAAAGGAGCTAGGAAAATCCCCATTAAAAACATAAATCAAGTCTTAAATTTAAGTAGTAATATTAGCAAAACAACAAGGACCTCAAATAAGAGTCTACGTTAAATAAGGAAAAAATGGCTGGTAATTGTTTTCCAGCAGTGATATCATCCTTGCAGAACTATTATTTGTTATGTTTTGGGGGGTCCAGTCCGTTTAGAACTCCTTTAGCAAGCTGTCTTGCATCAGTCTCCCCAACTTGAAAAGAACTCGCCCTCGAGTTGGGCAGATGAGAGGAAGATTTGTCGGGTGGATGATATTCGAATAGGTCATCAACATTGAATATGGGAGATATGGCTATATCTGCAGGGAGGTCCACTACATATGCATTATCATTAATCTTCTGCAGAATCTGGTAGGGGCCATACTTCTTGTCACTCAACTTATTAGACGTTCCCACTAGCATCCGCCCTTTACGCAGATACACCATCACAAGTTTTCCTATCTCGAAGACTTTCGTCATTCTTTGTCCACCGCTGCTTTGTGTTTAGCATTAGACTCCTTAAGATTCTTCTGCACCTCTTTCAGAATTGCTTTAATTCGGTCAGTCATGTGCCCTGCTGCAATACTCATACCTGGAAGCTTTGGCAGAGGCACTAAATCTAAGGCATAACTTGGGGGTTGACAGTATACAACCTGGAATGGTGTCTTCCATGTGGATATGTTTATTATGTTGTTATAGGCAAATTCAGTCTAGGCCAAAGTAAGATCCCATTGCTTCGGTTTCTCCCCACATAGACAACGAATTAAGTTGCGAAGAGTTCGGTTTACCACTTCCATTTGCCCAACAATTTGAGGGTGGCTTGTGCTGCTGAAGTTCAACATTATGTCAAACTGTCGTCATAAGGTCCTCTAAAAGTGACTTTAAAATTTAGTGTCCCGATCTAAAGTGATAGATTTAGGGACCCCGTGTAAACAAACAACTTCTTTAAAGAATAAATTAGCGACATGCACAACATCGACAGCTTTTTTGCATGCAATAAAATGAGCCATTTTAGAGTACCTGTCTACCATCACAAAGACAGAATTAAACCTATACTGAGTGCGTGGAATTCCTAGAATGAAGTCCATCAACAGATCTTCCCAAGAAGCTGCTAGGATGGGTAAGGGCATATACAGGCCTGTATTCTGGGTTTGCCTCTTGGCTGTTTGGTACGTAGGCCAGTGTTTGACATGACTACTAATATCTCGCTTCAATTGGGGCTAGCAACACCTTTCTTTTGCAAAGGCCACCATCTTATCACAACCCAGGTGTCCACCCAAGCCGCCACTATATAATTCATGGATCACCTACTCCCGTAATAAGCTCTTAGGGATACATAACTGATTGCCTCGAAATAAATACCCCTCTTTAAATATGCACTCTTGAATATGAGAGAAACCCTGCTGACACTTTATCTAGACATTACTAAAATCCTCATCATCAGTATACAGTTCCTCAAGACAGTTGAAACCTATAACTTCAGCCCACATCATGATAAATAGTAACACCCTTCGGCTTAGAGCGTCAACTACTTTATGTAGCTGACTTGACTTGTGTTTCAGAGTGAAGGTGAACCACTGTATAAAGGAAACCTAATATGTATGCATCCGGTTCACACTATTCTGATTATTAATGAACTTCAGTGCTTGGTGATCGATGAAAAAGATGAACTCTCTCTACACTAAGTAATGCTCCCAAAATTATAAAGCTTGAAGCACAACATATAATTCAAGCTCATAGGTGGACCATTTCTGACGAGCCTCACTGAGTTTCTCACTATAAATGTAATGGGTCTGCCTTCTTGAGATAGAACAACACCAATGCCAATGATAGAAGCATCACAGTCCACCTAAAATAATTTGTCAAAATCTGGCAGTGCTAAAACTAGGGTAGGAGATAACTTCCCCTTAATCAACGTGAAACTGTGCTCTATCTTAGCTCTTCAAAGGAATTTCACTTTCTTCATACCTTTAGTGATCGGTGCGATGATTTGGCTAAAATCCTTGACAAACTATAGGTAGAATATGGCTAGGCCATGAAAGCTATGTTATTCGTTGACATTTTTTGGGTAGGCCATTCCTGAATGGCACGAATTTTTTCTTCGTTGACCTTAATTCCATCAGTGCTCATAATAAATCCCAAAAATAATAAATTGTAGGTCATGAATTTTCATTTTAGCAAATTAATATACAACTTGTTCTGCTGCAAAACTGTCAATACTTTCCTCAAGTGCTCAAAGTGGTCAGATTCACTCCGACTATAGATCAATATATCATTGAAGCACACAACAACAAAACTGCTAGTAAAAGGTTTGAGTACTTGATTCATTAGCTGCATGAAGGTACTTGGGACATTGGTTAGTCCAAATGGCATTACTAACCACTAGTACAAACCCTTCTTTCTTTTTAAAGCGGTTTTCCTATCATCTCTAGGTCTGATTCGAATATGATGGTATCCATTTTTTAAATCAATTTTTGAAAATATTTTGGACCCGGCTAACATGTATAGCATATCCTCTAGTTGAGGGATGCGAAATCAATACTTAACTGTGATCTTGTTGATAACCTAACTATCTATGCACATGCGTCAGCTGCCATCTTTTTTTGGTACCATCAAGGTTGGTACCGCACAAAGGCTCATACTCTCCTGAACCAATCCCTTTTTGATCAGTTCTTCCACTTATTATTGTAGGATGTGACTCTCTTTCGGACTCATCTGATAGTGTGGCCAATTTGGTAGACTAGCCCTCTGAGTTAACTCAATCTGGTGCTGAATATCGTGCATGAGAGGTAACCCATCTAGTACATCTGACGGTATTATATCCTGGAATTATACTTGTAAAGGTTGGAGTGCCCTTGAGATGTTAAGAAGTTCGGTTCCAATTCCTCCACCAACTACCACTGCAAAAATCTCATTGGCCTATTTGGTTTCCTCCATAAATTTCCCTCTGTCAAACCAAAATACCGGCTTCCCCTTGATCTTTGACTATACTGTAGAGAAGTCCTCTTTTATGGGACCTAACACGACCTTCTGCCCTCCCTTCATAAAGTCATATATATTATCACGACCCTTATAAGTAACATCCATATCAAATTGCCACGGTCTGCCTAGAATCATATGGCAGACATCCATTTCGACAACGTCACAAGTAATCTCATCCACGTAATTTTTTCAATGGAGAATTGAATGCTGCAAATCTTAATAACCTTTATCTCTGCACGCCGTTTAATCCAGCCAATTCTATATGGTGATGGATGTTTCTTAGTATTTAACCCTAGTTTCATCACCATTGATTTGGACACTATGTTCCCGCTACTGTCGCTATCGATAATAACATCACATACCTTTCTGTTCACAGTACACCAGGTTTGAAATATGTTGTGTCGCTGTGACTGTTCCATCCATTTCAGCGCCGACAGAAGTTGTCGAACTACCAGAGAACATGAAAGTAACTCTTCATCATCTCCCCCTATAATTTCATCATCTTTGTAGGTGTATGCAGTTTCATCCTTTACCCTCTCTACCTCCAGGTCTGACTCCTATCTTGATCCAATCAGGTTCACTGTACCATGCCTTGGACACTGATTAGAGCAATGCCCTGGTTGTCTACATCGTAGCATTTATCTAAATTTGGTCTAGCATAAGGATTCCTTGGTGCTTCTAGAGGCAACGCTCCTGCAGCCATCATCGACATCCTGCTACCACTTGGGACTTTAGTAGAACTGGCTGGTGGTGGTGGGTTCATTGGGAACTTCCTTTTATTTGTTGTAGTATGTGTGGTATCAAAGGAGTTTTTTTATCACAACTACCGCCTTTGACCTGTCCAATTGCACCCTGCCTTTGTAGCTAAATTAATGGCTTTAGTTAAGAAATAAATGGTATGCATTGAAAGCCGATCTTGTATATTCAAACGCAATCCCCCAACAAACCTAGCGACTTGTTGCACTTCTATTTCCAACAGGTTATTATGAAAAGATAATTTGTGGAATTCCTCAACATATGCTTGAACCGTCCTACTCCCCTGTCTGCAATCCTGATACTGTTTATCTGCTCATAATCTGGTGGCAAATACCTGGATTGCAGAAGTCGTCTCATCTTTAACCATGTTTGTACCATCCCTTTTCTTTGTCGCATCCGTGTGAGTTGCAGCTGCTCCTACCAAGCAAAGGCTCCTCCCATTAATCTGTAGGCGACTAACTTCACTTTTTTATCCTTAGGGATTTCCATGTAATCGAAGAACCTCTCCACTACTGCCAACCAATCGAGAAACCCCTCAATTTAAAGTTGACCATTAAAACTGGGTAAATCCATCTTCATCCTGAACGTATGAGGTTCTCACTCTCCTGCATTGTGATGACCCTGTCGATTATGCCTAAATATGCATTCAATATATTCTTCATCATTCTTCCTTATAGGATAGTTGCCTACATGGAATTAGATGGTGTTCACCAACAAGATTAATCCTTTCCTTGTAATTCTCGCGACCCTTTTCATCTTTACACCGCTGATTATTTCTTGTCGTTAATCTAGCAAAAGTCGCATGCATTGCTTGCAACGCTTGCTAGGTTTCATGCTGGAAAGTTCTGAATTCTGCCTGTGTGATCACGCCGTCTTCATGATTTCCACCATCAAGGGCTTCTCGATCATTCAATGTGTTCGCCATCTGTACAAAGGTTAAACCAGCTCTGATACCAACTAACATAGCGAAAAGCTAATAATGAAAAAAAAAGGTCACCGTCTTTTTTCTAGAACTTACTCAAATCCACGAGTAAAATACAACACCCGAATCCATGAGCCATAGAGTAACCTTTCTGAAAGAAATTCTTATAATGATGGCTCAGACCCTAAAAGGTCTTTAAAAAATTTTCGGGCCTAGAGTTGGGGTCTGGGCTTGGGCACGAAGTGCATGGCCTGATGCCCGTAGGCTCAAGCATCACGCATAGTGTTCGTGGCCTCAGGTGTGTGAGGCCTGAGCATAGGTGCCTAGTGCCCATGGGCTCATGCATACAACCTGATCCCAGGGGCCAGGCACATACCTGATGCTTTATTTCCTGGACCAATGTCTAGTCCCCTAGGATTTTTGTCAATCAATAATGTTTGTGTGAGATATATTCTTTCTTGTTAATGCATGTGTAAGGGATATTTATTGTTCATTAATACTACAAGGATGATATGACTCTCTGCCCCTCTCATTCAAGCAAAAGAGACAAGGTTCATGAGGTATAAATACCTCATGAATCATCCAGGTAAGGAATTTATAATTTTTATCACATATTATTTTCTTACAGAACATTCATTTTATATCAAACAAGAATAAACAATTTTTTTATTAGAATTTAATGTTTTTTTGCATATTTATTACACTTTTCCGCTTTAAAAACATCAACTTAATCATAAAAGGATTCTCAAATCCATTAAAATAAAACTATTTTACCGGTGTTAAGATTCTTACATTAAACTATCACATTCATTTGCTATATATAAAAAAATCTAATTACATGAACACTTAATTAAACCCAATATCCAATCATAAAAAAATATTCCTAAGTATCCTAAATATTCATAAGAAATTGCTTCTAAAAGTTTATAATAATAATATAAATTTAAATTTAAACACAGGTATTCAATCATTTATAATAATCTGTCTCATCATTGAATCGACGAGCACGAATAAACAAGATTTGCCATAAACACAAGTGTTAATAAAAAAAACATTAAATGTGATTGCCATGTCATTAATAGAAATGAAGCGTCAAACGTGGTATATTTACTCTATTATAAATAATAAATTTTAAAGATAAAAAGCAGAAGCAGAAGATATTACTATGTGAAGGAACTGCTGTGCTTATAAAATGGACTGCATAATGCACAGTGCCCACCTTTCTCAGATGGGAACGGTATAATAGAGTGAAGGAAAGATTTTCTGATATTCCCATCATCCCAGAAGTTGGGTCATATCTAGAATTCCCAATTTGATAAAACTTATTATTATTATTATTATTATTATTATTTTCTATTTGTGCGTGTTTAATATTCCAAAATTCTCCTTGCTGTATACTGCGGGGTCCAATTTGATTAAAAAGAAAGACAAGATACCCTCCCTTCGCCCCTTGGATTTGGACTGCAATGAAGGTTTTTGCCTTTTTCCTTTTGTACTGAAATGCGTCCTTCAGAAAAGTAGATGAGACAACAACAAGTCCAAGCACAGATTCACTTGTTACAGCACAAACACTGTATCCTGCGATTTTCAATCAAGCCCATCAGATTTTATTCTGTTTCGCTTTCTTTCTTTCTTCTTGTTGCTGGTGGAGGTGTTTTCTGGCTGCCGCTGTGCTCCTCATGTCTCTCTTTTCTATTTGTCCTCGTTCTAATCGTTTCAAAGAGAAAAAAACATTTTACTCAATAAAATAGATTTATTCAGGGCTGAAATATTCTTTCATTTCAAAAAAATAAAAAAGAAATTGTACTCGTATTTTTTTAAATAAAATAAAAATAATAAAAGAAGCATTTGGAAAGGTGTACAGACTTAATTAATTAAGGGAATATGCTATCGAAAAGCTAAAGCTGAAGAACTTTTGTACGTGTGTATATTTGCTCGATGTTTTGTAAGATTATTAGAATAGATACTGCAAGGATTAAAAAATTAATTAAATAGTTGTTAAAAAAATAAATCAATTCATTCCTACGTGCACACAGTTAACGTCATGTACTACGTGTTTTGTACTAGCAAATTCGCCGGCACTTTATCGCAGAGATACTGTTCAAAATAGATGTTGCAAAATTATCTCACCACTTGATTTTTCTACGATGAAACTTTAAAAAAATAATTTTTCTTGATAATATAGTTTTTTTTCCTCTTATTTTTTTAATTTGTTCATTTGATGTTCCGTTTACCTGAGATTAGACTTGGTGATTTTTTTTATTGTTTAGGATAGGGGATTGCTTGGTGTCCAGAAAAAATTACATTACCCGAAATTTTATTGATTTAAAACTAGAAATTAAATTTGAACATTAAAAAAATGTTAAGACCCTTTTTTCTTTGATGGCAGTTGGGATTGAATTGGACGAGCAATACAAATGCTCATTACAATTGTATTTTTATCACTCTTTTTTTTTTTTGGATTCAATTTTTTACATTAAATTTACTTGGGATTTGGATTTGGCATTGTATTTTTGTATAGGGGTCTCGCTATATGTTAAGAAAGAATTATATCGTGTGCTTAATGACCAGTTTCACAAAACAAAATGCAATTATATTGATCTAAAACAAATAATACTTAAGAGTCAAATTTAAAAATAAAACAAGAGGCTTAATTATTTTGGTTCGGGATGACTTAGATGGGTTTTTTTTCTAGGTTTTTCTTTTCTTTTCTTTTTTCATGATTTCACTCTTCAATGTTGGATTTTTTTTAAAAAAAAATTCTTTAATATTTTATTAATTTTGAATTGGTATTTATAATTTATTTAAGTTTGTTTTCTATAGTGTTATCGTGGTCTCAAATAAACATTTCAATATTTAGTTAGTTTTTAATTTTGCAAGTGTCTATTTTTATTGTCATATAATTATATAAAAAATAGTTTCACAAAATAAAAATAGATTTTATAAGTTAACCTAAGTTGACTCAAGTTTTTTATTATTATTATTTTTAAATTGATTTATTTTTTTAATTTTATCCATCATTATTGGATTAGTTGATAATTGAGTTTCAAAATCATTTTTTATTTGGTTTATATGTGGTTATTATGTTCTCATGACCCAGGTCGCCGGTCTTGCAGGTTTACACGTGTTGATGTAAGTCATCTTTTTGTGAGTTTTTTTTTTAATTTTTATCTTTCAACATTTTATTGATTAAGGATTGGACTTTAAAATTTGGTTTGAGTTATTTTATTTAGAGTTATCACGATCTCATGACTTGGATCGTGGGTTTTGCAAGTTAGTTAGGGTTGACTCGAATTGATTTAATATATTGTTGTCTTGATATATATATATATATATATTACCAACTCAATAGCTAAAAAAGATTTCATCCAATATGCACTAAGTCTTACATTAATAATTAATTTTCTTTTTACTTATAAAAAACATGTCTATAGGCCTTTATATTTTTTTTATATATTTTAAAAAGTTATCTAACCCAAGACATAGTGTAAACTAATGATCTAGTCTTTATCTATTAAGCATTGTGCAGTCAAAAAACAAAGTTTTGATACTCTTACATGTGATCAAAAGACTTAGTTTGTATCATCAATCCAAGTTTTTATAACACAACCTTTGTTACTAAAATTATTTATCATAGAAAAAATAAAAAAATGAAACACAAACACACAGAATATATAACTCTATTATATCACATATTATTGTAATATTCAATGAACATCAAATAATAATTTAGTAATTACACATTTAAACTCTATTACATTTTTGTTTGAAGTAATATTGGCATGTATATTGCTAACCACCTCAATATTTTTTTTAAAAAAAAATTATACATTTTTTATATATCACATCGTTACATAAAAAAACAAAAAATTATATTTCTTTTTTATAGTTTGTTTCATCTTTTCGAGCGACTCTACAGTCACCGAAAAGATACACTTGCTTCAATTCTGACCTAAAATTGTTTTGTTCCTTTTAATCATTTTCAACCTTAAAACTCATGCTAAAGATGCAATTGCTTCAATTCTGACTTAAAATTCTGTATTTTCATGTTCAAATATTATCTCTGAAAAGATAAACAAAATGTAAATAGAAGATAGAAAAATGCTCTGATACTAAGATTAAAAAAAAAGATAAATAAGATGAACAATAAAAAATAAACAAGTACATAATATTGTTACACCGGATAATGATTTTAAAATATGGTCATATGCTACTAAATTTTAAAACATAATATAAAACACAAAGCATATAAATTTTTATGTGAATAAAAAGGTAAATTTAATAATGATGATCCTCTATCAAATACAGATACAAAATATACTTAAATTTATAGAAATTTAAACAGAATTATAGGAAATTCAATGGCACAACTATATATAAACACAAAATTTGATATAGTTAATAAAAAAATACATCCTTTTAAAAGGTACACAATTATATTTCAAATGACATAACTTTATTTTAAATAAATTTTTAACCGGCACAACTTTTGATTTAAGAGTTTTAACTTACATAAATTTCCATTCACTCTAACAAAGCACTTGGATGTGGTTTTTTTTTAAACACAATTGTATACAGGAAATCGTGAATGTGTATACTATTTTTTTTATTTGACAATAAAACTATCCTTTGATTAACTTATGTATTAATCAAGATTAAGTCCCTTCTTGAATAATTTTAAGTACACACATCTTATAGCTGAGAGGGAGAGAAAAAGATTACATATGTATCAATAATTGCTTTTCATGTGGATTTCGATGTACAATGTCAACCTTTTCTATTCAAAAACATTTATTGTTTTAATAATAGGATAATGCCTTTTGTTTTCATAGAAAGAAAAAACTTTATTTGATTGCTTTGCTACGCATAATTATTTTTATTATTGTGTAATTAAATAAAAATATTAAAAAAATAAAGTTGTTAGATTCAATCAGGTCTCGTATTTAATGAGTTAACTTATATTGATTTAAAATATTATCATCTAAATATTTAATAAACAATATTAAAATATTGTTGCTTTGATAATATTTTAAATTAAATCGAGTTTCAGATCAATCAAACAACAGTTTGACTCACTTAGTCAAATGGTTTACATAAAGATCAATTTTAACCGCGTTTAGTTTAAAATTATGGCCACGGAAAAGCACAACTTAAAAAGTCTTCAGTTTTAATTGAAATTGATTAAAACATTAACAAATTTTTTTTTATTCTTCAGTTTTAATTTTTAATTTTTATTTTGGATCTTTTTTGTAGTTTTTTATTTTATTTTATTCTTTAGCGTTTGACTTGTTATGGATTAGGCTTCATAATTTTTTTATTTATAATGTTTTTGGTCTAATAACATGAGTTATGGATTAAACTTGTTTTGAAAAAACCTATTATTTAATGGACATAACCCCGTAAAATCTAATTTCAAATGGACCAAAATCACACGAAGACAATTTCAACTTTTTAATTGAGGAACCGATTCTCAAACACTTGAAATTCAAATTCGAAGAGGCTTGAATCCATTTATTAGTCTTTCAATTTCAATTTCTAGTCCTAAATATCATTTTTTTTAAAAAAAGAAGTTAAAGCTAACCAGCGGCGTAGATTAGCGTGCAATGCATAGTCAGTATTTATAGTTAACGTTCAAGTTTCAAGCTCATTTTTCAATAATTTATGTGGTAATTGCAAGGAGGACTTTTCTTTCTTCTCTTTGGTAATAATTCTAGTGGTGCCATGTGGCTTCTTCGCACAAGGCCGAAACAAAAACAAAGGACAAAAAAATCAGCATCATTTTCACGCCTAAATAATGACCAAAATAGAAAAATAAATGCGTGTTTTTGTTCCAACTCCCAGCTGGGCAGCCTCTTTCTCTCTGTTCCCCACAACTCCCGTCAACACGTAACACTCACTCTTTTGACCGTCCACTCTTTTACTTGACTCCTCCTCCCTTCTTCTTCTTCTCTCTCTCTCTCTCTCTCTCTCTCTCTCTCTATATATATATATATATATATAGGCTCCCCACCCCCCCTATCCAATGACCTAAGAAATTAACCAGAAAGAAACACCAACACAATTGCTAGCGCTAGCTGTTCTTGCAAGCTGATCAAACTTGAAATAATATGGGAAACTACACTTCTTGCTGTGTTGTTGTTACCCTCTCAAGAAAACCTAAGACTGCAAAACTTATAAATTCTCAGGGAAACTTAAGGCAAGTAAGTCTCCCGGTAAAAGCTGCAGAGCTCATGCTTGAAGAACCTGGCCATGTCATCGCTCCAGTAGATGAGCTGAAGCAAAGGAGTCGTACAATAGCCATGCGAGCTGACGATGAGCTTCTGCCTGGAAAGGTATACCTGTCAGTTCCTTTAAGTAAGGCAAACTGTAAAATATCTGCGTCGGAGTTGGCAATCATTGAGTCTACCATAGCTGCTTGTGCGAAAAGGTCGAGCAAGAAGAGAAGTGGTGCTAAGGTTTTGCCTGCTATGGCCGTGGACTTGAGGGAGGAGAAGGGATCAGAGAGTGGGGTTAAGGTCTTGGAAGGAAATGATACGAGCTCTACCAGTTACCGGTTAGTGAATTATAGGCAGTGGACTCTGGCGTTGGAGCCGATACCGGAGGAGTTTTGACCACAGATGAACCTTTTTTCTTTCTAGCTAAGGTTTAGAGTTTTTTTAGAGAAAAATTGATACATTGTACACTTGAGATGCAAAGGTAGGGGGTTATTCAGTTAGGAAATTAAGAAATATGTTCACATGGTTTTCTAAGAAAAATTGATAAATTGTACACAAGACTTGCACAAATATTAGCGGCCTTCGTTGATGAACTTGACACAGAAAAAAATCTTCATTGCTAATTCTTAGCAGCTGCTCAACAACTGCATTCATGTTATCTAGACGTGTTATCGGCAACCTATACTTTAATGTGAACCAGTTAATGGCTCGATTATTCATACACATACACCATGAACCATTCTTCTTAAAGACTAGGAAGCTAGGACTATACATGGATTCATACTTTCTTGAATTTACCTTTTTTCTAACAATTTCACAACCTGCCTCTGCAAACCTTTAGCTTTCTTAGGGCAAAGTCTATAAGCTAGTTTGTATGGGAGATTAGAACCTAAAACCAAGTTAATATCTGGTGCTGAATATTTTGTATAGGAGGCATCCCCTAGGGTAACTCTCCTAACATCAAATCTGCAAACTTGTTAGCATATCATATACTTCTTCCTAGTTTTACTACTATGAACTACAACATACACTACTTGTTTACCCCTTATCTCTTTTATAAGTTATGATAAAAACAACAAACTCTTCCCTCTTTCATAGGTGTCACCACCATATGTTTTCCTTTAATGCTAAAGGTATACATGTTTTTTCTACCATCATGTACCACACTTCTATCAAACTATCATAACCTTCTTCTTCTTTTTTTCTTTTTTTTTTAGTTTAACGTGGATATCCGGGCCAGTTTTCGCGCACCTCGACTAATCCCACGGGCCCTGAAGTTAACGACCATGTAAGCCTCCAGTGGCCATCATATGAGCAACCACAGGGCTCGAACCTGAAACCACAGAGAGAGCAAACCTCTTAGTCCCAAGTTCTTATCACTGGACCACTACCTAGATGGTTACTATCATAACCTTCTTAATAGGACATGTCATGTATTTATAGATACCACATCACACAAAGCACTATCAAAATATTAATGTCTCATGGAAAAGAAAACAAGACAACGTTTCTTAACAATTACCTCAATGTTTTTATTTAACCATATCAACTTATAGGGCTAATGATGACTTTTAGTTGCTAGCTGAAGTTTCCTCATTTCCTCTACAAAAACCACATTCTCGTAACTACCACTATTTATTATGAGGCTGTAGACTTTATCCTTGATGGTTCATATGGAATGAAAAATACTAGGTATAAGGTTTAAGAATAGCCAAAAGAAAGAAGTGCCTTTTCATCTTCTTTTTTTCATCTTGCCTCAATCACTGATTTTTTATTTTCCTTGCCTTTCTTGCGTCTTCTTCAATTGTTCCCACCAGACAAATGCCTGGCCATTCAGTCTGACTATGATTAACTTAACTCATGTTTGCTCAAGAACCTTCTTATACTGAAAAATCTTGTTAATTTCATTCAACCAATCTATAAACTTCTTTGTCTGTAAAGTTCTAGTGAACTCAAGAATTTTGACATGAAAACCAAAATCCCCATATTTGATCTCTTTTAATTTAAGAGGTTGTCTCCTTTGTGTTTTAGTACTTACATGGACCTACAATCACTCTCATGGTTCTGATTCTAGTTCTAGTCTCATAGGTCCCACTCTTTCAACCTACAAGTCAGCTCTATGATCTGTCTTTACATGTCTTCCATGACGAGTTATTAAACGTTTTTCTTCCAAAAGAAAGCCTCCTTATCCCTTTATTGACTACACTCCGCTCCACGAACTTTCCTGCCATATTTTTTAGCAGCACACAACAAGCAAACAATCATCCATGAAATTGCATAACACAATAAGCAATATAAATCTAAGATCGTTGAGCTCTGATATCAACTAATACAGATGAAAGCTATAAAGACAACCATGACACGAAAAACACTAAAATTTTAATGAGCAAAAATAGTTACAGACTCTAAATTAATGATTTATTTATATGAAAATAGAACTAATAAAGTCTACATCTTTAAAGGTTTACAAGACCTATAAATAAGTCAAAAAAATCCTTCCTCTACTAGAAAACAACTAGAAATCCAAAATAAAAATAAAAATCTAAATTAAAAAATAAATCAAAAAAAGCTAGGAAATAATAACAAAATTGACCCAAACAATAACATTCAAACCTAATTCTCAATTATGAAGAGATCCAACGATATCTGCTAAGTGATGCAATAGCTTCTCATATGAAAAATGATTATAGAATTACTTTGAAAGATTTAACTGTAATCCAAAAATTGGATGTCTTGTTTTAAGTTGTTAATATAATCTGGTATGATAATGCTTTTGTGTTTGAATCTAGACATGTTTGACTGGTATATACTTTTGTTTTTCCAAAGTTTCTTCGCCCTGAAGGCTTCTACTAATTTCTATTCCTAAAGTTAAGAATAACACGTCAAACATGTACCGTTGAAACCAGTACCCAAAAAAATTTCACCAATAATCTTTACATGAACAAGAACCATCATTAAAACAATGGAATCGGTTGTTATCTCTCACAATTATCTCTCTACCTGTAAACCTAGAAATGTGCTTTATTGCCTCGTGACAATCACCACAAACACGAAGATTTTTCACAACACGAATTTTGTCATTTGGAGCTGTGCTTATCAAACCAAAGGCAATAGCCAGCTTCTCACTGTGACAACCAATGAAATGCTCCTTCTCCTCTTCTTCTATATCAAACAGCACATAATCTGTTGTGGGAACATAACCTGATGCTTTCAAGTCCGTGACCAATTCGCCAAGTTTTGCATATATTTTCTCCGATAAGGGATGGGATGTATCCCCCACAAGGAATTCATGAACAACTCCATCCACTTCAATCCAACTATACCCTGGTACTTTCTTAATCCCCCTCTCACTCATGATTGACCTAATCTTTGCTGCATCTTCCCATTTATGACTCGCTGAATATATATTTGACAAAAGAACATAATTACCTGAGTTGGACGGTTCTAATGCTATGAGCTGTTTCAGCACAACTTCCACCAATTGAGTATCTCTATGCAGCCTGCATCCACCCAGCAATGCTCCCCAAACAATAGCATTGGCCTCCATTGGCATACTTTTGACAAGCTGATGAGCTTCATCCAAGAAACCTGCACGGCCCAGGAGATCCACCATGCATCCATAGTGTTCGATTTCTGGAGTCAAGGTAAAAACACGTTCCATACTCTTAAAATATTGACGACCCTCATCAACCAGACCCGCATGAGTACAAGCACAAAGTAGGCCAACAAAAGTGTTCCCATCCGGCTCAATCCCAGATTTCTCCATTTGGCCAAAAAGTCCAAATGCTGCTTTGACATGTCCACTCATGGCAAGACCTGATATAGCTGCATTCCAAACTACTATATCTTTCTTCCTCATTCCCCTGAAAACTTCCCAGGCGCTATCCATTCTCCCACATTTTGCATACATGTCAATCAATGCCGTACCCAAGACAGGATTGCCCAAGAACTCATTTCTATCCATCAAATTGCTAGCCCAGTTCCCTAATTCTAGTGCTCCTAACCTCGCACAAGCACAAAGAACCCCCACCATAGCATAACAATCAGGTCTGAAACCCTCATTCAACATTTTAAAAAAGAGGTCTAAAGCTTCTTTAGGCAGCCCATTGGACGCATAACCCTGAATCATAGAACTCCAAGAAACAATATCCTTCTCCAGCATCCCATCAAAGACACTACATGCTCTCTCCATGTTTCCGCATTTGACATAAAAATCCACCAAAGAAGTAGCCACAAACACATTCCTTACCATGCCAATCTTCGTTATGTAATCATCAATCCACTCTCCACTTCTCAAATCCCCAATTCGTGTGCAGGCAGCCAAAACCCGAACAAGACTGAAACTATCCGGCCTCAAACCCATATCCAACAACCTACGAAACATATCAATCGCCTCCCTACATTTCCCAACACCAATATACCCACTTATTATCGCCGTCCACGCAGCAACATTCTTCTCGGGAATATCATCAAACACCTTAAATGCATTGTCTATAAACCCACATTTCCCATACAAACTGACCAAACTAGTATTAACAAACGCATCCGATTCACAACCCGCTTTAACCACAAGGCCATGCAACTTAATACCCAATTTAGAATCCAAAAGCCTGGCACACGCTTTCAACAAAAAAGGGAAAGTAAAACTATCAGGAGAAAGCCCTTCTTTTCTCATTGAGTGGTAAATTTCAATGGATTCTTGGAAAGAATCATTCAAAACTAAGCCATGGATCATTGTATTGAAAAGGAAAATATTAGGTTCTTTGGTTTGATGAAATATGCGATGGGAATAGTTTGTGTTGCCAAAGTTGAAGCTGAAACGTAAGACCTTGTTAAGGAGGTAACTGTCTTCGTCGAGGCCGAGGCGGAGAAGGGCTGCGTGGACATGTTTTAGGTGTTTGAGAGAGTTAAAGCCTTGAAAGAGGCGGATTTTGATGTGTGCTGACTTGTTGAGAATTAAGGAAGACATAATTTGAAAAAGAAAAGGACTTGTTATTTGTTATCTTCGTCATCATTATCCATAAATTAAGATGTTTAAAAGAAAATTTATTGGAAAAGATTCTTGAAAGAGTGAGGGAGAAATGACCTCTTCTCAGGGGGGTTTAGAGCGAAAACCGAGAATGAGAAGAGAAAGAGCAGACAGACAGAAGAGGAGGAGGATGACAACTGACAATAAAATATGAAAAGAGAGGGAATAATTTTGATGTTGTTTCATGATAGTTATTAAACCGGGTCGGGAGTTGATCTTGCAAAGAAACGGGTATGCGTCATTTGGGTTAACCTAAAGAAAATTAAAAAAAAATATTTAAAATTTTAATATATAAAATATTTCATATAAGTTATATTACACACAAAAAAAAGTTAAAAAAATTCTAATTGTATTATATATATATAGTCTACATAAAAAAAAATAAAAAATATTTCATAGAGATATAGGCTATAAAAAAATATATAAAATCAAATATTCACAAATTAATTTTATATTTTTTAAATTTATTAAAAAATTTATAAAAAAACCTGGTTTTATTTGAGTTTCAGGTTCACATGATATGCCTTTTAAGTATGATCGGGTCACTTATAAATCTAGATTTTAACCATTTATAACTCAGTTAAATTCCCAAGTTACCCAAGCCCCGGGTCAACTTGCTATGTCAGGTCAGGCCGAGTTTTATATCAATGTGTTTTATGTATTTTGGATGGGTTGGTTTTATTTATTGGCCTTATGTTTGTGGGATCATTTTCTTAATTCATGAATTAATTAGACCTTTATAATTAGATAACCTTACAAACCCTATATATTATTAACAAAGGGTACGGCTACTAAAGTTAACTCTTCAGGAATACCATTTTAGGATATGAATTTGCAAAGTAAGGTTATCAAATTATCTATCCATGTACACATACATAAATGAAAATGAAAGATAAAACTATTTAAGGGCTTATTTTTATCCTAATAATAGCATTTCTCAAACCCATACCCAATGTACCAGAATTTCAATATATATATACACACACACTTTAAATATATACTTTAAATATATTACTATTTTATTTTATATTGAATAATAAATAATAATAGGATAATAAATATTTATATAAATATACAAAACCCTATAAATATAATAATGTGAATATTTAAATACTTTATTTAATTGATAATAAATAGGATATAAATATAGAGAAAATCCACTTGTGAGTTAGGAAATGCAATAACTACAATACATAAAGAAAGAAAAAAAATTAAACATAGAAATATTAGTTCTAGTGATTAAATAAGGGAATGTACGTCAGGTTTTATAATATAATCAATTGCCAAAAATAGTAATAATTAATATTGCTTAACCCTTTCACCTTTTACTTTATTATTTGGTCTCTATATATTAATTTTTTATTAAAAAAAAAACTTAAAGGTTGATTGATTTACCTGTGCATCTTTATATGAAACATTATATATTTCACTGAAACAATGTTTTTTTAAAAAAAATTAATTTTTTTATCATTTATTATTTTTAACTATATCCTTGAAAATTAGGTTAAATGATATTTTGAGATCCAAATTTATTTTGGATAGCTTCTTATAAACAACTATGCATTCCTTTTTCTTTTTTTTTGTTAGTGTGTTGTCGGCATTTTTTTCTAAAAAAATCGCCTTGGATTCTTTTTCTTTTTTATCCTTTTCGTTTTCTAAATTGTTATTAATATAAATTCCTTCCTTAAACAGATGAAAAGTTATACTAAGAATTTAATTCATAATTAAGAAGAAGACAATTATCTCTCGATCAAGCAAGGTAATTATAGATTCTCACATAAATCTAGAACCATGCATTAAGTTTAATCGAGTGTGGATTCATAACTTAATCCTAAAGAAACAAATTAAGATTGTTTTTATTAAGCGTAATACTACAATTATGTTGATATTAATCACAAGGGTTAAATTAAGATATAAATTGTAAAATTTATATTTGTCATGAAACCATGAGGTCTAAATCAGTATTAAACAATAAAGTCTAAATCAGGTAGTACACATATAGGTAGTAAACCTTGGTTAATTTTTACATTAGATAATAAACAAAGAGTTTACTTCAAACAATAAATAATAAAGATTTATATAAATAAACTATGATGAGGTTACATCGAGCAAAAAATATCAAACAATAAATAATAAAGATTTATATAAATAAACTATGAAGAGGTTGCATAACTTAATGTTTTTTTTTACTTCAAGTTATGTTAACTTTTTTGTTGCTATCGGTTTGTCAGAAATAGAGGTCATGAAGGAGTATGCTAGAGGCTTTTGAAATATATAAATAAAAGGTACAAAAAGATATGTCTCCCGATATAACAATAACCCCCTCTCTTTCCTCAAATATAAAGAAATGAGTCTTCCAATCTAATTTACTTAGTATTATGATCATTAAAAACCTTGACTGATCTTTAAAAATTTATGGTAAGAGATTCATTATGCTAAAGAAAAGATATTATCACCCTAAAGAATTTACTTGTAAGCTAAATTTTTATTTGTCTTAAATTACTAAAAGTATGTTGTGCTTAATCTACCGGTGTTCTATTTATAGGGTAATGGCATGTTTGATTCGATCAGTTAAACTTTTATTGGTGGTTCAAACATATTCGTCTTAAGAAAAGTCCATGGAAGGAGTCTTGATGAGGTTCACATGTCCTATGATACATCAATACTCTTGACTCTAACGTTAATGAATATTGTACTAAAAATTAATATCCTTAATTCTGACATGGTGGGTATTATACTGAAAAGGCTTAATATCTCTGACTTTGGTGTCAATGAATACTGGACTGACATTAATATTCTTAATTTTGTCTTTGGAAAATATTACACAGAGAAGACTTGGTATTCCAAAGTCCCTGACTCTATCAACAAATTGTTTGATTCAGGTTTGTTAATTTTTAATTAATGAAATTCTATGGATATAATTGTATTGTATTTTAAAGTTATTTAAATCATGTATGATTTTTTTTTGAATTATGTATTTTAAAATGTTTGAACTTTTCTATTGTTTATTTTACTTTTATTTTAATTGTGTTATATTGATATTTACCACTTGACTGAAATTGTCAATATATAATTAGTTAAAACATTTTACTTGTAATTTTACAATTCGAGTTGATGATTTGAGTTTATATTGTGTGTTTCATGTCATGTCAGAAAAACATTTTTGACAACCTTGTTTCTTACTCTAACATCAGTGGATAATGAATTGAAATATAATATTATCAATTCTAGCATTGGTGAATATTACATAATAAAATTATAATACTTCTAATTCTAGTGTCACTGAATATTAAACTAAAAACTTTTATTGTATGAAAAATCCAAACAATGTGCTTCTCCTTTTAATATCTAAGGCTATGAGTCAACTTACCTTAAACATTACAAGTGAATAGCAAAACAATTTTGACATAATTTTTACAAAAACCAAAATGGGTTCTTAAGGTTTTGGGAATGTTGACCTAATAGGCCTTTTAATTTGGACCAAGCCTGAAAGAATTTTTTAAACTTGTTATAAAACTCTAAAAATATGCATGACAAATATTTTTTTTTCTGTTTTTGTTTTCCTTTAGTGAAAATGCTAAAGTAAACATCAAAACATACAATACTAATATTTTTTTGTTTTTTGTTTTTATATATTTGAGATACTTGACCATATGTATATTTTGATAATGATGATTTTTTTAAGCTTTAAATTATTAGGATTGTATAATTACCAATAAAATGGATGAAAATCAAGCAAGTTTAATTGTTCATCAAAGAAATTATAAACACATAAGAGCCCTAATTTTGCATGCATAAAATTACAAGTAATAAACACAAACATGTAAACAAGGCTAAACTCAAGTCTAAACATATAATTTCACATAAACATTCCATATGAGAATGCGTGTGCACAATTTAAAAGATTTAGCCAACATCATTCCAATACAAAATCAATCTCATACATTGCATAATCTTAAAATCTCATCACAACAAATATTAAAATTATCAAATAAGCATGATATTTACTCCACACAAATATTCATTCATTGAACATTGCCTAATCAAAACATCATCATAGAACACAACAAAATAACAATAAAGTAAGGTAATTATTCAAGAGAAGTTTAGGGTTCAAAATGAACCTTCTAGGGTAGCTAAAGATGATTGAAAAGGGTTGCAATTGTGGCAAAACAATGTTAGAATGAAGAAAATTGGTGTTGGCTCGTGACAACCACGTTCTAGGAGTCTTCTTTTTAGTTACTATTCCCAGGTAACTTAAATTTTATATATATCCCTCATTTCTCTTGTTTTACACTTAAACCCTCTTGACTTTTGTCATCTCTTTTTAATTACTTGGTTACTAAGCAATTTCTTTTCATCTTAATCCTTCACTTTTTCCTTTTTTCCACCTTATCCCCTCCTTTTTTCCTCCTTATCCCCTGATGCGAATGTCGTGGGTATATAGATCTAGAAACCTACAGTCAATACAATCCTTTCAAATAAAGTTAAATTCAAGCTTCTAATTGAGTTTGACATAATAATAACCTGTATTGAGGCACCAATACTATTGAAACTGAACCCCCACCTAACACTTATGAAGAGACATGGATAAGTATTATAGATGACAACATAAAACTTGGTTAATTATTTAATAAGTCAAAGTAGTTCTATAAAGAACCAAGAATAAGCAAACTCTCACACACAAATTTTATTTATGAATAATCAACCATCTTTTTTAAAAAAAAATTAAATACAAGTTATATAACCTTATTTATACCATGTAAAACATCTTAAACAATCCTGAAAAAATAATAAAAGAGTTCTAAGTAAAATAGAAAAAAGAATCACAAATCAACTAGAAATCTAATGCAATTTTCACACAGTATCTTCTAGACCTTATTGCAAGGCCTTCTTGATATACGAATGACCTAAAACTTTAACCCAATATAAACTAAAACCTTTGAAAACGTATGGTGAAATTACATCCCCATCAAATAGTCAAATAAAAAACTATTCTTGTTAGAGTAAAATTATATATTAGAAAAAATAAGTCCAAAACTACCTTTATTATCCTTGAATTATAAGGAAACCTTACTAATGAGAAAATTTACAAAAAAAAAATACACATGTTGATGACATGAAAACCCTGGACAAAATAATCCTAATTTTTGCCACCTATGCTTTCCTTGTAGAAAAAAAATCCTTGCTAAATAAGAACTCCATAAATCATAAAGAAACAAATAGCAGAACTTGTACAACAACTTCTAGCATGATTCTCTTATCTAGATGAATTAATGGGCATACTATCTATAGATAGAAAGCTTTGTATGTCTAGTTTTCAAATCAACTAGAATTGCAACAAAATTCTACATGTAGATCCAAATATGAACCAAACAACACACAAAAATCTAGTTTATTAAATTTACAACTTGTTAATCTAAATATCTAGAATCAACCCAGTTAATTCATCTTGAATCCTTTTATTTTTAGAATTTGTAATAAACCACATAAACACCTCTAGGAAACCACATAAACACCTCTAATACTTTCGGAAGACATATTAATCTTATTTTATGATTTTAATTTTTTAAAAAACAAAAATTATAAGCAACCACGTCACAAACAATAATATATATATATATATATATATATATATATATATATATATATATATATATATATATATATATATATATATATAATGATAATGCTGCAAGTCTATATGATTTGACCTTGTTCTTCCGTCCTTCCCAACACACCACCCCCCATCCCCCGCTTTTTCCATGTAAATTGACTGGTGCACAAGTTTCAATTGCTTTTTCGGTAGAAAGTCTTGGTTGCAAACACAAGAAATATCATGGCCGCATCAAGTCTCTAGATGAATCTAATCCACGCATACATTTGATCAGGCATATTCCACTTTTGACTGCAATATATTCAATTGGAAGTAACAAAACTATAGAGCCAAATCAATGATAATTACAGTGAAGGATCACCCAAACCATCACAGGATCGTTCCCAAGCCAGAAACGAACAGCAATGCATGACAGAAACTACCTATCATGACAACACTTACAAGGTTGCAAAATTTCATATTCCGTTCCTTACACATCAAAATTTGTGTCTCTGACAATTTACAACTGCTAATATATTTAGAGAAAGAACAATACAATTTGATGGGTTGAGCGCTTACACGCCGAGCCACAGTCGTTCTTGTATAAACCATTTCACCCTGGCACTGGATTTCCATGGATACAGAGAGCAGCATACCAGCAATTACATCCTCGTTGATTATATGTCAGGGGTGAGGACACGAGTCTGGGGGGGGGGGGGGGGGGGGGGGGGGAAGCTGTGTTATACATGATATAGTGTTGAGAGCAAAAGAATACCAAAAATTGTAGATGTTTGCTATTTACTTGAAGGGAGGATATAATATCTCTGCAGAATTTCGAGGCAATAGCTGCCACCTTGGAGTGATGAGAGTTTTGACTAAGAATCACTCCAGCTGTCTGAATCGTTATCTTCATCGCTTCCAGTCAATGCCTAATTCAAAAGTAGACATCATAATTATTATATTCATGCGCGCGCGCACACCAGAGAGAGTGAGAGACAGACAGAAACAGACCTGGCGAATTGCATTTGCTTTCTCTAAGATGGCTGCAACCTTCAAGTTGGTTTTCGGACCCTGAATACCCTGAATGCTAGGCCTTGTCACGGTTGCAGGCTTCAAGTTAAAGGACTACAGCCAAACAAGGAAAGAAAGAAAACTTTAGTCCTGGGAACCAAGGGTGGTCATGCCACCGAGAGAGAACAAAAATAGTAAAAAAGAAAAGAAAATGCAGGATGGAACCTTGGTTCGTATCTGTTCCAGAAGTGAATCTCTTTCTTCTACTTTTGGTCCAACCTGAGGTCGAACTAGTTCAGCAACCTTTCTCAACTGCAAAAAGGTTCGAAATTTCATAAACAACAGACTACGAAATGTAAGAACATAAAAACAATTGATTGCAAATAAGATAGCAAATCACCATTACCTTGCTTTTATCATGTGCAGCAACAGCATCAATGAGAGGATTTCTAGGACGAGGGATCTTGTTTCCATTTGGCTTTCCAACTTCATAGGTTGGTGGTGTCATAGCTAATGCACTCAGCGGCCACATTGTTAATCCCCGTGAAGTTACAAAATCATGATGCGGCTCTTCTTCCATAGTTAGTGGTGCTGCAGATTTACCAGAAGAATTCCCTAGTTCCTCTTCTGAACTTTGTGAACTCTGACCAGGAAACTTCATGTCTAATCCTGTTTTGGGTGCTGATTGATTAAATGGATGGATTGGCAGGCCCTGTGTTGGCATGGGATCATTTACAGCAGTCGTATGTTCTATGTTTGGCTCTAGTGAGAATGGATTGGAACTAGATTGTGCGGATTCTCCTCCTAATGGAAGGAAACCATGCTCATGCCTCTCATCGGACATTTCTGGTAAAGCCAAAGATGAGCTCACGGATTGTGTTGTGTCTGATCGGAGGTGATCCTGTTGACAGTGTGCATCATTGTCAATGATTGGTGTTTCTGACAAGAGTGAAGTTGGAAGCAAGGAATTTCCCATTGACTCTGTAGTTGAGTGTGGAAACATCTGACTTTCTTCAACAGGGAGAGACAGAAATGGGTTTGAAGGGTGCGCGATTTCTCTATCTAATGATGGGAAATCAAAATGGACCTGCTGATCAACCATAAATGGCTGGACCAGTGGGAAAGTGCCTTCACTATTATCAATCATATCTCTGTCTGCATCTAGTGAAGCAGGTTGAATTTTCCCTAACCTCCATTGCATAGGAGGTAGAGGTGGCAATGGTGGCATTGCCTCTGGATAGACCTGACTTGCCTCAGGGACAGGGAGTGCACCAACACTAGGAAAAGCAGAATCAAATGGATTTGTTTCCAGAACAGTTGCATTAAGTTCCTGACAGAATGATTGCAGTAAAAGCTCTTGACTGGAGAGATCTTTCAAACAGGAACTTTCAGGCTGAAGATCTGTTGATATACAACTTGCTTCACCTAATTTCAGGCATCCCCTGTCTAGTTGATCAGATTGCAATTCCAATGTGTGCTCCAGAGGAATTCCAGTTCCTACAAGGTACCCAGTAGATGAAGTTTGACTACTCAACAAAGTATTTGTGTTGTCTGCATGACTGGACTCTGCACTAATCTGATCATCTTGCACCTCAGTTGATTGTTCTAGAGTATTTCCCGACTCTGGTAGATAACACAAAGGCAAACAAACAGTGTTGTCGCTAGCCTCCGCATAATGATGCTGATGGTTATCTTTTGTTTCTGACTCCTGGTTGCTCAGTTCCAAAGACAGGTTATGAACTTCACTTACCTCTTGATTTGGATGGTCTTCAGAAACTGGTTTATATGGGTTAGAATCCCAATCTATAGAAGTAGCTTCCATCTGCACCTGTGATTCTGACAAAGGTTTGGCAGAAATTACTCATCAAGGTCCAACCTTGTCAGATGTGGATCCCCAGGGATGGAAAGAGCTTCTAGTGGCTCTGTAGCATTCCTAGGCGGGGAACAAACTAACTCTGAAGAGGGACAAATCACATTGCTGACATCTTCATTGTTCGCACCACTTGAAGCAGCACTAGATACAGCCATATCTTCTGCTTGACCAGTTTCAGTTACAGCATCATCCAAATTTACATGATCTTCAAGGATTGGTTTATCTGAACTCAATGACTGATGTTCGAACAAAGCAGCATCTCCTCTTGTAATATCCACCTTTGTGAATGCAATGTTTTCCTCAGCATCAAAACCGTTTGAAATTTCTTCAAGATTTATATTCACTTCAGAACATGGAACTCCTAATTTAGATGAGTCAAGTTCCAATTGTGAAGCATCAATAGTTATATCAGAGAAGTGATGCTCGCTAAGGCATTCGGTCTCTGAAGTATCCACCACTAGTGTTAAATTTTCTGCTCTAGTCTCCCTTGTTGCAATTGCATCGTCAACTTCAGAAACTAAAACATCAGGCTTTACAAAATCCAAATTATCAGGCAGAGATAGGACCCCTGAATCCAACTCGACTACAGGCAAAGTTGACTTAGGAAATCGCTCCTCTGCCGGTGTCATAGTTGAATGTTCAGCTGCATAATCTGTTTGAAGCACTCCATTCACAGAATCATCACTGCCTTTCTTTTCAAAAGCCAGATCTGACATGTTTGACACAAGCACAACAGCATCGGTTAACATTTTTGGATCTTCATGATCCAACTCACCCACAGAATGTGTTTTAGAAGAATCTGTAAGTGAAGTATCATGCCCCAATTGTGAAGGGAAATCAGATAGTGCTACCAAAGAATCAGCCAGGTTTAAACCATTTCTATCGGAGTTTGGTGATTCAGAGCCAGGTTTAATACTGCCAGAGGATGCCTCATCTAGTTCAGGTCCTGCCAGGGGGCTTACCATGGAACCTGCAACAGGAGCTGCATGCAGGAACACAAGATTCCAATCTGTAAGACATGAACTACGAGAAGCTTCACCAGAATCAGGGATTTTGTCTTCCTCGGTATCATTGAATGTTACAAGGTGATGGGATTCAGTTATGCCACTCTCCACAAATACAGATGGACTATCTGATGGCAAATCAGCAATGTCTCTTGGATAGTTTTCAGTAGAAGAGATAGAAGGGAACCATTTACCTGCTCCTTCACTATCAGATGCTGTATTCTCAGCCACATTGCTGAGAGTGTCAGAGTAAGAAAAGCTAGACGTTCCTTTCTTAAACGAACTGTTCCCACCCTCTGAGAGAGAAGAGTTTCCAATGGATTGAGAATCTGAAAAATTAGCTTGAGCATCCAGCTGTTCCTCGTTTGCATCAGAATCTGCACCGTGTGCCCTCACATCCATGAAGTCCTGACCATTCATAGGTTTATACTCATTGTCTGTTTCCATTCCAGAATCCATGGTAGTAAGAGCATCCATGTAGTTTTCCACCTCGCTTGTCATGTCATCAGAATGATCCCCATCTACAGTGCCCTCTGCTTTTCCATCTGCATCAACTGATGATTCCTCTTCAATCACCATCTTGTGGACAATAAGGGGATATTCATCCATCTCACGATCAACAATTGGGTTAAGTACCTTAATTATTCTACTATCAACAGGCTCTCCATTCAACTCGTCCATAAAAGTTTTAAGCGTGGCCTCCCGTTCACTGGGTGATGAAGATGTGCTTTCCCCTCCATGTGATGATTGCTTCACAGGGCTTGCCACACTGACCTCATGTATTTCATACCTTGATTCACTAGAATTATCTAATGTCAACTTCAAAGGTGAACGAGTGACAGAATCTTCACAAACTTGTTTACGATCTGGTGAAGGAGTAAGCACAAATTTCTGCATGTAACTCTTCCCAGGTTTCAGATCAAATGGAGATCCATTGAACAGCCTTCTCTTTAATTTCACTACCCGTGCAGGGTCAGAATGGCCATTTTCAGAACGCTCCTCCAAAAACAACTCATGCAATCTGCATAATAGTAAAGCAAATTTCTTCACCAATCATCCATGTTTACTTAGGATTTTGCAACCAAAGCACAGATACAATGAAAAACTAAATAGAAAATCGAAGGCCTCACTTGGCATGTGATGTTGGTACAACTTCAGGAGTTTCTCCATTTTTATACCGTGATCCTTTCTTCTGCCAAAAATAAAGCAAATTACATCCCAAACATTTTCAAGGCATAAAATTGTTTCATGCAATGCTAAAGTGGGGCAAATTCAAGTCACTGTGCCGATTAAAGAAAATAGCTAACCTATTAAAGAAAAATGAGCTTCTAGCAACATAACAAATTAAGACCATTCAGCCTTCAGGCTTGAGATATGGAATACTGTTTATTAAGATGAAAATAATTAGATTAAAAAATGTTAAGCACCGGGCAGGTGCTCCACTCTACTGCTCAACATAATCAAAGAGCACAACCTTGTCCAAATCCATACATGCATATTATTACTTCCTCTACTATTCATATGAGTAGAGCTTCAAAAACTCATAAAGTTCACCTTCAAAACACTGTGCTTGTATATCAAGCCTTTAAAATTAGATTCATAGTTTGAGCCCAAGAACTATTCTCTAACAGCTCGCACATTGAGGATTAATAGTCAGATTCAATGAAATCTATATTTAATTAAACAAATGAAAAAAAAAGGAAGAATAAGAAGATAGTAATAGTTAATTAACAAACAAAAGATAAGTTCTAAGTGATATATCATAATGATGACCACTAATTAATTTCATCAGAGCTAAAGTTACTCCACAACAATCAAGCTAAGAGAAAAACTACATGATGCAGTGAACTAAGGTCAACATTTCAGTTCCACTAGTCCATTTAAGCTGCAAATGTGCCAAAATGGCAAAGGATTGCAACCATTTCTATAGAACAAGACCTCCCTGCAGGCCAAAGCTAACTATTTGAGAGATAGGCAGCAGGTGGACAAGTTTTATTTTGCAAAATAAAATCCTTGGATGAATCCTATATTGGGGAACATTCGCAATAATATCCCTTAATTTGATACCAGTAAGGTTGTGATCCTATATAGTGATGATCTTTTCACTACCAACCTTCTTTCGAATTTTCTTCCCCCTCTGAACTTCTACAGTTGCTATTCCAGAGGATGCTGCTTCAACTTTAAAGAATGATGGATCGGTATAACGTTTCAAACATGCCCCAGCCCCCGCAACATCAAACCTGTCAGAATTGACACGACTATAATATTTTCCTTTTTCCCTGGTATCATGATTCAAAAGTCAAAGCAAAACGATAATCATACTTATCCAAAAGGAATAACTGTGGTGGGCCACGGCATTCTTCATAAGAGTCCATTACAAAGCGAGGTAAGCCTCCACGAGTAATTAGATTCTGCTCCATTTGTAAATTAGGATGCCAGTCAGCACCTGCAATGTATTTAATTAACCAATAAATTGCAAACTCTGATATTCCAATGGAAGAATATCATTCATACACTAAAATGATGCATCATGAGACTTGCTAAACTTATTGGCACAGTACAGTTTCCTAAAATAAATAAAAGGACCTTCTGAGAATTGCACCTGTATTTGTTATCTCAAAAATGACATATCGCTGATATTCGGTATTTCCTAGTTCCTACTTTTTAGAATTATCATACCAGGTTTCTTCAATAAAATGCCTGTAAATGCCCTCTATCCTGTTTCACCTACATTCCAATTAACTCTCACAAACTTCACAAGAAACTGAGTTCACCTTTTCTTTAACAAGGCAGGCTACTTAGCAAGGTTGGGAACATGACACTAAATGAAAGAAAAGATACAGCTAGGTTATATTTCCATCTAATTAATGCACCAATACCAGACATTAACAGTTCATACAGTAATTTTAAAAAGCAGATGGTTTTCAAACCTGAGCTGGAAAAGAATGGTGAATGATTAGTTTGGGAGAGAAATGCCTTCTCAATTGAAGGAAATTCTGCCTCAAGCTGTTGTACACGAGCCATCAGCCCATGGCCTCTTGCTGCAGTTGTCATTACTTCTTCGTGCAGGTCATGGAAAATCTCAGCAGCGAACCTTTTAAAAACCAGAAGAAAAGAGACATCAAAAGCATTTCTTATACAAGAATTACAATGGAGAGTGAGAAAGTTCCAAAGTACCATAGCAACGTGGACAAGAGTAAAGCAATATAAACCAAATAAATAGACCTACTTTTAATACTACTGGGCATAGCATGAACTACAAGACTGCAGAAAAAACTCAAGATTAGACAGGTCAAAATTGTGGCATTATGTAAATGATCAATCTTGTCTTTTAAGTGCTTACCCTTTTCATGGTTCCAAAGAGCACCACATCACAACACCTTTAAATAAACAATTAACAAATAAAAACATATTACTAACAGATATCACCAATCGTCTCAAGAAACATAAAGCAAATAACATTTCTTTATAAATCAAATGTGTGGGAAATTCAAAACATTAAAGATTACCAAAACTGCTAGAACATGCTTTCTAGATTATGAAATGAAAAATGCTATTATCCTTTGTGAACAGACTCTCATACAGACACAAGAAAAAACAGCCCCCTGTTATTAATCAATTTACCAAGTATGCCATTGTTTCAGTTATATACTCCATTAGGAGAATCTGCTCTTAAGAAATGGCACTGTTGTTATTAGTTACTACTAGAACATTTAGTCCACTATTTTGAACAATTCAAAACCTTTATCAGCTAAAAAAACTCCTTCAAAATTCAACAAATAAGTTGACGAGATTAAGCTGCATAAATCTTTAACTCAATTGGGCTCAAGATTTTATCAAAAAATCCCAGTTCAAAACAAAACTCAATTACTATATTTAGAAAAAGAGAAAGAAATCAAATTCAAACCAAATCAGCCTGAGTGATCAGAATATATTAGATTCCTACATCAACTCCACGCTTTATCACCATAAATAGAAAAAATAAGATCAATCAGCATTTCCACAACTAATACTCAAAAAATAAATAAATCCAAACGCACACTTGACTAATCAAATCCAAGCCCTGGAAAACTAGCATTTCACGAAACAAACACACAACACAACTCAAGCTCAAACCAAAAGAAAACGAGAGAGAGAGAGAGAGACTGACTCGGCGAGGTCACCGAGCTGGCGCAAGACGCCGACGAGGCCAGCCATGGCGACACCTTCCAAAAGCGCTTCTGGATCATCTTTATCAGCTGCTTTAAACAACTCTGGATCGGCTAAACTGTATTCGTTCCTTATCTGATATCTCGTCAACGGCATTTTGACTATAATAACGAATTATCAGTCGCTAAAAAAAAGAAAAAAAACCCTAATTATCTTATTCTCTGTATCTGTCTCTGTTGTTTGATTTTGTGTTCTCTTACATTTCTGTTAGGGGGAGAGAGAGAGAGAGATCTTTGTGTTGTTTTGTTGTTTTTTTTGGGTTAGAGAAAATGGATGTGTGTGTACGGTGTAGAGAGAGGAAACATGGAGAGACTTTATTATTCATTACTTTATGTTTTTCTCTCTATTTACTTTTTATTTATTTATTTCCGTAGTATTATTGTATTTTCAGGTTATTTTGTGTATTAAAAATAATTACACCATCCTGCTCATTGAGGTACTAACTGCGGGATTAAGAAAAGATTATTTCCATGAATGACAAATGAAGGGTCCTCCCTAAAAAATATATATACCACTCGTGACTTATATTTTGTGTAAGAGAAATATGTGTATATACTATATAGTATTGCTTGTTTAATACGTAGAATATTCCTAAAAAAAAGTAAGAAATTTATATTAAAAAAAAACTAGCTTTGGTGGTATTATTTGAAAAAAAAAAAAAAACAAAGAATTGAAGATATATCAGTCAAGATAGTCTATAATTTGAGAGGAGTTTAAACCGAGAAGCGGTGGTTTATTTAGAATGGAAATGAGGAAGAATATTGGTCTAGTTTTTTATTTTTTTGGGAATATAAATTCCTCGAGGGAAAGAATAAGGTTCTGGGGGTTTAACATGGAAGGAATTTGGGAGAGAATTTTGGTGAAAAGGGCGAGAAAGTGGATTATCAAAATCCTAATTGGTGTCTTTTAGCGAGCCACGAGGCGTGCACCCTGGCGTTTATAACGCCACGGTCGTATTGATCCTATTGGACCATGCTGTGCTAACGCGTATTTAATTTGTCTGTGGTCGGTTGGGACCGGGTGGTTTTCAGACCACGAGGTGGTTATCCCGGCTCGTCTACTATTTATAATCACCATCATGTGCTGGATTATTATGAGTCATAAATTATCCACCTCTTTTTTCCTCTTTTTTTTTAAAAATCATAAATTATCGACTTGATTGCCTTTAAATTCAAGCAATGGAACTTTTCCGTTCAGTGATCATAGCATTTTTGGATTAAAGTTAAGGGCGATTTTTAAGAAAATAATAAAGAAAGAAACACGGGATGTAGCTAAGGAATTAACAAAAAAATAAATGATTTCTACTACTCAAATGTTACAGTGATTACTTTTTTTTTTTTTTTAGTTTAACATGGGTGTCCGGGTCAGGTTGCGCGCACCTCGACTAATCCCACGGATCCTGAAGTTAACGACCATGTAAGCCTCCAGTGGCCATCATATGAGCAATCACAGGGCTCGAACCTGAGACCACAGAGGGAGCAAACTTCTTAGTCCCAAGCTCTTACCATTGGACCTTCACCTAGATAGTTGTTACTATAATTACTTTTTTTACTGAGTTGGTGAATTTTATACCATTAAACTGAAGGATAGTGTTTCATTCCTTACGCTCTCATCATAGCGGCATGTCTTCTAAAAATAAGTTGAAAGAAATAATCTTATAAAAAATAAATTAAAATAAATTATAAAGTATAATTATTAATTAAAACATTGTTTAAAAAAAAATTAAAACAAAAAAAAGTACGCCAACTAAAATAACTAGTCAAATTTGCGGTTTGGATTATGAAACTGAAATAACCTCACAAAAAAAATTAAAAATAAATATAAAAACCAATCTTCTCTAAATTTAATATTGAAGAATGAAATTGAAATTAAAAAATTAAAATAGATCACAAGAAAAAAGAAAACATTATTCAAATAAATAGAGTTATGTGAAAAGGGGTACAATAAATAAATTAGTTTCTTTTGACATGTTGAATATTTTTACATACAAATTAGGTTATTTTACATTTGAAAACTTCATTTATAATATAAGTAGTTATATTCTCTGTATTATCATTAATGTAATTTATTGTGGACATATCAATTTAAATTTGAATAATGTGTTTAAGATTCAACTAAAACTTAATTTTGATATGCAAAAATTAATCTAAAGATAAAGATATTTTAATTGATAAAAAAATAGTCATATATACAATCATTTTTTTTTATTAATTTGAATTTTTTTAATATGAATTTTTTTATATATTTTTAAATTATTTTGATATAATGATATTAAAAATAAATATATTATTTTAATATATTATTAAATAAAAAATACTTTAAAAAATAATTATCCTCCCAATAAAATACGAGCTACTTGACTGCTCTCAAGCGACAACTGTGGAGTGGATTAGATAATTTTACCACGTTGACTGTTCAGCGATGTCCTGTGGTCCCAGCTCCGAATAAAAAATCCAAGCATTTTTGTTTCAAACTGTAATGGTCCCCATGTAAATACACACACACTCTTGTAATTAATAACTCCTTTCTATACGTCCTTGACAATAAATAAACAATTTGTTTTTTCTTAAAAGAAAGAAATCCTAATTAAATTAAGCCTCAAGTGGAGCCCACGAATGGCCTGAAACGGGTACCCCACATGGACATAATACAACCGCGTCCTTGTGGCTTTTGATTATTCATATTTTGAAACCTGATTAAAGGGATAATCTGCGGGGATTAAGCGAGGCAAGGGCCCCACTTAAGCATCACGAGATCCAGAAATATTAGCTAGGCATGCGGTAATCTAACTTGATTGCAACGCTTTTTACAGGATATTACTCTTTTTTTTTATTGTTGGATTGTATTTGAAATAGCTTTCAAGCCTGTTTTAAATTGTAATAGTGGTTTAAAATATATTTTATTTTAAAATATATTAAGATAATATTTTTTTATTTTTTTAAATTATTTTTGACATTAACACATCAAAACAATCCAAAAACATTAAAAAAATTAATTTTAAACAAAAATAAAAGTTTTAAATTTTTAAAAACGGGAGTTGTATCGTGTTTCTAAACATGCTTGAATCTAATAAAATTCAAGTTTTTTAAAAAAATAAATAAATTGGGAGCGGCAAACAACCGGGCTCCGAATAAAGGTGAAAACATGTATAAAGAATTAAGAAGCATAGGGGTGTGAGTAAAATATGACAAGTGTTTTGCGGGCCTTGTTGAAATACCCTTAAACATAAGGATAAAATTGTACACCATGGAATGATTAGAGGAGGGGCCATGGCCCAACTAAGCTACAGTCTCGTTGGGATATAATGAAATGGGATTATAAATAATAAAGGGAGAAGATTAGAAACAGTTCAAAAGCTAGGGTTTTTAAAAGCAGAGACATTAAAATCGAGGAAGCTTCGTTTGGGGATTTTGTCTTTATAGATTCTTCTAAACTAATCTTTTTACCATAGATAGAACATTGGACGGTTTTGTCAATCTCTCTCTTCTGGTGATGCCTTCTTCATGAGAGACTGATTGCTAGCTTTCCCTTTTGAAGTTTTGGTTTTCATCATAATTTTTAGTTTCTACTCTTTCCATGGTCTCACAAGTATCATCCAAGACCCGAATGCTATTTGGCCAGTAATTCTCCTTTTTTTACTTTTTCTTTTTTGTTATTATTTTAAAATTAAATTCTCTTTCTATGGTCTCTTTTTCTTTTTTTGTTATTTTTAGTTTCTTTTACTTTATCCACGGAAATGTTTGGAAATGTGACAGCAATAGTAATTCAAAGTGTTTTTTTGCTTGAAAACGTTTTAAAATACTATTTTTTATTTTAAAAAAATTATTTCTTGATATCAATACATCAAAATGATATGAAAATATCATAAAAAAATAATTTTAAATTAAAAAAAAAACAGTTTCAACCGCGTTCTCAAAGTACACTACCAAAAACTATATTCTTTTCCCATTGAAACTGTTAATTTAAAGCTTTTTATATTTGTATTCGTACATTTATTTATAAGAGAATTTTATTACAGTCTATTTTTCGTGTTTGATTTTTGTTATGCTTGCATAAAAAAGATTAAGAATTACACATTATTATAATTGATCAGGGATCAAATTCTTGTAAGAAATAGACACAAATTACTAGATTTAGTTTTCCTTCTTTTTTTTTTATCACAATCATTTCAATAAATTTAAAAGTAGGCCATCACTTGAGATTTGAACCCTTATCAACCGTCACTACAGTTGAATTAGATACCCTTTCAACTGTTAGCGCCTTGCCTTAAATACTATTTATGCTATATAAATAATAAGACTTTGACATGGGGCAACATGATTAATCATAAAATTCAACTAAAAAAAAAAAAACTAGGCTTGATTTTAATTTGAGAGTCATGCCAGTAGAGCTTGTAAGTTCCTCTGACAGCTAATTAAGAACACAAGTACCTAGGATAGAAGGTTCGGTATGTTCGTTGTTTGTATCGCAGAAAAAAAAAGAAAAAAAAAGTTGTTGTCCCATGAAGAAAGAAGAAGGTTCGGTGTGTCCACTTCACAAACAATTTCATTGTGACACTGACAATACGCGAAATTCACATGAATATGACTTTGGTTGAAAAAAACAATTCAAAGCTGCATTTACCAACCAAAATATTGGAGTGTTAAGATTTGAAAGGAGCATATTTAAAGGCTTCGGCAAACCAAAAAGGGTCGGGCCCCATGACAAATACCACCTACCCATGAAACTAGTGTACAGTGATGATGGTTTTAGGTCATTTGTGTTAAGTAATATTTATCTAGTTTTATTTATTAAGGGTAGAATAGTATTTTCAGTTTAACCTATATATAATTTCTTTGTATTTAGGTTAACTAAAACACTCATAATAAACATATTATTGAGAATTCTAGCCTCTTTTTATGTTTGATCTGAATTACTTTAACATTGTATCAGAGCCTAGTTGATCGAATCCTTGGTTTGTTAATTTTATGGAACTCGCTACCCTTGTAGAAATCATGTTCACCAATGTCAGAGCCACCGCTCGTATCAAAATCGTTATCATCATCCACTTCATTCCCTATAGGATGTTCCAGCACGCTCAATGCATTCCTTTGAAGCTTAACTTCAAATTCATTTTTCAAAACATCAGACATGGGTTGTTTGACCTATTAAAAGATGGAGGATGAAGATCAAGTTTTGTGCTTGCGGCTGAAGAATTAATATCTTAAACTTTATTTTAGATTCTTCAGCTTCTGCAATTTGGTATTTCTGTTCTGCCTCTGCAATTGTTTTGGTATTTCGTCTTCTCTTCAGTTTCTGCAATTTAGTATCAGCTTCTGCAATTTGGTATTTCTGTTTCTGCAATTTGGTATTTCTGTCTGTCTCTGCAATTGTTTTGGTATTTCATCTTCTCTTCAGTTTCTGCAATTTGGTATCAGCTTCTGCAATTTGGTATTTCTGTTTTGCCTCTGCAATTGTTTTGATATTTCGTCTTCTCTTCAGTTTCTGCAATTTGGTATCAGCTTCTGCAATTTGGTATTTCTGTCATGTCTTTGCAATTGTTTTGGTATTTCATCTTCTCTTCAGCTTCTGCAATTTGGTATTAGCTTTTGCAATTTGGTATTTCTGTTTCTGCAATTTGGTATCAGCTTCTGCAATTTAGTATTTCTGTCTGTCTCTGCAATTGTTTTGGTATTTCATCTTCTCTTCAGTTTCTGCAATTTGGTATCAGCTTCTGCAATTTGGTATTTCTGTTCTGTCTCTGCAATTGTTTTGGTATTTCGTCTTCTCTTCAGCTTCTGCAATTTGGTATCAGCTTCTGCAATTTGGTATTTCTATTCTGTCTCTGTAATTGTTTTGGTATTTCGTCTTCTCTTCAGTTTCTGCAATTTGGTATTTGAGTTAAGTTTCTGCAAGAAAATAAAAAATTTGGAGTGATATTTTATCTTCCGCTTCTGCAAAATCTGGTATTTCGACTTTCCTTCAGCTTCTGTCATGGCATCTACTACCAAAAAGATTGTTTGGTTACGTTGGTTACTTGCTGATATGAGAGTTTTCTTTTGTCATCCTACTCCTATGAATTGTGACAACCAGAGTTCTATTCAGATTGCTCACAACTCGGTTTTTATGAGCGAACTAAGCACATTGAGATCGATTGTCATCTTACTCGTCATCATCTCAAGCATGGCACCATTACTTTGCCTTTTGTTCATTCTTCCTTGCAGATTGCAGATTTATTTACCAAGACGCATTTCATATCCTGTTTTCATTTTCTAGTTGGCAAACTCTCGATGCTTGTAGATGCCGCATCGTGAGTTTGAGGGGAGATGTTAAGTAATATTTATCTAGTTTTATTTATTAAGGGTAGAATAGTATTTTCAGTTTAACCTATATATAATTCCTTTATATTTAGGTTAACTAAAACACTCATAATAAACATATTATTGAGAATTCTAGCCTCCTTTTATGTTTGATCTGAATTACTTTAACAATTTGTTCAAAGTAATCTTATAAATTATTCTCCCAGACAGCTATTCGTGCGTGTCCTTATATATATATATATATATATATATATATATATATATATATATGTATCAGACTGTTGATAGTATATCAGTACTCCTTTGAAGAAGTTGAGAATACTAGTTATAGCATACATGAAAGAAAGAAAGAAAAAGGTTGGATATAATGATGTAATCTTTGCTTTAAAGCTGAGGTTGATGTAGTAAGTGGTGGAATGCTTTTAGGAGGAGTAATCACAGCCGTTTCCATTTCCCAAAGATCTCAACTGCAACGACTGTGTGAGGGCAGGAACGTGTTCATCAATGCAGCAGGCAAATAAAAATGATTGTCTGCGAGTGCTGGAGTTCCACCACTCTGTGTACTGTGTATTCTTTCCTTTTCTTTACCTATATTGCTAAGCTAAGTTTGTCTGCATTTGTTAGCTCCAGTACTGATCTATTAATATAGACAAGTACATTCGGGGGTAACCCAACACCTCAGTTCTTTTGAGTTATAATGACCAAAATGCAAATGAGGGCATGATTACTTTTTCACTATTTTTTTTTTTAAAAAAAAATTCTAATAAACTTGAACAGTGCACACACCACATAGTTTGAATGTAAACTAATCAGTTAGCCCACGTTTTCGAGATCCAGCAAAAAATCTTTTTCAACCCCTAAAATTAAATATCAACGTGTTTGTTTTTTAACCTCAAGAAAATATTTAATTATAAATTAAAAAACTTATATATATATATATATATATATATATATATAATTAAATAGATTGAAAATCATATACATCAATAGATGTAAAAAAAATTATCAACTCTAACTAAAAACTAAACTGAAAAATTAAGAGATAGATGTAGATCAAAATAACTGATCTTATATCATGGGTCATGAATCCAGTTGTGTTTAATAACTTTATTTTTTAAAACTAATTTTTTATTTAATCAAATGATAATAAAAATAGATATATATAGAAAAGCGATTGAATAAAATTCAAAGAAAAAAAATATCTGCTAGGTCGACCATCCCATGTATATATTTAGCTAATCTTTTTAATTAATTCTAGTTTTTTTAAGAAAAGAAAAATTAAAGTTAAGAACAAGGGCACGCTACTAGGCTTGGGTGACCTAGCGCACACGGCCCATCAAAGAAAAGGTGCAAACTAGAACGCCTAGTGTTTTATTGTTATTTTTTAATTCATTTTTCTAAAAAGGTTGATGATCTACCCTTGTTTTTTAAAAAAACTAAAGGCAAACGACATTTGGTTTCCGAACACCACATGGGTGGTCAACAAATTGAGGTGAGAGATTTTTTTACCTAAAAAAATATTTTTTAACATATTTTCATCTAAAAACACCCTTTTAATATCAATAAAACCAATAAATAAACTCAAAACACCCTTAAATTCATCTTAAAAAATCAAACAAAAAATAAAATTATCTCTCAGTCTTTATCTATTTTTTCCAGCAATATAAAGGGAAATCGAATTTCTCTCATCAATTGGGACCTTTGACTTCAAAAATGATATTTTTCATGGCTAGAATGTGGTCACTGATGATTTTTTTTTCTCTTTCACTATTTTCTGATGTTTTTCTCTCCTCTATCAAACTAGAGACTAAAAAATAAGAAAAATAAAATTTTGGACCAAAACAAAACTTCCAAAAATTAAAGGGATTGTGATTGAAGAAAAAGGGAAATATAGGGACCCAAAAGAACTTTTTTCATATGAAATTTAGATTGACCACATTATTTGATTGTGTTTTACACTTTAGTCCTTGATCTTTTAGTTATGTTTCTCTACAACAAATTGTAATAAATAAATCACTAATTCGATCATAATAGAATTCAATTAAAGAGAAAAAAAAGTTCAAGCATCAAATAAAAAAAACAGAGCACTATGTGAGTCCACATTGCTCTGTATTTGTGTACATGGGATATAGTAAAAACCTCACGCCTTTTAATTTTTGCTAATAAGACAAATTTTACAAGTATACAAATACGTTATAGATAAGACTAGATCATTGACATGTGCTACATTACAGGTTGAGCAAATTTTTCTTGAATGTAAAAATATATTCAGATATTGCTAATGTTTTTTTAGTGGAAAAAAAATTAAACCATGTGGAGGTTGGCTCGATATGACCCAATTGACTTTGCGAGTCCAAAAGCAACCTAGACGACCCATAAAAAAATAGTTTTACTCAAAATAATTTTCAAGATAATAACATAATGGATTGACTTGGGTCGACCTGGGTTAACATGTCAAATTCGTAACCCGGGTTAAATGATTATGATAATCCTATAGAAAATAAATTAAAACAAATTATAAAACCTAATTTCCTATCAATCCAATGTTGAATGATGAAAATGAAAAAAAAATCAATTAAGAAAAGAAGCTGAAAAAGCGACCCGAGCTAACCTGTCAAACTCACGACTCGAGTCTTAAAACCGAGATAGCTCTATAGAAAGAAAATCAAAACAAATTACGAAGTTCAATTCCTAATTAGTCCAATGTTGAAGGATGAGACTAAGAAAAGAAGTCAATTAAAAAAAACATAAAAAACAATCCAAGTTAATATGTCAAACCCATGAACCGAGTCATGAGACCGAGATAACCTCATAGAAAAAAATGACCTGATTTAACCCAGGTTAACTTGTCAAATCCGCGACTCTAGTTATGAGATTGAGATAATTCCATAAAGAAAAAAAATATGAAACTCAATTCTCAATCAATCCTATTAGATCCAATGTCGAACGATGAAATTTGTAAAAAAAAATAATTGAAAAGAAACATAAAAATGAGCCAAGTTAATAAAGGGTAACCCATTAAGTACTATTCTCGGGTTATAAGGTTAGGATAACCTCATAAAAATCAAACCAAAATAAATCATGAAGTCTAATTATCAATCAAACGCAATATTAAATGATGAAATTGAAAAAAAAGTTAATTAAAACAAAAAGAAAACAATTGAGTCAACTAGATTAACCTGTCAAACCCTCAACCCAGGTATCATGAGACGAGGATAACCCAATTAAAAAAAATTCCAATTTTAAAGGACATGGGACTAAGATAACCTCTTAGAAAAAAAAATTAAAAAATGACCTAATTTAATCAGGGTAAAAATACCAAAACCCGCGACCCTAATCATGAGACCAAGATATCCTCATAGAAAACTAATCAAAACAGATTATGAAGCTCAATTCCCAACCGGCCCAATATTAAATAATAAAATTGAAAAATGGATCTATGATCTACCTAATGACCATCTCTCTTGGAGGCAGTACATGATCGTTTACAATGAGTTGGGGCATAATATGACAACCATTACCAAGTAAACACTTAGATTATAGTTAGATGTTTCATGAATCTAAACCCTGACTAAATATAAAAGTCATAAGACATAATGATACCTCCTCTCCTAATGTAGAATTGAGTTTATACTCTCAGAATTTAAAATGCATGAAGGCATCAGTTCATTTCATTTCAATGTACTTATGCATGAATAATATGTAAACAATATATGCTAAAATTAAATCACCAACAAATGAAAAATAAGGCAAAAGTAAAATAAAGCATAAATAATGTAAGACATAACAAATAATCAATAAAGCTTAGTCCATCCAGAGATTCTGGGTTCGTTCCCCAATGAAGTCGTCATCTCGTTATGATGTGCAAGATGTCGAATGGTAGAGCTACCTCCTGGATTGAGGGGTGTTTTGAATTTAATCATAAAATTATAATTTGAGAGAGTCACCACCTAGTACGTATCATGGTCTAATATTTGTTGAGTAAGGAGTCTGGTTGTGCAAGGAAAAAACGTATTACCCCTAGTGCTCTATACCTATGGCAAGCTTCATTGTTGATTAATTGTTATTTTAAGTCGTGTTTCTATTTTTGGTCTCATTTAAAGTTTAAAGCAGATCTCATTTTATGAGGAAATCTCTATCTTATCAAATTAAATCTTAATCATTTTAAAACTTAAATTTTAACATCATATTTATTTTTTATTTTTTGTATCTTTGATATATGAGGACATATTTTATAGTGTAATTTTATACTCTCAAATATTAAATTTTATAATAAAATTCTAATATTTATCACTATTAATTCATTTAATTTTATATCGTGTATATGCATCATGTTGATAACTGCCACGTGCTATCTAGATTTGCACTTGGTTTTGCTAATGTTCTTTAAAAAAATTCCGGGCAGCAAAAAACTTCTTTCATGTTGAAGACTGTTGCTGCCTTAGAAATTTCTGCTGCGTCGAAGACTGGTACTCCTGCTGCTGCGCTGATCTCCTGCTGTGTTGCTGGTCTTATTTGCTGGAATGTAACCTACTGGAACGATTAACTACTGTAGCTGAAACATTGTGACGGCTGTTGGAAGAACCTATTGTTGCGTCTGCTGCTGGCTGCTACTGCGTCTAGTGCTGGCTGCTGCTGTTGAGTTTGAAGGCTACTGCGTCTGGTGCGAGCTGTTGCTGCTGCTGAGTCTGAAGGCTACTGCGAAGGACTCCTGCTTGTCTATGCTACTGTTGCGTCTGCGTCTTGTTCATTGAATTTACAGGTGCGGCAATTAGGGGCTGCTGCCGTGATCTCTTTTAAATTTTTTTTTTCCTAATCTTTGATTCCACTGTTGAAAGCACTAAACATTTATTGATATTCAACCCACAAAATCCTGAATGCATGATACTTAATTCATACGAAGATTATAGGATAAAAGACAAGCTAAAACTATCTTATTTTAATCAGGATAGAATCCTAGGCCAGTAAAAATTCTAAATACAAATTCTTTTACACTATAATTGCTAGTTGATTTTGGAATTCTTCTCCTATCAAAACATTAATTGGAAGCCTTTTAAAGTTTCTCAACAATTTTCATTTCACCTCTTTTGTAGACGAGCTATAGCTCAAGGTAAGTGTTCGAAATTTGGTTTTATATTTTTTTTTTGTTAATTATTCAGGTTTCAGAGGAGAAGACAAACAAGGATTCAACACCTTGAACCTGGATGAGAAGTGGAAGAGTTCGTGTATGTGTGTCATTGCTGCTTTGGCTCTTAATGTTGTCTTGTTGGAAGATATATTATTTTTTTATTTTAGTACATTAAAATTATTAAAAACATTTAAAAATATTAATTTAAAAAAATATTAAAATACAAGTTAAACCGCAAATTCAAACACACTTAAGCCCTTAAGCATACAATGGCTTAAAACATAGGTTCCTTGGCATGAATATATATAGAAGGAGGAGGGACGTGCAAGCAAGGATGATTATGGCTGCGTTTGTTTTTTAAAAATTGATTTTCAGGAAATTAGTTTTTAAATTTTTTTATATTTGTTTGTCATTAGAAAAATTGATCAACGAAAAAACACTTTCCAGTCAAAAAAAAATTTGGTTTGGTTTCCAAGGAAAGTGTTTTCCTTTTATTTTGGGTGGAAAACACTTTTCGGAAGTTGTGAAAAATTTAGAAATGTCATATTATTTGCTGATTATATCAAATTTGATCCTCAAACTTTTGACTTGCTATATATATTTTGTTTTGAATATTTATTTTTCAATTTCATCCCTTAGAATTTAATTTTTATATTAATTTTGGTCCTTATTTTTATAATTGTCATTTGCTTTTTTCTTATCATTTTTTAATTGAAATTTTTTATCTATCAAATTTGATCCTCATTCTTTTGATTGTTACTTATTTTATTTGAAATAATTTATGAAATGTTAATTATTATTATTTTAATTTCTTCATCTTTTAATTTTTTATTTTTAAATTTGATCTCTATTATTTTGATTATTATTTATTTTATTTGAGATAATTTATGAAATTATATTTTTTTTCAATTCATTCTTATTCAACTTTTTAATTTGTAAGATTTGTTCCTCATTATTTTAATAAACTTGAGAAAAAAATAAAACATTAATAAGTTATTTTCCAGCTCATTTTCCATGACATAACCAAATACTGGAAAATATTTTTCAACTTATTTTTCATTACACTACCAAATATCGAAAAATAATTCATTTTCTCGAAATTTATTTTCCTGGAATTCACTTTCCAAAAAAAAAGAAACTTTTCATCAAATAAATGGAGTCTATATTTCTCTTCCAAATAAAAGGAAAAAAAAAACTTTAATAAAAAAAAAAATGTTGACTCTCTTAACTCAGTTGACTATTTGGAGTTGTTTTTCTTGTCAGCCTGGTTGACTTTCAATTACATTTATTTTTTTAATGAAATCATGTCTTTTTTAATCATAAATTATTGACGGGTAATTATTATTATGTGATTTTGATGGGTGTAATTGAAAAAGAAAATGATAATGACTGGGCAGATTAATGACGGGTAGAGAGGTTTTAGAAGATAAACCGGTGACCAAGCGGTGGAGAAAGGATTATTAGTGGAGTTCAAGTAGAAACACAACTAACGTTTTGGTTTCGGTAGATGCTTATGATAAAATTTGTTTTTATTTAGAAATATATTAAAATAATTTTTTTAATTTTTAATTTTTTTAATATTAATATATTAAAATGATATATGAAAATATTAAAAATATTAATTTTTAATAAAATAATTTTTTAAATACTTTTTAAATATAGAAGGTTTGAATTTTTAAACATAAAAAAATTTAATTTTTAACTTATTTTCGCCTAAAAAACCTTTAAACATTTTAAGAACTTTAATAATCCTACTTTCAACCCCAAAACAATACCAAATCACTTTAAAAACTAAAAGTGAAATATTATATATAAAAAAGGCTTTATGAGCCTTAATCCGCTTTGTTTTAGCCTTGATAAAGGCAAAAGGCCTTTTTCATATCTAAGATGAAGTCATTATTATTAAGTTTAATTTTTTTAGTGACCAATATGATGAGCCAAAATGTTTCATTTTTTTTTTTTAATGATTTTCTCTTTCATCTCTCAAAATCTATGGAGTGAAATGTAAGTTCAGTACCAAAATATAAACTTGTAAGGCAATGTGGCTAAATATTCAAAAGTAAAAAATTTTAGGGGCAAAATTGAAGTTTTCCACAACTTTTGAACTCTATAAAAGAAAAATGCAGCTTTTTTATGTTAATTTTGCCTTTTTTTCAAAAAAAAATTTGACGATAACTTAAAATTTTATTTTGCTATATTGATTTTTAATTTAATATTTGAATATTTTCTGATACATCACATACATGACAGCATGTAAAGTAAAACCTTTCTCAATATATAAATCCACGTCAATATAACTATTAAGGATGAAATAATAAGAAAATAAATGTCAATTACTGTAAAAAATTAAAGGATAAAAAAAAAACTACAAACAATGAAATAAGTTAAGTGGATAAACAATCTAAGAACAACTGTCTAGAGTAAGACTAGTCTTAGTTGTTTAATTTATAGTGTAATAATTTTTTATTTTTTTTGACATGGCTAGCCCTATAACCAATGGACTCCACTCCACCATAAAATTTCTCCTTGAACAACACCAGGATCTATGGCAATATCGACGTCTTGTCTTGTTCGAATTATTGCTCAAACTTCATTGAGCAACAACCTCACAACATAATCAAGCAACTAAGATCCTCAACAACATAATCAAGCAAAGATCATCAATTAGGTGACCATTGTCTATAGTAGCTCTACTCAAGATTATTTTTCACTCCTTGGCTTCATATAGAGTTCTTAATCTGTGTTATTTATTGCAACATGTAATTAATTAGAAAAAAAGAGAGAGAGGCTGGCTACTTCACACGAGTTTTTTAATGCCATGGGAGCCTAGTGGAATATATATATATATATATATATATATATATATATATATATATATATATATATATATATATATATATATATATATATATATGACCCTATCGATAATTGCACTTAATTATTGTTTATTTGGTTTTGACCCTTTTTATTGGAATTGTTTTAACGTAATATTTTGCATGGTCGTGCTACGCATGGTCAGTTTTTTTAAAATCTGCAAAATCTACTCTTTCCTGGTTGCCAGATTGGCTTGCTCAAGCATACAGTCTTTTATGAGGATTTGGCGTGATTCTCGTTTAAATAAACAACCCTAGCTAATAACTTCGAGAGAAAAAAAGAGATTAGGAAATAATGGAGGTTAGGGTAGCAAATCCCACTTGGATACTGTTAATTTAAAATTAGAGTTGTTTTTTAAAATATTTTTTATTTAAAAATATATTAAAATTAATAATATATTTTTTAAAATTTTAAAATTTATTTTTGACATTAGCACATTAAAATATTAAAAAATCATAAAAAATTAAAAAATCAAAAATTTTTAAAAATATCTTTTAAACACAAAAACAAACACTATTTTATTTTTATTTATTTATTGAAGGACAAAGACTACACCTTGAAACTACACAAATTTAGTCTTAAACCACTTGACGCCAAAATTCTGGCCCTTTCAATGGTAGGAAAATCAAGGCAATTAATTAAATATGTAGAATACTTGAAATATAGCTGCATTCATCACTAGACATCTTCTCCGGTTTTAGAAACTGTAACTTTGGCTCATTATGTTTTTGTGTGGACACAGCAGCCGGCCGAATATTGACTCCACAATTCTGGCACTTCCAACCGACAAAAAAAAAAAAAAAACCAAGAAGAGACTATGACCATTACAAAATAAAAAGAGTCATGAAACTATGAATCAATATATCCTCCTAATTTTATAAAATAAATTAGATAATTTTCAGTTTCAAAAATTAATTAATCAATCTCTTAATTAGGTTGACCATTCTAATTTAATATTACTTTGTTTAAAAACAATATTGTTTCTTCTCATCAACTTTTTCTATATTATCCTACTTCTTTTCCCTCCTTTTCTATTTCTTAATTAAAACCAAAAAAACGTACCAAATAAATAAATTATAAAATAACATAAAATGAAAAAAAAAGAGATTAAATTAGAAATAGCTTTTAAAAATAGAAACTGAAACTAGAGAAACCATTTAATTTGTCTTTGAAAAACCTAGAGAAATTAATTTATAATATACTTATGTTTTAATTAACCATTTAGTAAGTCAATACTCAAAACAGGATAGAAAGAGGATCCAACTAGCTAGTCTACGTGGGATGAGATCTCGAATCCTCTTAAACCAAATGATACAGATACGTATCTTATGCATCGTCCTATATATATATATATGAATTACTAGCAAAAAATCCCCCGTTCAATATATAATTCTTGTTTATATATATATATATATATATATATATATATATATATATATATATATATATATATATATATAAGCGAAATATTAGCAAAAAATCCCGGTTCAATATGTAATTCTTGTTTCAATATATATAAAAAATGCGATTATGTACTCCATGAACCGAGAAATTAAGGGAAATTTTCTACACAGAGACAAACCCATATTTTGTGGAACGCACATGGAATCAAATCTATTAAACATGTATTAAAGCCCCTAATGTCCAGACTGTACAATATCTCTAGAAAAGAACAAAGCCAGAGATTGTGGTTCTTGTGCATTTATATAATATAAGGTTTTTATATATCATATACTATATGGAATTAATCAAGATTTTAGGTTTTCTTGGATGGCTTTTTTCTTCAATCAAATCAGAAGGAAAAATTTATTTTTTGTTGATTCTAAAAAGATGCCTGGTTTTTTTTTTTTTTAAAAAAAAAAAAACAAAGCAAAATATTGTTGATTGTTTTTTTTCTTTTTTTCTTTTAGGGGTGGGAGTGGGGTTGGGTACTGGAATATGAAATGAGAGGAAAATCCTTTTTAGGTGCAAAAGATCTTAATTTCTGGCTAGTTCAAGACTGGCACACCCAACCCACACCAGCACCTAGATAAATATATATTGCCTCTCATTTCCTGGTAGTTTGCTGGCTGAAGCAAGTCTATTAATTCCAGTACGTAGAAAACGACGTAGCATGTATGTATGCTTCTGCAGAGCCAATTATATCTCCCTTTTTTTATTATTTTTAAATTCGAGTCTTTTCTTTAATATAAGAAAAAACCTTGAAAAGAAATCAGCGCTTTATTTTAGATGGTAATTGAATTGAAGTTTCAAATGTTAAGGGTTTTTTTTTGTATAAAACTAAGTTTGAAACGACTGCACCGGTCTCAATGGTTGAAAACAAGGGCAAAATCCATAAGGCCAGACAGTTGTCAGCATGCCATAGGTCACAATTTAACAACCAGTATTGACTATTGTAGCGTCATGCTAGCTAGCGGGACGAATCTTTGAAACTTCTGAGAATAGTTTGGTCAATTACGTGTTTTGAAAACATTTTTTTAGGCAGTTTATTCCGTGGGATCATATGGTATGGTATCATGTACTCGTGGGCCAAGTGAGTGGAGGGTTTTTTGGTTTTTTTTTTTTTAATATTTTCAAATTTTATTCTCAAAATAAAATTTCTTTGCCTTGATTATTAAAATAGGGTGCTTTGCCATGTTGGAAAACACCATATATATTCATGTCATTATCTTTTTTATGTGATTAATATTATTATGAAAACTAGTTTTTATTTTAAATATTTCTTATTTCTTATTTTTTTAATCTTTAATCTCTTAAATGTATCCACCTGACGTAGAGAATATTGTGGTATTTTTAAATTTGTTTTATTTTTTTAAAATCTCAATTAACACACACACGCACGAGTTCATCTAAAAACTTTTAAAATTAAAAAAAAAAAATGTTTTTTAATCTTTGGGACGATGGGAGATCCAGAGATCTTGAAAGCATGGTGCTTTTCTTTTTCTTTTTTTTCTTCCAAGAACTTAAAAAGCTAAATTCTGACATGACATACTACACGGAACTATGTCCTATTTAAGAAATTAAGTTTAAAAACACCCTATTTAGAAAATAAAATAAAATAAAAAACTCTTACTTGGGGAAAAAGTTCCAAACAAAAGAGCAAAAGCCTTAAACCCCAAAACCTTATTGCATCCGTCGCCTCTATATAACCCTCCACCGTATTGTTATCCTTACCAACAACAATCTCTCTCTCTCTCTCTCCATCTCTCTTTCCCTCTCACATACAGTTTGTCTACTGTGATAAATCATGCCTGGTCAAGTGATGCAAGAGAAAACCCTTCAAAGCATTCATGTCATGGGAAGGGAAAAGTCGACAGAAAACAGCACTCGCTCTCCTGGAAGGTATTTGCCCCTTTACCTTAATTTCTTAATTTGTGTTTCCGTATATATGTTCTCTAGCTTTTCTTTATACTAGCTAGTAACCGTAAGGAAGGGAATTAATTAGTACCTAGCTAGGTTGAATGTCTAAAACATCAAAGGTCTTTGTTCAAATTGTTCGGTGCTTTTGTGTAGATTGGAGGGAAGAGTTGCAATAGTCACAGGCGGTGCGCGAGGAATTGGAGAAGCCACAGTAAGACTTTTTGCAAGACAAGGTGCCAAAGTAGTCATTGCTGATGTTGAGGATGCTCTTGGAACTTCGCTCGTAAACTCATTAGCCCCTTCAGTTTCCTTTGTTCATTGTGATGTTAGCTTAGAAAAAGACATTGAGAACCTGATAAACTCCACGATTTCTCAATATGGTAAGTTAGATATTCTTTTCAACAATGCTGGGGTGCTTGGAAATCAATCAAAGAACAAGAGCATTGTTGATTTTGATGTAGACGAATTTGACCGTGTCATGCATGTGAATGTTAGAGGAATGGCACTAGGAATTAAGCACGCAGCACGAGTGATGATTCCTAGAGGAGGTGGGTGTATTATTTCCACAGCTAGTGTGGCTGGTGTCATGGGAGGGCTTGGTCCTCATGCTTACACAGCTTCAAAGCATGCCATTGTTGGACTCACAAAAAACACAGCTTGTGAGCTTGGCCGGTATGGAATTCGAGTTAATTGCATTTCTCCATTTGGGGTGGCCACATCTATGCTTGTTAATGCCTGGAGAAGTAGTGGCGAAGAGGAAGATTCCTTGAATTTTGGATTGCCTAGTGAAAAGGAAGTGGAGAAGATGGAGGACTTTGTTAGAGGGCTGGCTAACCTAAAAGGTCCAACTCTAAGGGCTAGAGATATAGCTGAAGCTGCTCTTTATCTAGCTAGCGATGAATCAAAGTATGTCAGTGGTCATAATCTTGTTGTGGATGGTGGAATCACAACTTCAACAAATTGTGTTGGGTTGTAATACTTAGAGAATGTATCTCTCTCTCTATCTCTCCCCTTTTTTTTTCTCCACTTGTAGCTCAATGGTTGACAAAGCCTTGTGTGAGGATTCCATTCAATCAATTAAATTAGTTTTCAGACTTTTCGCTACCAGGAAGAATTGAACTCAAACCGATTTCTAGGCAATTGTTTACCGAAAGAAATCCATACAAATTCCAAAGCTCTGTGTAATGCTGGTTAGCCAAAGTATTTAATCTCCCTTATTCTTTTCTTCTAGCTTAAAATGTGCGATTTCTAGTTCCAAACTACAAGTTTTTTTTTTTATATAAAAAAAGTAGCACAATAGAAGGGTTTTTTATAAAAACAAATAACACAATTAGAACTTATTTGGAGAAATAGCATAATCTGAAAAGTTAAAGTTGAAACCCTACGAATCTAAAGTCACATGTCTCATCCATGACTTTAGGGTCACATGTATTAATTGCAACTTATTTTTAAAAAATATTGCTAAAGAAATTTCTCTAACTTCTCAACATTCTATTAAAAAACCAAGCAACTCAACAAATACAATCAATTCAACTATATAGGGGTTTGAATTAAAAAGAAATGAAAAGCATGAATTAAGTTGATTATCCAAAATGATTTTTTATTCATTTATAATTGAATTAATATTATCTTATTAATTATTAATTTCGTTGAGTTGGTTGTTTTTTATATAGAAATTTGAGAGACTAGAGAAATTTTCTCAACCACATTTCTTTAAAAGAAATCTAAAGTCGCAGATGAGACATGCGACTTTAGAGTTATAAATGTCAATTGCAACTACTCAAACTAGAGAAATTTTCTCAACCATGTTTCTTTAAAAGATGTCTAAAGTCACAGATGAGACATGCGACTTTAGAGTTGTAAATATCAATTGCAACTACTCAAATTATGTTATTTCTCTAAATAAATTTTTATTATGTTATATTTCATGATTTTTTTTTCCTTGAGGGATACTTTATTTTAAAAAAGAAAACTCTCATGATTGTAATGTGACAATCAAATCAATCACTTACATCATTGCTAAAAGTCATCAAATCACATTTAATTAATCGATCTTAGATATTAAAGGATTTTTTTTTTGAAAACTAAGACAGTTTCAAGAAAGTTAATAGGAAATAACACAATTTTATGAAGTTTTGGGAAAATGATATAGTCTGTAAAGAACCGCAATTCAAAACCGGCTATTTCCAATAACGGTTCTTTAACAATCGCGATTCATAATAGCGATTTCATATATGTTATTGAACATATAAATTATATTGTTTAGATTAAGAATATTTTTCATGAAAACCTTATTTAATAAGTTTCATTGCTTAATATACGGTGTGAGGGTAGATATTTTGAACATAATCCAACTCACATTTTGTTATTTTATTGTAGCGAGTTAGAAAGACAACAGTCAAATTAGGTATGTTGGTAAATTATAAAAAAGAAATAACTATTTATGTTGATGTTGGTAAATGATGAGAATTAATTGTTTGTGTTGATATTTAATATTTTGGATATTGATAAATGTTAGGAAATAATTTCTCATTGGATAATGTTGGTAAATGATAAGAATTAATTACTTGCATTGATGTTTAATTTTTTGAATATTGATAAATTTTAGGAAATTATTGCATAGGTTGATGTTGAAATTTTTTTATATTTATAAATGTTGAGAAATAATTTTTCATAGATTGATGTTGATAAATGATGAGAAATAATTATATTGTTGATGTTTCAACAAGTTGTGTGAAATTCTTATTCAAAAGATGATATGACAGCTGCTCCTGTTATATGCACATCGACCATGGATTTATGGACATAAGTTGTCTTTCTCATATTATTTGAGCTTATTGAGATCCATTGCTTGGACCGTGTAATGTGACAATTTGACTTTAAGTAACGCATCTCGTCTGACATAGATACGAGCTATCAGTTGCATTTCATTAGTCGTTTAGGTAAGCACGTTAATTATAATTGGATGATCTACCATCTCCAGCATGTATCGATGTGGGATGCATGAATAACGGTTAGTTAGCGGTTGTTTACAATAGTGGGTGGTTAACGATTATAAACACCCATAATTGTCATTAGCGATTATTAATAAAACCGTGTTTTCCAATAACGGTAAGTCAATAGTGTGCTATTTTACAAATATTTTTCTCTCATGCGTTATTTCTTAAAAACTTTTATCAAACTGTGCTAGTTTGATAAAAGACCCAAATTAAAAAGGGTTGTTTGGTCCAAACTACTAGATGTTTAATAAGAGATGTGATGTATTGCATGGTAAAATAACAACCCTTATAAATTTGGGTATTTTTTTTCTTATTTGCATGTCTTTTAAAAAAATTAGCAAAATAACACAAATTTTTTATGAAATAAAATAATTGGTACATGTCAAGATTAGAAAACATGACATTTAAAGTGATTACTAATAGAAAAGCTGACATTTCAAAACAATATTAAATGGACTGCATAAATTACAATGAGGAGAGATAAGAGAGGAAAGAGAGAAAAAAGACTTGAGATGCACATTAAAGCTCTAATTAAAAACACTATTGAAAAGATGTTGATGAGATAACTTTAACGACATTAAGGAAGGCCAACAATGGTGATTGAATTGGGCCACACTTACCACCCAAAGATTGCAAATGGCTTCTTTTTTTTTTTAATCTTTGACAGTAAGTGTGACCCATTTTAGTCACCATTGGTGCTTTCCTTCGAATTGTTGGATTTCTATCATCAAGAGCTTTTCAATGATATTGATGTTGTTATAATTGAAGCTTTGGTCTACCTTTAAGGTCTTTTTTTTCATTTTCTTTTTTCTCTCATTGCTCTTTAAAAATTACAATAAGAGAAAATGAGAGAAAAAAAAATAAAGAGAGCCTAAAGGCATACTAAAGCTTTGATTACAACACTACCGATACCATTAGAAAGATTTCGACAAGAAAAATCCAATAATACCAAAAAAGGTTAGCAACAAGGATTGGAGTGGGCCACACTTGTCGTCAAAGGCAAGTGAACCACCCGCCACGTTCGGGTATCAAGTGTGCCCCACTACGGTCACCATTAGTGTCCTTCCTTGGTGTCATTGAATTCATCTCCTTAAGATCTTTTCATGGTATTGGCGATCTTGTATTTAGAGCTTCGGTGTATCTTCGAGGCTTCTATATTTTTCTTTTTTCTTTTTTCTCTCTTCTCATCATAATTTATGCCAACTAATTTCACAATTTCTTTTACATTCTACGTTTCTGAATTGCAACAATTCTGAATATGGTATTTTTCAATTGTAACATGTATAAACTGTATTATTTCACTAATACTTTTTAAATTGTATAATTTTGTCAATTTTCTTAACCAATCCTAATTTTAAGATAACATTTACAAATTTACCATAACTAATTAGGTCCATTTTCCACCTTGCTCTTTCTTCTAGGGTGTTTGATAGAGATCAAATAAAAGAGGGTTAGAACAACTATCTTGCAAAAGAAAACCTATGGCCTCATGTAAGTCCTACATATAAGGCAAGAATTATGTTGACAGATTGGACACAGTACTTTGCAACTAGATTAATCCACATATACAGGGTAATCGATTGGTGAGGATAATGTGTGTTAATATTTGGTAGGTTGTTGCTATGTTGAATTTTAAGTTTTAACAAATTAGCCAACCACTAGCATTATTTTTTTTTGTGTGGTATTATTTCTACTCACAAAATTATTATTTCTTATAAGAAGAACACAAATAATTTTACAGTAGGAAAATAAAATGTTTTTTTGGAATAACTAAAATTAATAAAATCTGAATGTAGTGTTTTTAATTAGAGGAAAAAGCCAAATACACTATGCTTTATTTAAGTAAATTAATGTTGATATTAAATAATATTATTTATGAAAAAACATGAGTTAAAGGGCTACTTGGTCCATGAGAGATTTGAAAATTTCTTTGAACAAAATAAGAATAATACTATATCTTTCAGTGATCATTTTCTTTCATCTTTAGCTTGAGGTTTACTCTCTGATTATATAATAAATTGTCAAATGAATTTATTACCTTTTTTAGTTATGAAAAAAGAATTAATTCAATTTTTTTAAAAAGATGTATATAAATATCAATTAAATTAGAGTTGTTTGGTTGACCCATGAATTAATTAGGTAAATTGAAGACAAGGTGTTAGAAGACAAGGTGTCAGGACAAAGTATAAAGATAGACCACAACCTTAATTTATATTTGTAACTTTTAAGAAACTTCATAGCTAATTTATTGTATTTGTATTTGTAGAAGGGTACTTTTGTTTGGTGCTTAGCTTAAAATGAGTAGCACGAGCAGAACTAACTAGTTATCTTTATTTATATTTAATATGTCAAACACTTTCTCAACAAACTGCTCCTATGTCATATGCACCTTATTCCCCTTTCTATCTCAATATAATTATAAAATCAAGAATCTATTTTGCCAGTCGATAAAAACTCATAAATTACCAAAGGGTACGAGCTGTAAATCTATCTCTTCTTCTACCACGGACCTAGCTTTAGCCCGGCATAATAATTCTTTAGACAGAGGGTGGTATACGGAGGTCTATATATATTGAAATATTGGCCAATTATATGGGTAGCTCCTAAGGTGACCAAACAATTTGAGGCAACCTATCTGGGAGTTGATATTGGCACTCCAGTACCCATGGTTAAGCTAGCACAGTACTCTCACATACCAATACATTATTTTATGAAATGACAGAAAAATCTTTAGAAGAAGTTAAACCTGAACACATATGCTTTCTTGAAGAAAGTGTTAACTAAAAAATCCAACAAAACAAAAACTGGTGACCTAAATGATTAAGAATCCGTTTCTCTAAGCTGCTGCTTTTGGTTTTAAGGTTGAAAAGCAGTTGAAAAGCATTAATATTTTACATGTTTTTCAACATAAAAAGCAAACTTGGAAACAATTTTGAACCTCTTCTTTTCAAAATGCTTTTGAACATTCTCCAAAACCCTCGTATCCATTTTCCCCTCAAATCGCTAATGCTCATTTCAAATGGAGAGAGGTCTCTGTGCTGAGTCCGTTCCTTGGTTAAATGTAAGCAAAGGAGTACTGAACGTTAGAGTTTCCTACTGTGTGTGTGACAAATTGCCTATGATGGTAAATTATCTACTTTCTCGGTGTTGCTTGGGAAACCCATTTGCTTTTAGCATTGTGCCTCGTCAGGAAGCTTCTGCGTCGGGCTCTAATTCTGAAATTCTAATGAAAAAAAATAATCTTGGTATTGGGGTAAGCTTGATCTGGAGAAGCCTTTTCCATTAACAATCCCATGTCCTCATTTTGTTTGAATTTCTTCTCTTCTTCTTTTTTTGGTAAAATTATAATTCACAGCTATCCGATTTCCAGCTCTTTAATAATACGAGCTCACTTATTAAAAAAAAATGCCTGTTTACGAAAGAATATGAAAATAAAAGCCAATTATTGTCTAGACAATTGATTTTAGCATAGTATTTGGAAACTACCTGTAAAACAAGCTTAGGTTACTAGATATATTTACAGATAATTAGGGTTAACTCGAATCATGGGGAATGAAAGCGTTTCATTTTTTATCTTAGTTGTTTACCTGCTAGGTTAGATGGGTCAGTATAATTATTAAAAATTTAGTCATTCAAATACAAATGGTTAGGTTAATTAGAAACTCTAGATTAGACTCTAGACTTCTAGTCTTTCGCATCACCTTGTCAGTCTGACAACTACAGACCTTAGCATTGCAGTAGATAGGTGGCAACCAAACTTTCTCGAAACCTAAAAAAAAATATTCATACCATAATAATTAAAAATAACCTAAATTAAATTAATTAAAGATATGAAATTGAAAGAATCCACATAAAAAAAGTAAAAAATTTACAAAGTGTAAAATTTAATAATTTAATGTCAAAAATAAAAACAAAAAATATAACATTTGTAATTATAAAACCTGAGACAACTTGAGATAACTTAATGAACTTACAATCCATGATATGAGACTGGAATAAAAAAAAAATTCAAAAGACAAACTTAGTAAAAAAATTCAAAGTTCAATAAAAAAAACATCAAAAAACCACTAAGCTAACTCAGGTTAATGATACCAACCTGTTCTCAGAATAACCAAACAGGAAAAAAGGATGGAAAAATGACAAAACTCAAGGGCAAATAATTTAATGCAAAAACGATAAAATTGAAAAAAAATGATAATAAAAAAATTAAGAAAAAACATTTGATTCGACCCGGGTTAACTTGACTAAACTGCCATCCACGACATGAGATTGAGATAAAAGAAAACTAGACTTTCAAAAGAAGGACCTAACAAAAAAGACCAAATTTAAATAAAAAAATATTGCAAAAAAAAAAAATGCAAGTTGACCCAGATTAACTTGACTAACTCGCTCTCAAAATAACAAAACAAAAATAGAAGCAAAAAAAATGACAGAGCTCTAGGGAAAATGATTTAATGTAAAATTATGAAATTAAAAAAATAAATTAAAGTCATAAAAAAACTATGGAAAAAAATCAATTTAGATTAACTCAACTAACATGTCACTCATGACATGATATCGATATAACCCATCAGATTAATTGGCACTCAATATGTTTTTTTTATTTGCTTTCTACAATGTTCTCATTATCTCATGATCTGGATCATGGATAATATACGCCAACATGGATTGACCCAGGTCGGTCTAATATGTTGTCGTATTAAAAAATTTTAAAGATGTCATATTGAAATTTTTTTTAGTCAAACTATTTTTTTTTCCTAGTTGTCTAGGTTATATTTGAACTTATCAGGTTGGCGAGATCATATTGGATCAATCTCTACATAATTTATTTTAAAAAACATGTTAGCAATGTCTAAATGTTTTTTCTAATTAAAAAAAAAACTCTATAAATGATTAGGTACATATTTAATGAAGGTGGATTCAAGTTGACAAGTGCGGTGAACCAACATTACGGTCTCATTTGTTTGACAGAAAGTGATTTTCTGTAAATCATTTTCCAAACTTTCCTGTGTTTGTTTGTCATTAGAAAGTTGGTCAATGGAAAACACTTTCCAGTCAAAGAAAAATTTGGCTTGGTTTCCAAAAAAGTGTTTTCCTTTTATTTTGGGCGGAAAATACTTTTCGGAAGTTGTTAAAAATTTAGAAATATCATATTCTTTGCTGATTATATCAAATTTGGTCCTCAAAATTTTGATTGTTATATATATATTTTGTTTAAAATTATTTTTTTCAATTTCATCCCTTAGAATTTGATTTTTGTATTGACTTTGGTTCTCATTTTTATAATTATCATTTGCTTTTCCTTTATCATTTTTTAATTGAAATTTTTTATCTATCAAATTTGGTCCTCATTCTTTTGATTGTTACTTATTTTATTTGAAATAATTTATGAAATAGTAATTATTATTATTATTTTAATTTCTTCGTCTTTTAATTTTTTTATTTGTTAGATTTGATCTCTATTATTTTTTTATTATTTATTTTATTTGAGATAATTTATAAAATTATATATTTTTTTAATTTCATTCTCATTCAACGTTTTAATTTGTAAGATTTGTTCCTCGTTATTTTAATAAACTTGAAAAAAATAAAACATTAATAAGTTATTTTCCAGCTCATTTTTCATAACATAATTAATTACTGGAAACTATTTTTTAATTTAATTTTCATTATATTACTCGAAATAATTTACTTTTATAAAATTTATTTTTTTAAAAAAAATATTTCTAGCAAACAAACGAAATATAAACGCAATTATATATTGAGCAGTAACCACGAAAGGAAATGAATGGACCTCAAGCATTCTTTTTGTGACCAATAGCCATCAGTTGAATTTGCACTCTTTTTATTTGCTGACCCATCATCTCAAGTGGCCTTTGGTACATAAAACAGAGCATTTGAGTGCACTACGCCATCATTCATGCACCTATGGTCCTTTGCAAAGACCTCCTCTAGTTTGGAGGCCATGGCATCTTTCAAACCACAAACCATGATGATGGGATGGAACCCAAGTGGGGTTTTCAGTTCATCGTACACTCAAAATCATTGTACAATTAGCAGGAGAATGTCCAAACCCCATGAACACGCATCATGAGTTATTCCTTGCATCCAGCTGGTTTTCTTCAATGCATAGGTACGTAGATCAACATCCCTGTCTCTTAATTATTAACTTCTTTCTCTGTTTGTTTTTACTTTAGTTTTTTCAAAATTTATTTTTTTTATTTTTCTAAATTAATACTTTTAAATAATATAAAAAAATAAATAACATTTTAAAAAACAAAACCGCAAGAACTGCCAACAAGCGTGTTTGGTTTGTATCATATAAAGATTTGCTATGGTCATTTTCTTCAAGGCTGGCAGCCTATATAGTAGTACTATTTTATTCCATCCATTTTAGGTTCGTGGTAAGCCGAACGTTAAATTAGTTTGACTTCCATTTTCTGTACTAAAATTAACTTTGGTAATTAGAATCAATACATTATTTTATGTATTTCGGCTATAGAGCAAATAAAATTTTATTTTTTTTGTTTTTTTCTATTATAATTAGAATCAATATAATTTAGAGAACAACCTTAATTCTAAGGACTAACAATCTCATAAAACACAATAATTTTTTTATATAAGAAATGGAATAAATGTACTATGACATAATCATAATGGATATGATCCCAATCATTGCAAAATTTTCATACTTAAAACACAAACCACTTCTTATTAAAAATAAAATATACATGTTTCTTTCTTATAGATCCCACCAAAAAAACTCAACTACATCTCATCACATATTTATCTTAAACACCCCCTTAATCCTAATACTAATCAATGATCAATCTTTTGTTTTTGTGATTTTTAAGATTTCGTTGTGTGAAAGAAATGACAGATTCTGTTTTTGTTAAAGTGAAAAGGACCACAAAAAATATATGTATTTTTTTGTTGTTGTTATGCAATCTTACTAGGGGTGTTTGAGATTGTAGTGCAAAATACCTTTTAAATTAATTTTTCACTTGAAAATATATCAAAATAAATTTTTTTATCAACTTTTTTTTTATTATTTTTAACATTGATATATCAAAATCATAAAAAAAACACTAAAAAAAAGTTTCAAATCGATGTTTTTTAAGCTAAAAATACTTTTAAAAATAACTTAAAAACATAAGTCGAAGTTGTGTCAAACAAGATCGTAACTCGGTGTCAAACTAGATCATAAGTTGCAATAGTTTACTTATAGATTCCTCTTAAAATGAAAAAGTTAACTATATAATTAAAAATTTTAAAAGTGTTTATAAACTAGGGTAAATTATTGAAAACTTTGAAAACACTTTATATCTATATTTTTATTTATTACAATTTACACATTCAATTAAGACTAGCCTAGAATAAAAATGAAAAAAAATACTCTTATTTATTAAGAACCCAAATCTCATCAATCTACCGTCACAATTCGTATTCCCTCTCTTCTCTTCCGTAAAGAAAACCATGAAAACCTCTCCTTACAACAAAGAGGTATTTGAAAAACACAAAATCATAATGTTAATTCGGTCTGTATTCCTCTGAAGTGTGTTTGTACTGGATAATTGACAAGAATCAAATATATCCATATCATGTAATTTTCTACACAACCCCGAGCTTTCAAGTAAGTATGGATATTGATGGGCATGTTCTTAATAGGCTCGAACCCAATAAAGATGAGTTCGGTAGTGATCACCCCGAGCCTACCACCTTTGGGTGTGAGCTTAGACAAAGACCCTTTAAGAATCCACCATTTTGAGCCCAACTGGCCTATACAAGGCTTGAGATTGGGTCATTCTCCATCTTCTTCTTCTTCCCCAGTAAAAATCCTACATTTTTTTATATACACAGTTGGATCTTCTTCTTCTTCTTCTTCTTCCGACTGCACGATGAAAAAAACTAAATAAATTAAATTAAATTAAATTCTTCTTCATCTTCTTCTTCTCCACCATATACCTAACCATCTAAACTATCTCAATTAAAAAATGGTCACGTAAAACAAAAACAAGAACCTTTGAAGCATTATAATAAATAATTTATAATCTTCACCAAACTTTCATTATGTAATTAAATACCTAGAAACCATAGTGTTCCAAGAATCTAAATTTCTACGAGATATTTTATAGAGCATGTTGCATGCGTCATTGATTCCACCATTTTTTGCACAAACTGAGATCACTCTTGATAATGGATGCATCTTGTCTCCTTAAGGACCAAGCTTGGCGAGTCCAAAATCAAAAGCAGTCGCAGCAACAATAACAATAGTAACAGCCACTATAATAGCAGCAATAACCATCTATATATAGCAGAAAAAGCAGCAACAACGGTGACAGCAATATCCACCACTAACAGCATCAACAGCAGTTGGTACAAACCTAAAACAAACCTAATTGATTAGGTTTTTAGTAATTTACCTTTATTATTTTGATACAAGAAACAATTTCAACTAGTAAAAAAGTTTGATAAAATTATTTGTGTAGGAGCTTTTATTTATATTTAAAAATGTAAATCCATTTATTGTTGAAGTTAGCTATAGTAACATCAGTTACAAATCGCCTCCTCGTCGCTTTAAAACCTTCGCCCCCATCTACCTTTGATCAAATCGAGCTCCAGCCGCTTGACCCTTCGAGTATTCTTGATTTTTTTGTATCCACACCTATCGTTTCATCCACTTTGGGCATCGTTTCTGAAAATTTCATCACCAGTACCCCTTCACAACCTTGGCGTCGTTTACTCTTGCCTTGAGATATTGTTTCGGGTTTGTGTGTTCCATGTCCTCGTTGTATTTTTATCGCTATAATTTGTGTTGGAGGAGAGCATTTTTACGCTCTCATACTCCTGTAGCCAACTCTACCCGTCCTTCTTGGCTTTTTAATATTGTTCTGAATCATATGGTCAAGGTTGTTTTAAACCAATTAGGCTAAGTCAGTCATCTTTCCTGCTATATACAGGCTCGAGTTATAGGGGTTAAGGAAGTGATTTTTGAGAAGGGGATGATATACAAGTGAAACTCTTCCTTTTCTTTCTTTTCAATACAGGGAATGCTTGCGAAACCTTTTTAGGCAAGAAATATAGGTGACAACTGAAGGAAGAAGAGTATGTAATATACATGATCAAATAGAGGAGGGAACCATGGAAGAGATTTCTTAATTTTACAGTTTCAAAGCACCATCCCAAACAACAAACAATGATGCAGGGTTCTTGCAAGACTTGAAGCTAATCGAGCACAGCTACATTCTATATGATCCTCTCTGATGCTAAATCAAGCAACGTACGAAAGAATTTGTGAGGATACATGGGAGGTTGTTCTGCTAGCGCCTGAGAAACACAGCAAATTCTAGCTCATTAGGACACAAGTAACTAGTTATGAAATGAATTAATATGGCATGCTTGATTGTATGTAATGAAACATATAATGTAATGGATCATTGTAATCCTACGTTTGGTTGTATAATTTATTTTAATGTTATGGATCATTACAATTATAACGACTCATTATATTTTTTTTTTTAAAAAAAAAAAACCTATGTCAAACCATTATACGATGAAGAACAATCATACAGAAACCTAATTGCAAAAAAAATTTCATGTTAAGGACTAAATTTTAATTTTGTTGAAGTGCAATGACCAAAAAACTTTTAAATGAGGATCAACTTGTAAATGAAAATGAAATATAAAGACAAGTAATATTTTTGAAAAATTACAGGGACTAGATTGAAGATCTGTGAATGCTTCCATAACATACTTTTCCAAAGCATTACATTACATTTTTCATTAAATTACACATTTCATTATATTACATCTAAACAACCATGCCGATACAGCCATCCCTAACATCATGTTTCAGTAAATCATCTCGTTTTTACTTTTCCTTGCAGTGTTTCACAGAAGATTATTGTTTTTCAATAAATGATCTTATTTCTATGTTGATGTTTCATGCATAATTCTGCTGATATCTTTTTTAAGATAAAATGGAAAATTTCATTGTAGGGTCACAGAAACAGACAAAGTCAATTGGTTACCAAATGCTCAAAACACATCGAACGCTACCTGATGAATAAGGACAGTGGAAGGAGTCATTCCAGGAACAGTATTGACCTCTATAATCAGCACCTGCAAATAACGTTATGGGTGATGGATAAATATCACGAAAGAGAACTTTTGTAAGCAAAACAGAGAGCAGAATCAAGCTCAACTATTATCTTGCGTTGATTCAGCTAATGGCACATGGAGAATGTAGAGCATACCTCTCCACTATCAACATTAAGAAAAGCATCTATTCGTGAAAATCCTTCTAATTGCAGAGTGTTTGCAATCAATTCAATACGATGTTTGCACCTCTCCAACGCCTCGTTACTGATTCAAGAAGAGAAGAAATTGCTCATTTAGTCAAACTACAATCCAAAGACGAAAAGATGATCAATAACAGAGAGATGAAGAAAGAGAGTGCTTGCTCCGAATGTCATTGAATGTATTAATTATATTTTCATGCAGCATAGCAAAATTTGTAAAAGATGGTCAGAATGATCATGGGAATTGGAGGTGATATTATTTCAGAATAGTTATCAGTACAGGATGTCTTAATCGTGGCATTAACATAAATGACAATTTCATATAGCAGTTAACAAACCTAACAATTGATGCCGGTGGAGGAGTAAGATTGATGCCGGTTCCACCTGTCAAGTAATATCAATGTCAAGATACCAGCAATGCCATCTAAACAAATTTGGAATTTCTTCCAATAACTCATACAAAAATTCACGAATTAATTCCCTCAAATTAAGCATGAAGAAAACTTCAACTGCAGCCACTAAATCATCCTTTTTGCTCCATTTTTTTTAATCCTATCTAATTACTCGTGTGTTTTACTGCATAACCAATAAGGCGCAGGACTGCTATATCAACTTCAATGCTACCATTGGTTAACTACCATGATTTGCAAGCAGCAAGTAAAACAAAAGAGATATCATCAAATGCCAACATAATTGAAACAAATTGCAATGAGCAAAAACATGTACCTTGAAATTTCTCTTCAAGTGATAAAATATCACCAGTTTCCTTAACAGTAACACTAGGGCTCAGTGAGCGCATTGATCCAAGAGTTCCTATAACACCAACTGTAATTTCTACCCATCGACTGTTTCCTTTCCACACAAGGCCTTGTGCCTTTTCACCCCCAGATTTGGATGAGACAACAATCTCATCAGTCTCAATAAAAGGTTCAAAGATCAAACGCTCTGGAGGAGGGCTTGGCATCTCAATCATTCCATGTGACTGAACATTACACAAAAAGAAAAGGATGTTTGACTGTTGTAAGATAAAAACCCAGTTATTGTTTCAATTATAAATAATGGCTAAGAAAGAAAGATCTGGGTTAAAGAGTATGGACTGTTGCCAACAAAGTATGGACTAATGAGTTAGAAAGTCACAATCATTTATTCGTTCGGTAAATGACAATGGGTTTACTGGGGGTTCATTAGACAACTTAAAAGTCAAAAAGTAGCAGACTATTAATTTTCACTTGATATTTAATAATAGTTGATTTCTTTAGGTCTCAAGGACAAAAACTTTCATGCTTATCAAAAGAAGAAAACAAAAGATGCAAAACTTTCAGAATAAAGTTATTAGATGCACCCAGGAACTACCATCCATGCACATGTTAAATGGGCATCAAGCTCATACTCTTATTACAGGGGATACCCTAACAAGTAATTACAGAGCTGAAATCTAAAATAATTTCCGAATTTCTTATTTGGTGCTAAATGACATCATTTACAACAGTTCATCAAACATGAACATGCACTTTAGCATAATAATCACTTTAAAATGTTTTCAAAGACAAGATATCTGTATTTCTAAAAACAATCTGTGATACTGGCACCTGACATTGATGTCCTGAAACAAAATTATGGAGAAGCTTCTATACCTTTGAGAAACTATCAGGTGGTATCCGGAGAAGGCAATCCTTCAAAGCTTTTATATACACTGCAAGGTCTTCCACGCAGCTGCTCGAACAAAAGGTAAGCAACGTATGATTAACTCAAATACACACAAAATATTTAACTAAGTTTAGGGATATATGATATCAGATCAAAGAGATTATTAGCAACTGGCAATAACAAGGGGTATGAACCAACCATAATCTTGCAACCCCAGTTGAGCATCCATCCCTTGCTGGTTTAACACATAATGTTTCACACTGAAGCTTTGAGATCAGCTCATCCCAAATCTCCAGTGCAGGCATATTCAGCAAATCCTCTTTTCTGCGCACATCTTTATTTATGGTAAGAACTCCCAAATCTGCAAGCTGTTCATTACTAGAGATCACAACCAATGCTATGTTGAAAAATATATGATGGAGAAAGGAAAGATTAAACATAGCCTGAGTTTTCATAAGATGATCCCTACAAGTGATTTTGTTACATACATGACTAAGAGCGAGTGATGTTGCAACTTTGTCCATGCAAGTCTTCGAAGCTGCCGCACCAGGACCTTTATTTGAAAATAAAAGAAGAATGAACAATCTGGTACCAAGACAACTAAATTCTTTAGGTGAAAAGTGTTGACTACAATAACCTGTATGAGGAACTCCTTCAGACTCCAGTAAAGACTGAAGTGTACCATCTTCACCAATGCCTCCATGCACTGTAGAAAACATCAGATAATTTAATATGGAATATAATAGCTGAATGTTTTGTTAAACAAAAGAGATTAAATAAAAATTTCATCCTTAACATAGTGTTAGCATTCATTTAAGAATATCAGAATATGAACAGCACGCTCCCACATGCTCTGCAATCAAATTTCCCAAGTGTGAAAAGTTATGGCTTAACAAACATGATATTTACCAGTAGAAGCAAACCATTACTCAGACAACTAACTCCATGTTTGATGACCTTCCTTGTTTGGGTGAAAGAGTACGTTCAGATATTATCTAACGTGACAGGAGCTATATCTGAAGTAAAGCTCTTACTGTATATTCTTGAAGAAACAGAACTACAACACACATTCATAGATCAAACATGTACTATTATGTTCATGCTAACAGTGGAAAGAAAGGTTAATGCAAGCATCAATCATAATATTACAATGGTTAAAAAAAAATACCTGCAATGAAAACTGTTGCCTGAACTTCTTTGGCAAGCTTGACCCACTTCTCTAATGAATATCTAACAGGCTGTTCATCAGCTATGTCAAACCCTGTAAACCAACTATGCTTCTTCAGACATTCCATGAGGTCATTCATCACTTGGTTGCGCAAATGAGAAGTCAGCGCGGCCTGAGCTGGTTCAATAGCTTCTATGCAAGCATCAAGAACTTCCTCTGTAGTGTGTCTCAGCACAAGAGAGTAACTGCATATAAATTCCAGGAGCATGATATAGCATACATGAAAATCTAATAAATCAAAACATGGCTGGCAATAAAAAATGTTAAGTATTGCTTCTGAGTGCAGATTTATAGAAAACAAATAAATAGCTGGTGGATTATTTGACTTTTCAAAAAGAAAATGTATTATTTGTGCAGGCTTATAATGGAGTCAAAACATGAACAAAAATCTCTACTTACGGCAATGACCAAACCACTCTGGAACCATCATCAGAATGGTCGTCTGAGGGGGCAAGTAAACAAGGAGTCACATCAAGCTGTAGACAACAAATTGCCAATATCAGACATTATTCATAACCATATTGTACCTCGATTAAAAACATCCAAACAAATTATTGAATCACAAATATTGCTGGCTTGGAGGAGTAAAACGACACGAATGGAGGATACTCGGTGAAAGGCTAAGCATTGATCCAGGGCACACATATGAGAACTTTTGGATACTTAGATTAAAAAATCAGAAGATAAACTTAATCGCCTCAGTATTCAAAAGATGCGTTAATACTGCATCATCCATGTATAACAGACATCCAGTTGTATACTTCATCAAACACATCCACCAACCATTATGCAAACTAAACAAATTTATAGCTAATGTTTCCTAAACTTACTTCATCAAATGCCAGCAAGTTAAGCCAAACATTTGTTCCACTCATAAGAGATACTTGCCGCTCTGAAGTGTCTCCTCCAAACAAGACAAAAATTTTACGAATACCCTCCCGTTTGTTAAATGCTTCATCAAATGGCAAGGATTTCGATCTTCTTGGCAAATGAGCTGATACTTCGTTGTGTGATGCAAGATTGGGGAACCGCAAGCAAGCATGATGAATAACACTTCGAAGAATGTTAGAATGAGAGAATCCAACCTGAACAAGAAGAGAAACCTTTTGAGGAGACGAGTGGGAATGGTGACAAAAAGCTAAAAAATTATTAGATTCACAAGCGTTTCAACATTTCTGTGGCATATAAAGAATAACATGCCTCACTTCACGTGTGCATTACACATGAGAAAATCTGTCAACTTTTAGGTACCAATGAACCATATAGAACAAAGACTCCAAAGTTTGAGCCATGCATGCTCCACACTTCTGTTGCTATGATAATGTTTCCATGAAATGTTTACTAATCAGCATGCCACAGTATCTGACATATTCCTATGCCAATTCCAAGCCTAGCATGAAAGAAAAAGCAACCTGATGGGGAAGGACCCCAGCCTACAAGAAGCATGCAACTCAACTTTGCTACAGTAATAAACAAAGGGGACACAACATTCATAAGAAGTTCAAGTAGAAGCCCGCACCAAAAGACTGACAATAAGTACCTTTGAAGCTTGCTGAAAAAGAAAACTGGTCTGCTCCATTCCACTAATCTGACATATTAATCAGAAATCAACATCACAGATGTAATAAAAAATAATATCGGTAGTCCCAGTAAAAAATATATTTGACTTGCCAGGTTAATGTCATTGTATATTATTGTGCCCAATTCAGTCCTTCCAAATTTTCCAGCTGAAGATGATAATGCATGCATGGAATTAGGCAAAAACCATCCATCAATCCGAGCAAAATCACGTAGACCGAGTTGACGGAATAAAATAGATGCTCCTTCTCGAATATTTTCAATTACTTTGAGAGGAAAACGAGGTGGAGTGTGATATGTTACCTGTGAAGAAAGTAAGAACTTCTGAGACTAGAACAATGAAAGGAGGCATTACAAATTTTACACATCACAACTCAAGACACATATGATGCACCATAGATGCATTCGTTACAAAACAAAAGAAATTGGAAAAGATATTATAATCTTTCTGAAAAATGCAATTGCAATAAGAAATTCTCAGATACACTTCTGCTGTACCTGTTGTGTTGGAAGATACTTCCTTCGGTAATTGAAAATTGCATCTTCTTCTCTCACATCAACACTGCCATGAAATTGAATCTCCACCTGCACCATCAATGACATATTACTAGATCACAGTTCTTCACCAGGTTACTCTAATTTATAGCTTAGTTTTCTAAATCTTGTAAGGCACTACTATACAAGAGCCCCTTTTTTTGAAAAAAATTAACAAAACCGCAGACAAATGTTTGAGCATATAACCAATAAAAAAACTCTCTCCACAATTCATGGTCATCTCATAAAAATATGATGAATAAATAAAATAGTATACATAAATTCTTAAAGCACCTTGGAAGATTTAAACCATTATTGAAATGATTCATGAGGGCTGAAAAGAGTATACCTCAGTTGGCAGTAGAACAACAGGGTGACAATCAAAACCAGATCCCACATCAAGGACAATTGCTGTAAACTCGCTCCCTCCTTCGAGAAATATTTCAACAAGGATTTTATCATCTATCCCCTTTCAGACATGAAAAGGCACATCATTCTAGTCAGTTGAACCATCTCACATGGTTTTAAATGAAAACATTTTACGGCAATTGAACCATCTGTAGCCCAAATGCAACAACATTCCAGCTTGCTCATCATTTTTTTCCTTGTCTTCAGATGGTACAAAAAAAAAATTCTTCCCAATTCTTTAGGAATATTAACTTTGCAAACTAAGTATTCATGGTACCAAAAGGTAACCTTGGGCTTTAACACCTTCCTGAAATTGCCAAAAAAAGAAGAAAAAAGAACTAAAACCTAAACATGAATAAGCAATCTCAGCACCTTCCATGTAAGTCGGTCTGGTGTTTCAACATAAAGTTGGTAAATTTCAAAGTATGCATCAATGAGAAATGTTATAAAATTTAAATTACCTCTGAAATGAGATCATTTGCTTTTTTAAGAGAATCAGAAACACCATAAGCAACTGTAACTCCAATACTTGATCCAGCTCTAGCTGGCTTTACCTGCAAACATATGATGACAAGTTTGAGATCCTAATGCTGAACCATCTCACTACGGGTGCTTATTATACTACTTAAACTAGGATGAGGAAGTGTCTTACCACAACTTTCCCAGAGTTAGGGTCCAATTGATTGCTTGTGAACCACTTGGATAATTCACATTCCTCCATTTCACTTCCCTAAATGCCATATGCACATGTCAGTATATCCACTCATAACCAGATACATTGCAACCTAATGCATATCCAGCACTAAATTGATAGATAAACAAATAAAAGTTGACCCAAACAGGCGTGACAAAAGCACTTCAAATTACCAAATAGTTGGGACCAATACCTGGACTAGAAAACTAGGTACAGTTATGAATCCTTGTTTGCTGAGTTCCAAGGAGGCATCATACTGTCAATGATTTGAAGGTAAATGGTTAGCCTCATCTCACAGAAGAAAGTACTTCTAGCACAAGTAACATTTGAAAGTTATCAAGGGTATATGAAATATGGAGGTGTGACAATTTTCCTTCTCAATTTATTTCCCAAGCATCTATCACTAATTATGTCGACCTAGGAACAGTCAGCTAATAACATGGATGCTAGTAAATATTGATTCTTCGAATTGCCAGCAACATCTACTAACAAAGCTCTCCTTTCATCACACCTCCAGAGATACCAACAAGTGTCAAATATTCAATGCACAATACATAGGAACTTCGATTCAATTCTAGGGGCTTCCAAACCTAATAACTTATTACAGACTAATAGACTGTCTCCCTTACCTTATCAAATGCTTTACGACACTCACGAGATCCTGTGCCAACAAATGGAACATTATGCCTTTCCAGCAACTCCTGAATTAAAAGACCACCACCCGTTACAAAAATATATCTTTCGAGACAATATCCTATAATGCAATTGAAGGATGATGCTATGTATAATGCACCTGAATTCCACCATCTTCACCAAACCGGCCATGAATAACAGGGAACACTATATCCACAGAAGCAGCAAGATGTTCTGCAAATTCATCCAACGACGAAAAACCTTTGGCAAGGCTGCACAAAACACACAATTAGCCATCCTTCTCTGCATTAGAGGGGGAAAATAATAAATAAATAAATAAAACCTTACCTTTCAAGCTTAAAATCAAAATCCGCCGGAGTATTTGAATATACCTAAGAGAGAAATCACAGTTACTACTTATAATTCAATTCAAGTGAAAACATTTCGTTGACTGGGTAACTAACCAACCTGAGCAGATGATATAGCGAATGCATTCATATCATAGTCAATATAATAGCAGCTCACTTGCAAATCATCCCCCTGTAACAACAACAACAACAAAATACCAAAAAAGTTACAATGCACATCCAGTAATTACAAATCTTGGCACAGGCAAGAGTACCTCTATGTGATCAAGTACTGATCGAGCAGAGTTGAGGGAAATCCCACGCTCAGCAGAAGGACCTCCACAAACCAAACCAACTCTTAGAACTCTACTATCCTCTTTCGAAACTCGATTGTTATCCACAACTGCCTCCGTCGTGGAGGCGGCTCGTGTTACTCCAACGCCGGAGCATCGCGTCTTCGAAAAACAAGAATCACTGAATTTCCGGTTCCACTTGTACGAATTTGGGTTATCAAACAGCAAGTTCCTTCCAACGGCATCGTTTTTGTAGTTTCTGTTATGGAGAAAAGAGAGCTTTGAAGCGAAAGAAAGATATGACGATGCCATAGAAGGAGAATTAGGATTTGCTGTTGAGTAGAATTAGGATCAGGTTTAGTATTTAATACAGAAGTTAAGACTTAAGAGAGTGTGATTACTTTTGTGTTCTTTCATTTTGAATGTTTTCTTTGTCTTCTACCACCAAAAAAAAAAAAAAGGTTATTGCGGGCCGGCATTGTAATGCCAACGCCAATTACAATAGCTTCTTCAATGGACGAGCGTAATAGGAACCGAAGGGCGAAAACACCTTTTCTATATTAAATAGTATTGATAATGGATAATTGATTACAACTATTTTGGTTTGGTCAATAGAGATTCGGCTTCGGCTCTTTATTTTTCAAGACTAGGATGATAATGTTATTGGGTGTCCTACGCTACAAATTCTTGTTCTTGGTCATACTGTAACAGCATCCACCATTCAAAATCCCACCTCTTTCGTCTTTTTGCTGTCAACAGAGATTAAATTATCCATGTTCAGCAATTTTTAAGGACACCCACTTGTGTAATAAGCTCAAGGAACTTGCGACAATGAAGTTTATTCTTCTATGTGACTAAAGTGTTCTTGACAGAATTCACACCACCTTATCTTTGTCATCAGTTTGATTCGGATTCAGCCTTTTTAATCCCTCATTATTAAGCCGGCCATCCAAAATCAAAATGAACTCCGAAGATGATCGAAGGCATCCATAGTAGCTACAAACTATACCAACAACGCACAAATAATAAGATAATCGTGAGCTGCCGGCAGCAACAGAACTGTATAGGCAGAGCTGGTAGCTTATATGGGGTTAGAAAGATTTTTGCCGGGGATAAAATAATTGGTTTCTGTATATAAGATCAATGGTCTATCTAATAGGAGACGGGGCAGAAATCAAAGACATCGCCAAAACAAAAGTAATTTTAGTTCGTGTTTGGCATTCTCGTAGCTTACAATTGTGATTAAAAAAAAAACAATTTAAGAAAAATACTTTTAATCATGGTTTAAAAAAAATAAGCTTTTAATTAAAACTGTTATAAAATATATTAGCTAACACAACATCAAACGGTGTCTTTAATCGAGGGAATAAATCAAGATGGAATCAACCACAAAAAAGTACTCGAATCAAGTGTTAAATCTACGGTAGCTGTAATTATACTACCCTGTCATGTTCCTTTTAGTTTTCAAGAGTTCGTTCTCTCCTTGAATGAAACTCTTCAGCATGACAAGCCCTACTTCAGCTAGTCACTCCTCTTCAAATCATGGTCAATCATGGTATCATGATATCAGGACCAGACTCACTCTCGTGAAATCATGTACTGGATTTGAACAACTTAAAATGAATGATGATAAGATGAGTAGGATCAAAGTACCACTAAAAAATTAAAAATTATCAAAAGAATATTTTTTCGGTGAATAAACACCATTTTGTTCGCCATTTACATTCTGGATAGATTTATTAATAGAAACACATCATGGGAAAAATTTTATCAAGAAAAAATTCGTAAGTATTGTCATCGGTAACTGATCATGCCGATAAAATATTGATGCCAAGAAAGAAATGCATCAACTAGATTGAATGTATCTCCTCTGATTTCTTTTTACCTAACAATATCAGATCACTTCGTAACATCTATTGATTTTGCTAGTTATTAACTTGAACAGATCCCACAATTTGCTAAGAAATCTTATGAATTTTGTAACTTTGTATTTATTTTTTTATTTTATTTTTTTTCCATGTAGTGTCTAGTTTCATTGCCATTAATTGTAATCCAAAAGGATTCTAAAAAATCTCATCTAATCAAACTTTTAAAGTATCTCCAGGTGTATACTGAAAAACAGAGGGCACTAGTTTCAATATATATGAATTATCAAAATAGGGAGAACGTAAGACTATTAATAGCTAGCAGTTAACTGCAACTAAGTTCCAGTTGTGGAGAGTTACAATTTACAAGTAAGAAGGCGACTCTCCAATCCACTGCTTGCTTGTTATGCATATTGATGGTTGAAAGGAGCAAAATATAGAAAATTTAAAACAAAAAGATACATCATGGACACATTTTGGCTGCAAACCACTTCACTTCTGAATCATTGTGGTTAAACCAACATCATCAAAGTATATATTTTGCAGAAATATTAATTGTAACCCAGCTAGCTCTTGAAACTCCTACCCATGTTGATGTGTTGAAGGATGTGGCCGTGGGGAATTTGGAGAAGTGTCAATTGGCCTCAGATTCCGTCGCTGAAGTACTAGGCTTTCTGTCAAAAACAACTTAAACATGAGCATATCATGAATACAATATACATGCCAGAAAAAGAAATTAAGATTACTCAATTCCATGTATGTTTAGAAATTTCCTAGGCATGCCATACTTTCTATCTATAGTAGTGAAAGATGTCCATGGAAATTCAAAATTAAGAAGTTTTGCACCTTGAATAGCTTCGAACTTGGAAATTCTTGCTTCTGTCAACACAGAAACTGAACTCATGAACAAGACCGCATAGGCTATAAGCAAAGCACATACTGCAACTTTCCTATGGAGCCACCACATTCTGTGCTGTAGTAATGCAAACACGTTTAAGCATGAAACATATGTGAATCTCAGCTTACTTTATAGAACTTTGGATCAACTTGTCAAATTTAAAGTGCCGGTTAAGCCCAAAATTCTTGTGTACACATTTTCTTATTTTGTTATTCCAAGTCAAAAATATTTTTCTCGCTTTCTTTAAAGTCTTGTAGGAAAAAGCTTCAGAAGTCCTTAAGACTCTGAAACACGACATCAACGTAGGATTTGATCAACGAAATGAATTCATAATAATTTGTGTTCAAATACGTTTAATAGCTACCTGTTCAAGTTATAAACATAAGGTCTCATTTATTAATCCAGATATTATAACACGCAGTCAAAACACAAAGTCTGAGCTCTTGATGTTTTATGTAAAGTCAAGTCAATGAATCTTGTTTTATGTAAAGTCAAGTCGATGAATCTTGTTTTAAATCAACGCGTTGAATAATTTATCATATAGTTTAGTGATTATGACAATTTTTTACTTACGATGAGTCTTTCTTCTCATAAGCACCATATTTCCAATCAAAAGATGCCAACCATATATTCATTGAGCAACCTTGATTTTTCTTATACTCGTCCATAATTTCTTGGGTTTTTTTCCGTGCAACTTATCAGAAACTCTAATATTCAAGTCGAAGCAGAGTCTGAACAGTAAAGTCGTGGCCCAATAAAGGCTATATCCAGAAACATTTTGAGGCCTAGAATTGAGATCCAATGATGGCCTTAGAAAAGCTGATATAAAAGGCCTAGAGAAAAGATGACCACTTGATTGGGCTAGCTTGCTAACTAGTTTTCAAACTTGTTATCTTTTAAAAAAAAAAACAGTGCTCTCATGACATTATATTAGCATATGCCACCCTTGATTGTGACTAGTGAGAAATATGTAGTTAAATTACCTACTGAAAAATTATTATTTATCTACTTAAAGCAAATATTATTACTACTCTAGTTTTTGAATTCTTACTTGTAATATAAGTAATGTCATGCAATTTTGTACATTATAATTGATATTTAAAATTCAGATTTTACTATATTCATATTCTATTTATTATCTAATAAATAGAAAAAATTAGATATTTATACTTTATATGATTAGAAAAATTTTAAATACCGATAAAATATTTGGTTGGTGTAAAAAATTTAATGGATAATTGATTACAACTATTTTGTTTTGGTATTTAGAGATTCAGCTTTGGCTCTTTATTTTTTAAGAATAAGATGATAATGTCATTGGGTGTCCTGCGCTACAAATTCTTGTTCTTGGTCATATTGTAACAGCATCCACCATTCAAAATCCCACCTCTTTCGTCTTTTTGCTGTTAACAGAGATTAAATTATCCATGTGCAGTAATGTTTAAAGACACCCACTTGTGTAATAAGCTCAAGGAACTTGGTACAATGAAGTTTATTCTTCTATGTAACTAAAGTGTTCCCTGACAGAATTCACAACACCTTATATTTGTCATCAATTTGATTAGGATTCAGCCTTCTTAATCCCTCATTGTTAAGTCAGCCATGCAAAATGAACTCCGAAGATGATCAAAGGCATCCATAGTAGCTAGAAACTATACCAACGAGGCACAAATAATAAGATAATCGTGAGCTGCCGGCAGCAACAGAACTGTATAGGCTATTATAGAATGTATATATATATATATATATATATATATATATATATATATATATATAGGAAATAATAATATGTATAGGAAATAATATAGGATTATTTTAATATTATAATTCTATATTTATTTACATGTTTTTAAAACTAGTTCAGTGGATGTTTAAGAGATTAAAACATGTGTGTTTAGCAAAGGAGAAATATCAAGAGTGAGTTAATGATCAAGTGATATTAAAATTAGAGTTGGCTACTCATATTAAAAAGAAACACTCTAGCAGCAGTAACAGAAGAAGAGAAAAGAAAGAGCACAAATTTGACTGCTTGAGTATAGTTTGTTTAATATTTGTTTTTATCATTGAATCAAGCTCAAGCTGAAATTTTAACAATAGATTTTTAGTACATAGTTACGATTGGACTGAAAATTAAAAGTGTCTAAATTGGTTATTTTATCATAAAACAAGACTGTCAATTTCTCATCTCTTTCTCTTTAATATTGTTATATTTCAAGAATAGCTTATTTTTTATGATTTATATATATATTGTATCCTTTAGTTTTAATTAAGAAACAATATTTTGTAATCTCATTATTTATAGTAAAAGTTTTAAGGTAGATTATATTCCCGTAATTTTTTTTTCACATTAAGTTTTCAACGTAAAAAATCTTAATATTGAGTTGTTTTGATTGGTTGCTTAATTTTATTGATTGGTTGATAATATTTTAATTGCACAAAAGAGAAAAGAGTCTAGACCTGTGAATTTGGTTATATTGATGACTTTTCCCATAGAGAGTTATCTTCCAACATGCTTCCTTTCCAACTTTTCTCCTCTGATTTTTTTTTACCTAACAGTATCAGATAACTTCTTAACATCTATTGATTTTGCTAGTTATTAACTTGAACAGATCCCACAATGTGCTAAGAAATCTTATGAATTTTGTAACTTTGTATTTATTTATTTATTTATTTTGCATGTAGTATCTAGTTTCATTGCCATTAATTGTAATCCAAAAGGATTCTAAAAAATCCCATCTAATCAAACTTTTAAAGTATCTCCAGGTGTATACTGAAAACAAAAAACACTAGTTTTAATATATATGAATTATCAAAAAAGGGAGAACGTAAAACTATTAATAGCTAGCAGTTCCAGTTAACTGCAACTAAGTTCCAGTTGTGGAGAGTTACAACTTACAAGCAAGAAGGCGACTCTCCAATCCACTGCTTGCTTGTTATGCATATTAATGGTTGAAAGAAGCAAAATATAGAAAATTTAAAACAAAAGGATACATCACGGACACATTTTGGCTGCAACCACTTCACTTCTGAATCATTATGATTAAACCAACATCATCAAAGTATATATTTTGCAGAAATATTGTAACCCAGTTAGCTCTTGAAACTCCTACCCACGTTGATGTGGTGAAGGATTTGGCAATGGGGGATTTCGAGAAGAGCCAATCGGCCTCAGATTTCGTCGTTGAAGGACTAGGCTTTCTGTCAAAAATTAACAACTCAAACATAAGTATATCATGAATACAATATACATGCCAGAAAAAGAAATTAAGATACTCAATTCCATGCATGTTTAGAAATTTCCTAGGCATGCCATACTTTCTATTTATAGGAGTGAAAGATGTCCAGGGAGATTCAAACTTATGAAGTTTCGCACCTTGAATAGCTTCGAACTTGGAAATTCTTGCTTCTGTCAACACAGAAATTGAACTCATGAATAAGACCACATAGGCTATAAGCAAGGCACAAACTGCAATTTTCCAATGGAACCACCCCATTCTTTGCTGCAGTGATGCAAACACGTTTAAGCATGAAATATATGTGGATCTCAACTTACTTTATAGAACATTGGATCATCTTGTCAAATTTGAAGTGTCAGTTAAGCCAAAAATTCCTGTGAACGCGTTTTCTTATTTTGTTAGTCCAAGTCAAAAATATTTTTCTCATTTTCTTTAAAGTCTTGCAGGAAAAGGCTCCAAAATTCCAAATCAACGCATTGAATAATTTATCATATAGTTTAGTGATTATGACAATTTTTTACTTGCGATGAGTCTTTCTTCTCATAAGCACCATGTTTCCAGTCATTCAATTGATTACCATGATATTTTCTATACAAAACATGTCAGCCATATATTCGTTGAGCGACCTTGATTTTTGTTATACTCGTCCATAATTTCTTGGGGTTTTTTTTCCGTGCAACTTATCAGAAACTCTAATATTCAAGTCGAAGCAGAGTCTGAGCAGTAAAGTCGTGGCCCAATAAAGGCTATATCCAGAAACATTTTGAGGCCCAGAATTGAGATCCAAGAACGACTTCAGAAAAGCTGGAAAAAAAAAAGGGCCTAGAGAAAAGATGACCAATTGATTGGGCTAGCTTGCTAAATAGTTTTCGAATTTGTTATCTTTAAAAAAAAATCAGTGCTCTCATGACATCATATTAGCATATGCTACCCTTGACTGAGACTAGTGAGAAATATTTAGTTAAATTAGCTACAGAAAAATTATTATTTAACTACTTAAAGCAAACATTATTACTATATTTTTTGAATTCTTACTTTAAATCTAAGTAATGACACGCAAGGCGTAACTTCATACAAAATTAAAAATGGTAATGAATATCTAAGAATCAGATTTTACTATATTTACTTGTTATCTAATAAATAAAAATTTTAAATATTTGCATTACATGACCAGAGAAATTCAACACACCAATAAAATATTTCGTCGGTGTAAACACATTGATTTATAAATATAAATATCACTAATGATTTTATTAATGAAAACATATCGTCAGAAAATATCCCATCACTAATGTCATATATATTGATAATTTCATCGGTAATTTTTATATCGATAAATATAACAACAAATTATTATCGTCACACTTTAAAAATGAAGTTGACAAATATTTGTCATCAAATTCAATGGTGGGTATTATCAAGGAAATTTCAACGTATACTTTTGTCGGCAATATGTATGTCTCACTAATAGTTTCGTTTACAAATCACCAATGACATATTTTTTCAGTGATTCATCAAGGTGGATCAAAACAATTAATAACTTTTTATAATTGTCTAATGTAAATGTTGATCGTTTACTGTTAGAAATTTCATCGGTGTTTAAATAGATTATTTTTTAAAAAAAAACTATAAAATAATTTCATGATGACATTAAACAAAATCAAACAACTAATCTAAATTGAAGAATAAATTTTATATAATGTAAAAATCAAGTACAAATATCTATACAAATCAATTACAGGCTCTAGTTGCAATTTTTATGTGGGGATATTCCATCCGACCTACATTTGAGTCTACTCATACATATTTGTGTATATTTTTACGTTTGTATTTGTTGTTACATGTTTTGTACTCTTTGTTGATACTTATAGACCTGAGCACAAAAAAAAACCCTAAAAGAGACTAACTTCAAGGGAATTATAGTTTACCAAATAAGGAATTCATGGACTCCTTTCGGGATTGTGCTAGTTTGATGAAATGAGCTTATTAGAGATGGCACAATCCTCTTGAATAAGTAAGTAAGTTACAGGTCTCCATGGCACTTGGACCCAAAAGGGGGAGAAGAATCTTGTGTGAGCATAAAGTGCTTGGACAAGATTGGTGACCCATCAAGCTTTGGGTTGGTGATTTTAATGGGTCTTAGCTCATATTTAGTGCCAAGACCTGGTGATGGATGGTACAAATCCCAGCCCAATTTTAGGGCCATCACTAATGTGATTGGTTTGGGCTCTAAAATGAAGATGCTAAACATGTGCCTATCAAATCGCAAAGGGTAATAATATTCTTAGGCTACATTACTAATTTGTTGGATAAGAAGAGAAATGTATCTATGCAAGCAAAATAAGGACAATCTTTGCCCAAATCAACTTGGAAGTGCTTTTTGTTTCACTTATTAGTGGATTGCGCGAAGTGCAACACAACTAAGTGCCTTTCCTTAGTAAACTATTAACTTTCTTACAAAAGTTATGGCTATCTCAAGAGATACGATAGGAATACGAGAATTTTCTAGTACAATTGATAGAGTATTCAAAGGTGTACATGTATATTATCTTGTGATGAGGTGACAAATATGCTCAATATTCATCAATTTTGACTAATCTCCAATGCTAGATAAACATAATTACTTGTTGTTTGAATAAAGCTGCAGACATTATTAGGATAATTTCATAATTAAGTTTCATCTCAAAATCAAATTCTAAAAGAGATGAATGAGATTTAGTGGGAAAAAACTTATCCGCCAGTATATAATCCAAATCCATTGAAACACTGAAGGAAAAGAAAAGGAAAGAAAGTTGTGACAAAATAGTGAGGTCATCTATTCGCATAAAATTTGAAATTGAGGTAAGCAAGGGAGCACATTAATTCAAGTCTGAAAAATAGTAACACTCATTCAATTATTATTTTTCTCTTTTTTTTTTTTTTTGCGCGCGCGCGGGGGGAGGGTTTTAAATTGCATGTTTGAGGGTATGATTGTGATTGTTTTTTAAAGTGTTTTTCATGCCGAAATGCATCAAAATGATATTTTTTCATTTTAAAAAATATTATTAAGATCAGCGCATCAAAACTATTCAAAACACATAAAAAATTTAATTTTTAGAAAAAAATTAAATTTTTAGAAAATACAATTTGCACCGTGTTCCCAAACAGTATGTAAATCACACTAGTTTTCAAATCGACAAAAAAAAAACATTTTATTTCTTATGGAAGAAATAAATCTAGCTAGTCTATAACAATTAAAAAAATCTCAAACTATATCATTCCTCGTGGTTTTTAGGACAATAATAAAATTTAAGCATATAAGAAGCAAATGTATGCTGTATATGTATATAGTATGTAACCATGTGGGTTAGTATATAAGTCCATTGTATGTGAAACAAAGGATATTTGGAATCTTCAATGGTGGATTACAGGATAAAGTGCATTTTTTTGCCTTTTAATCATTAAATTTTGGACGATGATAGTTAACACTCAATAGTTAAAGGTCTAATTTTCGACACGTAAGAGAGAGAGAAAAGTGCACACCATAATTTGATTATGTAGACCTAACAAGCCGTTAATCCCAATTAATTAAGCTAACCCGTGCCCATTGTTATTTGGCTCCCTCCACTGCTGGATACTGTGGTTTGTGTGAGATATGGGCATTAACTACACCAAGAGAAACTTTACCTACTTCCATCCCTGTCTCCCTCTTTTCTCTAAAAGAATTCTTCATTAAGGGAGAAGACCCACCACTCCGGGGTGTTTGAAAGTGATTGTAATTATTTTTTAAATTATTTTTAAAAGGTAATATTTTTTTTAATTTTTAAAAATTATTTTTGATATTAAAATACTAAAAAATAATTAATTTAAAATAAAATTTATTTTTTTTAAATCACTTTTGAAATGTAAAAATAAGTTGTGATTTAATTAACACTAATTTGTTTTTTATTACTCCAATTCACTTCGAGTCTTTTAGAATGTGATGTCAACAACAAGTGCATAGATTACAAATTGACATCTCTAAATTAAAAATAATTCTCTTCTTCTAAAATGTATGCTTCTTTTAATAGCTTGACAATTTAATATTGTGAAGTTATTTCTTTATGTATTGGCTTTTTAGTTATATCTCCGTCAGTGTTTGAGTAGAGTGGAATTCCAGGTCAATGGGCCGCATCCTCCAAATTGTTAAGCACTAAAGAACAAGACCATCCAGCCATAAAGGAAAGGATGTGGTTGGTCCAGAATGATAAGAACATGATGTCAATCTTTTTCTTAGGATTTGACATGACTGTTCGAGGTTTTACTTCATAAATAATCTTCCATTCTCTCTCGCACAATATTATAGATATAGTTGTGAGATAATATATTATGAATCAGCAGTAAGCACCAAGAGGTTAATTACTATTTGGCTCTTGAGAGGACTCAAGCATAACATTTCTATTTTTAAGTCTTTGGCTCTTGAGAGGACTAAAGCATAACATTTCTGTTTTGAAAACTTTGGCTCTTGAGGTGTCAACTCAGCTCCCCTGATGATTCTATTTTAGTTTTTTCATTTTCAAATCTTTTTTTTTAATCGAGTTCTTGCATGATCTGATTAGTTTAAATTAGTTTTGAAATTAAAAGAAAATTATCAAATTAAAAGACAAAAGAAAGCAGTTGAGTCCTTTAATTTACAGGAAGCAGCTATTAAACTCAAAATCCCCTTTTCGTGACGCTGTGCACGTCACGAAAATCTTCATCCTTGGATCCAGATTCAAGAGAGTAGTCTTGAATTGATGAGAGTTTTGGACATGAAGGTTGTCCAATCTCTGCCACTGAAATCTGAAACTGTTCCCCATCTAAAATCAGTTGAGTTCAGTCATGCAAAGAGTCTGTAGATGGTGTAGCAATTAAGACGTGGACTCCAGAGATGTAGCTGTGACCAACACTACTTTAAGTCATATCCAATGACCTTGCCTTGTGCTGCTAGAATATTTGTAATGCAGTCCTTATTCCATGCTGCCAAAGGCAACCCAGAGATATTAACTCATGTAAATCTACCAATAGCTCTGTCTGCTCTTGGCCATGGTCTGATTTCAGTAAAAACTATTTCCCATTCAACAGCTTCTAACTTAGTAGCTTCAATCATGGAGTCATAAGTGTTAAAAGTTAGAATAACTTGTTTTGCTCCCAAAAATTTTAAGCCAATCATCCCCAATCCACTTTGCATCAGCTTTGTTTTGAGAGCAGTATAGTCAACATCAAATGCAATAACACACAAAAGAATTAAATGCAGCCACTCTACATCTTCGTCCTTAGTTTCATGTATCATTGTTCGTGCCTCTAGAGTTTTTCCACATTCTGGTGTTTTGACCAAGTCTACATAGTTCCGTCCATCTCTAACGCGTGTCCAGGTTTGATTTGTCTTCGATAAAGCTTCCTGTTAATTTCCCATTGACAAGTTAATAGATGGTTTACTAAATCGCACCATATTAGCCCTGAGTTTATAGGAGTTAAACCAGATAAGATTCAGCCTTTCTTTGAGGATATCCTGTAGTTGGTGTGATTGTAATGTGACAACACCAAACCGTCTTCCCAATTTCATTTTCCTTCTGGAGACAAAAAGAGAAAAAACTTTTCCATGTTTCTTGAACTCCTTTTTCAGTTCTGTATAAGTCAGCTCAGCTGGAAACGTTCAAAGTAGAATTTGACCGACAAGTGTGGATTATGTATATGTTGCTTGATGGTATAGGATATATAAAGTTTTCAGGGGGGGATAAGCCTGAGTACTTCGGGTGATTTAGCAAGAAAAGCTTAAAGGTGAAGAGAAAGCTTTTTGAAAATGAAGACGGGAGAAACTGGAAGCTGAAAAAGAGAAGAATTTTGGGTGAAGGTTGAGATGGGTAGGATTTAAAGATTTTAATAGTAGCTGTTTGTGGTTTGAAAGCTATTGTTTAGGGGAAGAACATGGCGGGTAAGAAGGAAAAAAAGGATGAGAGGCTCTGTTTACACAGTCATTATATGTCCCTTGTGTTTCCTGCCGCATCTCCTACATGTCCAAATTTGACTTCTTTTTTGTTTTTTTTAAGTCACTTTCTTATATATCATATCGTAGACAACGTGTATATTTATATCCTATATCCGTTTTAAGATATTGGAGCTCTTTTAAAATATATTTACGTTTCAGAGGGTGGGGCTATAGTTTGAATGCGTACGGACTCATATTAGGTTGCATTTTATTTTTGACAATTTGTGATAGAGAAGTTTACGAAGAAAAAAAGTCTCTTATACTCGTCATGTTTTCAAGGCATGAGAAGCATCTATGACTTTGATGACGGGAAGAGGACTTGGAAAGAGACTTGAAGACCATGGAAGGACAATAAATACAATTATGAAGATTTTAAGCCTCGCATATCTCTAGTCTATTAATTGGTATATCTATGTTTTTGAAGTCGAGTTGCTTTCCACTGCTTTCAAGCTGTGTTTGGTGAAATTCTATTTTGTTGTAAAAAGAAAATGTGTGTGGGACTGTGGGTTTAGTAAAAGTTACAATTACGTACAATCATGGAGTTCAAAACTTACACATCTCTAGTTTGTTTTGTGTTTCCATATTTTAATATTTTTGAAGTATAATTGTTTTTTCTACTTTTTGTTTAAAAGTTGCAAGTGGTTAAGATTTATTCTGTTTTTGAAAAAAAGTAAATAATTATTTCAATTAAAATTATTTTCCTTTTGAATGCAAATAGAATATTCCATGCTTTGAATCAAAACTAAGATAATTTATTATGATGTCCACTTTTTGTAAGTAAAATGCAATATAATCTTAGAAGCATAATTATAATTTGCCAAAAAATGTTTCCATTGATACTACTTTCAACTATATATCATGCTACAACACAATAATCCAAATACAACACAGGGTGATAATTCCAATCAAACTTTTAATTTATCCAACCATTGCAAAAAGATAAAATAACAATTGAAAGGATGTGTATGTGTGTGTGATAGGGGATAGAACCATGCAAATCTAGAATGATGGCCACTTCCACGACCAGAATTGAGACCATAAGTATTGCGAGATGTAATAGCATTGTGAGATGTAGTAAAAGCAGCAGGGGAGCTTGTATAAGAAGATGACTCCAATGATCGAACAAAGATTTCATAGTTTTCGGCCTTTGGAACAATTTCAGTAAATGATGGAAGAGGTGAAATTGACAGTTGAGTGGTAGAAAAGATAGAAAATTAAGAACCAAGACCACACAAATACCAGTGAAGTTTGTCAAGGTCATCAGCAGGTCTGCCCATAACATCCAACTAATCGCAAGTGGCTTTGAATCTCAGAAAAATTCTACAACACTACATGAGTTTTTCTTCATGTGCTGCAGGTCATTTTTGATACGTAGCTCACAAGATTTGGAACGATAACTGAAAGTGGTCTCCAGCATAGACCAAACTGCATGAGAGAAAGGTAATCCAACAACAATAGACATGGCTTCCTCAGTTAAGGAAGAAAGTATAAGGTTCAGCACAAGTTGATCCATTTGTTGCCACTCAACAGGTTCTGGATTTTCAAAACCAGAAGCATAAGTTGCAGAAGACATGGTAACATAATCATTAAAATATCCAAAGAGATATTAGGATTGTCAACAGTGGTATTACTTGACTACGCCAAAGAAGATAGTTAGAAGAAGATAGTTAGAAGAAGATAATTAGAAGAAGATAATTTAATGGTTAAAAGGTGTACCATAATATTGAAGGACAAGGACGAGAATGATGTGTTAGAGGCCATAGGATTAAAGGATGTGAATTCCTTAACGTTGCATTGATAGCATAAAGAGATTTTGAAATCACCGTCATAACCTTTGTTGTGGTGTTGTAATATTTATAAATACTAGAATTGTAGACTTACATATTATGTAAAACACATTTGAATTAAATACAAATTTAAATCTAGCTATCTATATGTAAATCTAACTATCTATAGACTTTATAAAAAGAAAATGAGGAATTATTGACTTTTTTTAACAATTCTGTGTAAACTATCTGGCCACTATCTTGCTAGCTATTTAATTTCCCTTTTTAAATCAATCTATCTATCTTCATTGAAAAGAAAAAAGCAAGAAGGAGAAACTAGCATTAATGTCTTCTGGAAAATCTTGAATCATGCTGGAGATTATTTTTCCAGTTTTATATATAAAACACATCACTACTTGTATCCAGATAAATAAGGAAAATGAAATGTCATTTGCATTGAAAACACTTCCAAATTCTTCTAAGGAGTCAATATTCCAATCTATATGGAAGATCATGTTAGGACAATGAGGATCTCGGAACTGAAAGTGACAAAGGGTTTGGTTTTATATCCACCTTCGGCTAGAGGGGTGGGGTTGAGACATGAGACCACAATGGAGGGCATTGGTAATATTCATTATGGAACAAGAGATGCCTGTGATGAGCTCGGATATTTTGCCAACCTAGCTAGTTATTATCATCATTGTCCATGGACAATGGCGTTGGGACATCCAGTAATAAATATGCAGTTATAATTATATGGATTCTGGGGAACCTAACTTAATCATACTACCACCTAATACATTAATACAAGTAGCGATTATTATAGTGACCTAGAATATTTATGCCCTTCACCAGTAAAGTGAATATATATTTATTCTTTTTCCTAACTACCTGTTTGCTTTGAATCTTAACCTACTTTTTGGATCAAAAGTTGGTTAAACTAAAAAAAAAAAAAAACATATTAAAACTCATAGACAAATGAAGAGAACGAACTAGAAGTTCTACTGTTTTTCTTCTTCTCTTAAGTGAAAATTATTCAAATTGTACGTAGTTTAAATTTATATTAGTGTCCTTCCTTTCTCAAAAAAATCTCAAATTTGAACATGTCATGTCTTACGAACAATTAAAACAGCTAAATAAACATCACTTCGTGCTTAACTATGCGCCTGCGCATGTTACATGCATACATGGGTGGTAGCTAACTAAGAGATACATGTCAGAAACTCTCTCTGTGAACTGGTTAGCAATTGTAGTTTATATATTTTCTTGACAAACCACCTATGGCTTTGGATTCCTTGTCATTCGTCAATTATGTAAGGGTCATTCTACCCCGTATGGTTAATTTTGATTTCCTTAATATTGTTTGGTGTTAGAAATAATTAGAAAAGAAAAAAAGCATGGTGAAAGAAAATTCTTTTTCATATCGTATTATTCTTAAAAGAGAGAAAATATTATGGGCTTGAATTTCGATTACAATGCTCTTGACACGTAACTTTTTTTTTCCTTAAACTTATCACAAGAGATATGATTGCTTAGTATATGAACACTAGCTAAGCCGCTCGTGATGAGTAAAGGATCTAAAGCTTATGAATTAATTGTTAAGATCTTGATAGATTTATTTAACTATTGTGGCTTAATTTGCCTCCCATGGATAAGAAATAATGCATGAATACACTTAAACGCGCCATTGTGAAATGCACTAATTGTAACTACAGTTCATCAGGTGCCCCCAACAAAACAATTGGATTCGGTTTGGTTGTCTTGAATTAAGAATTGGAAGCTACAGGGTATAGATACGTAAATAAATGTATTTTGCGTTAGTGATGCTGTGGTCCAAAGCTATTCATGATGGTTGTGACAAGCTGTGTTTGAGGTAAATTGGTTTGCAAACTCATAAGGTCCCACATCCAACTAAGCCTTTTCATTTCTTGCCTCGCAACCACCTTTGAACACACATCTCCATTTACCTCTTTTGTTATAAATTAGTGGACACTGGGTATTGAAAACTGCAGATAGGTGTCCCAAATTCACCATTTTAGGACCTCTGCCCCTCTCTTTCTCTCTCATTTTCTTGAGGTAGTTAGGCTTAATTTCTAGCTTGAGTTATAGTAGTGGCATCGAACGAAGAGAAGGGGTGTGTGTGAGCAAGATGGAGAAGCAGGGCACGTGCACTACTAACTCATGCACACAGAGAGGGAGACGCATTTCTTGCTGGAGCTACGAGTTACGACTCTTACCTACTATTGATTTTGTTAGCTCCAGTGAGTTAGTTATTCATGTGCCTGTCTTCCCCATCATGATCACTACCACACCTAGCTATATTGCTCCATCTCGGGCACTTCAAGTAGGAGAATCTCCAGTTCAGGTGCTGAATCCATGCATGCAGGTGAGTCGTATCCAAACCAATATCAGATACTAAATAGAATAATTTATCGACTGTGGTTTTTGTGAAGCTATGGCGACATAAGCATTGCATACCCAACTACTTCTCTCTTCTCTTATGGTCGAAAGACATACATTTCTACTGTGTTAAAAGCTCTAGTCATATCATATGTTGAGATAGATACACACACAAATATTTGTCCGTGTAATAAATATAATATTTGTGAAGCAAAGAAAAAAAAATGCATTGACTGTGGGGATAAAGATCAAGAAAAGATTTGCACTTCATGTATGTCCTATCTGATCTGAGTGGATATATAATATTGTCATATTGCAAATTGTGAGCTGGTGAGTGATATATTTTTAAACAAAAATGTCATGGTGGATAAAGATAGTAATATTAATTAGCAGTGAAGTTTGATCCAACTATCACCAGAGGATTTGTTTTCTACTATCTCTATATAATCTCGAGAGATGCCATTTCACAAGAAAAAATTGCAAAAGTATCCGGCAGTACGTACTAGCAACTCCAATTAATGGGTTAATATTTATATTTTTTTCGTAATATATGGTGTTTTTGTTTTTTGAAGTAACATTTATTCTCTCTCTCTCTCTCTTCTCTCTTCTAGTTTTGCTGAGTAGCTTAATTAGTAATCTCTAGCCATATTATTTCAGAAGAATAGATTGCATAAAAAAAAAATAACCAGCTAGCTTAAATTCTTATGAAATAACATTTCTCCTCTACCTCCCTCATTATTTTGTGAAGTAAACCCTGTAAGGAAAATATTTAAAATAACTATCTTTATTGGATTCTAGAATTGAATTTAAAAATTTTAAACCGTGTAAGTCTAGAATTGCTTCTAAGTGAAATTATATATATATATATATATATATATATATATATATATATATATATATATATATATATATATATAATTTCACTTATCCAGATAAATCACAGTATATATGTCATATGTGTGTGTGTGTAATATAAACAAAGTTTTCTCCAGGATTTCACGATGGTATTGATCTTTTATGTAATGCTTTCTTTTTGTGAAACCAGCATTTAGAGCCTCAAAAAAAAAAAAAGGACAGAGAGACAGCGACATTTTAGAAGCAAAAGAGTCTTTACATTGACAGGCCATGCCAACCATTATTATATATTGCTTATTTCTGTGCTGTAATTTTAATTTTCATATAATTGTAAAGATATAGAGCAGTCAACTTTATGTTTTAGACAAGAGTTTTTATTTGAGAATTAGTTAATAATATTGTTATGATATTTTGTTTTAATTAATGTTTGGAAGAGTTATGGTTGTCTTAACACATTATTTATTTATATGAATGCGACTGAACTCTTCCGAGATGTTTCTTGTCGATCATTAATTAGGGTTAGCTTCCTTTTCTCTACTCCTTCCACCATTAAGTGGTAGAGGTTGCTAAAGAGGGTGTCTGTCAATGCTGCTCTCATTCTTCACCAATAAGAAGAATTAGGGAAACATGGAGCAAACCAACTGAGGCCTGATATTTTCCAAGAAACGTGTGGGATATAGCACTTTGGGGGCTACCATGTAGGGGACAGTACAAGATAGCAGCAAAAGCCACCGTATAAAATGCCTCTGTTCCGTCAAAATATTTAGCTCGTTTCCCTCTCATCCTCGTCGGAATGACAATGACATGCCATTCACAGCATCTTGCCTTCTTATTAGAAAATGATATATATATATATGGCCTTAATTTTACATGTAATGCATATCTTTCGTTTTCTCTTTGCTCCTTCGTTAAGTTATCATTTTCACTTTTTCAAGGATTATATATGCTGCCTTTTATATGTAACGTAAATCTTTCATTTTGTTTTGTCGTTTACATTATCATTTTCTCTCCTTTTTTTTTTAAAAAAAAAAAGTGAAGCATCAATGAGTTGTACCTCAACTAATATTTATGTCTTTCCTTTCTCTAAAAGATCTGGAGTTCAAACATTTCTTATATAATAATAAAAGCAATTATTTCACATGGAGCATGATCATGCATTGAAATTAATGGATCCATTGCATCAGGATTCAAGTCAGGTTAATCTGGACTTTGCTTTGTTTTTGCTCATGCGTGTCCATCGGGCCGGCTATATATTCCGGCTGATTTGTAGCCGAGTACTTTGACCGTGCTTCAGGCTTCGTAGTCCTGGCTCCAATTTGGTTATTCTTTTTTTTTTTTTTAAGACAACTCTGTGATAATAAAAATAGAGTAATTGCACCATTAAAAAAAAACCTGCAACAAATGGATCAAATTCAAGAAATTAATGTAAGCTTTTAAGTGGTGGCACCAATATATATATATGGTGGTCGGAATCGAGAGATTAATGAGTATTGATTGTGTGGATTAGATCAGCTCAGATCTGCATTTTAGATTTTTATCCCATATGGATGTGACCTCTTCTTTATCCAATATACATAAGCACAATACTAAGGCATAATGATTTACTTAGTTTATGTATTAATTCTTAGTTAATCATTATGTTTTCTTACATCATTTTTTTTATATTCGATCTCACATAATATATTTTATTTGCAAAATAAAATTTAATTGTAAAGAAAAGATAAATATATTTAGATTCTTTTTAATAATATTTGTGATAATTATATACATTAAAAAAAAACTTTACTGATATACTGTTTATGCTGTGTTGTTTCAGAAATGGACGTTAAAAACTTTCAACAATTGAGAGAGAAGTCCTTGTAACACCTAAAAGTCCACTTCACGAAAGTCCTTTCAAACGAAAAGGCAGAAAGTGAATGAATTTATTTTTTTTCCTGCTCTTTATGGTGGCTTATATGGAGTTGTTCTCCCACTGGAGTTGGAAAGCCAGTGTATTTTTAACTATCCTTCGCCAAATATATAGAATTCTCCTAGGAGTTGTGGAACAAAATTATTCTACCACCAACTCATGCTGAAGGCTTTTCACTGTCTTCTAGTCCAAGACTTGAATTTTACAGTTTGAGCCACAAAAGATTTTGATGCCATGAGTGGAAATGAGGGGGCAAAAGGCAAAAGAAAACTGGCTTAATTTACAGAGTAAAAACTAAAATCTAAATACATCAGCAATTCAAAACAAACACTAGTGATGTGGATTCTCCGACTAAATACACTCCATAACAATTCTTGGCAAGAGCCAGCTTCAACCAATTTATCACAAACCTAAGCTTGCTCCTGAAGACTTCACCGCTATATTCGAGTTTTTAACTGTCTTGCTTGTTTTAGCTAACCCGAAAAATAGGTTAAATTTGTAGTTCACCGTATTTCAGGTGCCAGATTAATGATTGCATTAATAAATTGTCCAAAATCACTGTTCATATTCTGCAAGCTTGGACAGAAATAGAGCAAATTTAATTTAATTTCAACTCCTCACTCCCTGCAACTATATCAGACTTGCAAGAGGCTGGTGCACACTACTCTAGACAGGTGGTAGCAAGTGACGACAGAGTCTAACACCAGTTGTTTAGTCTAACACCAGTTGTTTAGTTTGTTCTTCTATCTTGGTGGTCTTCAAATCAAATTCTATTGAGATGACACTGCAAGAGTTTTGGCTGTTTTCAGGGATAGGAAAGGCAGACTTTATACGATTGAAGACGTTGAACTTGATGATATATGATAAAGAAAGTACATGACGAGTGGACACTGGAAAGGTTTAGTCGAATAAGAAATCAACCAACCCATCCCATCTATCAAGTCTATAATCCATATGAAAACTCAACCAATGAAAACCAAGAGTTTGGCATGCATTCACCATTCAGATTCAGCAACTAAATTTAATAATCGCAAATGCCGTATGAACCTTGACCATAAAAGATTTAAATTTTATCATGCAAAATACCCGAATGTAGACTATTCTAGACGCTGTGTGCTGGTTTACCAATTAATCTAGCAAATGATTCTCAGGCCTGTCATTGAAAACAATGACATGTAAAGAGATGAGATGATAGCAAAAACACGCATCTATAATCATGTCACTTCATCACCATTAATCAAATCCAAGCATCAATTCCGTGGAGAGGAGGATTAGTGAGACAGAGGGCTACATCAGCTGGACTATTTGAAAACAAACAAGATCTGAATTATAAATTTCTGCAAAAAAATTAAACTTCCACCAGTAATGAAACTTCCACAAATACCGTACTTCAATCTTGAACCAATCTTGAAGAACATTTTAGGTTTCTAGGATGAACTCATACCTTGATCTGATCAACCTTATACCTCAGAAAGGACACAGCTTTTAAGGCTACAAGTTCTACAATAAAACAAGTGTTGGACAATAAACAGCGGTTGAAGCGGTCATTTCGAAATGACAGCATCGAAGAGAAATATACATGGTCACGGTTATCCTGGACTGTGTTCCGGGAAAAAGTGGCCTACTTGAAAGAAAGGGCGGGCACTCTCGTGTTTCAACTCCACTATACTATTAATAGTTGTGGTGTTTACTTACAGCCTCTACGATAAGCAAGTGATTGGGGCCGGTGCGTGGCGAACGGAATAGTTCATCAAGCCATTTCTCGCCGTGACCCCCAAAATAGGAAGAGAGGTACTTTACAAATAGGGGCTAATTGCTTCGCACCTGACTGCCCTCTCAATACCTTCTCAGAGCTTTGTAACTAGTGCTGGGAGCTAAAAAAAAGCTGAATAAGTAAAAGAAGCTGCTCCAACATAAAACTATTGATCTGAACCATTTGGGACCTATTCCAATATGTAATATGATGACATGATACAAATAACAAAAACCAAATATGAGTAACCACCAACAGCTCTCTGCTAAGCTTCCGAACTCTTAACTCAAGCATTTGTTGGAGATCTATATCCTATCTATTAAAGTTCTTGTCTCCCAGAATTCACCTTACAGATGAATGTACTCAGTAGTAAATTTGAGACACTGCAAGAGACAAATCAAAAGAAATAAATGGACAGGCATTGTGAGAAAGATCATAGGATTGAACTTGAAAATCGATGATTCAAAATTAGTGAAAAAATAGCAACTGAAAAGAAAAGTGTTGAGGCAAGTTCTTATTAGGTTTAAATTAGTATGCCAATCAAATTCAGTAACTCAAGTCTAAAGTGCTTAGGTTCCATTCAAGAAGGCAAAGTAATCAAAACAAGCAAAACGAGACTGGCCCAGAACACACCACAATAGCATTTACATGCCCATCTTATGCAATGGACACATAGACAGAGAGAATACCTGGAGTTGGATGTTGGTCCTTCAATATTAAGTGCATGTCTTGTAATTCGTAAAATTGGGGAAGGGCCAAAAGGCATAAATATGAGGCATGATTTTGCATTCAGAACAGTCTAGCTGGATGTGCCCATTGAAGGAGAGAATCAAACAAAGGCACCATTAGTGCTCAAACCACATAGGCATCCATGCACTGTAGAACTTAGCTTCTGAATAGAAACATTGAATTTGCAACTTGATGCTAGCCATACCAGATCATTTGTATTTTTTAATTTGTTTGAAAATTCATAATCTGCTAGTTAGTTGAAAGTTATTAATGTTGCCAGCACTCCACCGAGGCATCATTACTGAAAATCCAACAAACACAATTTATTTGTAGATCCACCACCCCAGAAGATGACAAACTCTCCCTAGGCTCAAAACTTTTCACCACTAACTTCAACCATTTCTATAGTTCAAAAGGTTTATTACTCAACAGCAACATTCTCACTGCTTAATTGAGTTTGATTTGAGTCCACCAAACTAAACAATTTAGTCTCCACACAATCAAGTTTGAATCCAGAGCTGAGGAGAAGCGCTTTCCAGGCTCTAGCGCCAGGAGAAACATTCTTACCAACCATTTTCTCAAGTAATTCGAGTGCTTTACAACTTAGGTCTCTATGGCATAAACCACAAATTATCTCATCAAACATCAAACTCTGAGTGCATAAACCCTTATCCAATGCTTCCTCAAATAAACCACATGCTTCAACAATTTTACCATTGCCTGCCAAGCCATCAATCATTATCCTATATGTCTGCATATTTAGCCCAATTCCTTTCAATCCCATCTCCCTCACGAGCTCGCCTGCCTTACTAAGTTCTCCAACCTGACACAACTGCTTCACTAACATATTATAGGTAATCAAATTAGGCTTGCATCCCAATTCCTCCATACTAGCAACCATCTTGATCCCCGCTTGGACATTATTTTGCTTACACAAACCATTTATATACACATTGTAAGTATAAGCATCAGGAACCAAACCAAAAACAAGCAACTCATCGAACAACTCATCCGCCTTCAAATAGTCCTTATCTTCAATCACCCCATGCAAAACCATAGTGTAGCAAAAGATATCAGGCTTAATTCTATCAGATTTCATGTGATTCAAAACATGCAAAGCATCCAAACCCATTTTTCCTTTCACTAAAAATCTAATAACATTACTATAATCCACCATTCCAGGGAAAAATCCCAACTTCCTCAATTGCTCTAAAAACCCCATGACCTCGAATTTAGTTGCATCTTTCTGTTCACAGAGACATGACAACAACAAAGAATATATTCCTGCATTTACCATAAACCCATCATTCACCATACAATTCAGCATCTCAATAGCAAAACCCACCTTTCTAATCCTACAAAGAGCAGTAATCAATACCTGAAAAGTCGATTCTTCCACTCGAATATTCATAACCTGACTCTTCAACAAGATTTCAGGCACCAACTTTAAACCTTTACTGTTTCTACAAAGAACTGAAATCAGAGTATTGAGTGAGTAAACAGAAGGGACACATCTAAACTTTGGGATTCTGTAAAACAACTCAATTGCTTCATGGGTTTTATTAGTTCTGCCATAAACTTCAATCAGATAAGCAAAAGTAGATTCAGGTGGTTCAAAGCTTTCAACTTTTTCGAGATGGTCAAGAACTGAAGGAATGTGATGGAATTGAGAGGTTTTAACAAGGGTTTTGAATATAAAGTCAAAGGCTTTAGGGCTTGGTTCAACATCGTAGATGCTAAAGGAGTGAATAAGAGAAGATAGAAGATGGGGTTTGTTGGGAGATTCTTGTTGCGGCGGTTTTAGGGCTGATTGTTTAAGAGATTGCATGGCTTGTTGTTGATTGAAAATTCTGTGCCATCTGGCCTTGTAAGGTGAGTGTGGCCATTTCCTGTGTTTTCTTAGGAAGAAACTAGCACTCTTCTTAGAAGTGCAACTAGCCATTGTTGTTGGGATTCTGGAAGAAGATCAATCTGGGAGTATAGTTACAACAGCATGTTGTAAGATTTTCTTACCATGTCACTTCATGTTTGTTGAAGTTGAAATGCTTCAGCTGGGAGTTGGGGAAAAATCACCCTTTACCAAGATGAAAGAAGGGAATGGGCCACAACACATAGCCCAGTTCATTTCCAAGAAGAATGGAAATTTTGCTTTTTTATCCAACTTCAGTTTTTTTTTTACCCAGTATATCTGCATTGAATGGGCCACAACACATAGACCAGTTCACTTGCGTTCGTTTGTTTGTTTTATATTTTTCAAGTAAAATCTTCAAATGCTTTGGAGAATGTACTTGGTTGTGTGATGTAAAGTATTTAAAAAATAAATTGTATTAAAATGAGTTTTTAAATTTTTTTATTTTTATATCAATACATTAGAATTATTAGAAAATATTAAAAAATATTAATTTATTATTTTTTTCATACTAGATATATTTTTGAAACACAATTTTGATAACAAAAACAAACCAAGTCTTTGTTTTCAATTAAAACCTTCAATTATAATCCTAAAATTTCTTTACTGTTTATTTCAAAGATATAAATTTTAACCCGTAAAACTAATTTTCTATTTAAAAAAAATTCTTTGTTTACTAGAAAACACATTTCAACTACTCATTAAATATCATTAAATAAACCAATAGCGTTTGATCAATTATATTTTTTTTATATAAAAAAAGTAATACAATCAAAATAATTAATAAGATATTATAGTGATTTTCCATCATTCTTATATATATTTATTTTATTCAAGCTATAATTATATGCAAGGACGATCATCATAACTATTCATTAAATATCATTAAATCATATGATTTTCCATCATATTTCTTCTCGATATGATTGGATGTGAAAGTATTAGATTGACCCACAACACAATTAAATTATAAATATAAAAGTGTCTCCTAGCATGATCATATACAGAAGCATAAGTTTATCTCTCCAGGGTGATCAAATGTATGCCTAAAATTATTAGTTTGGCAACATTGAATTGGAGGATCAAGAAATTGAGTAGAAAGAACTTGAAGTTATCGAAGTTGTTGAACAAGAAATGTTCAAGAAGACTTATTCTTTGTGAGTAGGAGACAATCAAACATGGATATTTTGAGGAGTGATTTCTTGAATGATCGCACATAAGGACTTGAAGTTAATGTGATTATGTTTGATATATATAAAAAAGCATTAAATAATTTCTTCATAGTGTAAATTATTTTTATAAATACCTTCCTGATCATAATTTCAAGTGGACCTTGCACTTCATACAGTGATTTGACGTAAAAAAATTCTTGATTACACTAAGCATGCACTTAAAATTGATGGGAGATGCAACGGTCGATAGGTATGGCCAGATGCAATTATCACCACCATGGATGATGGATTTTTAAAGATATATGTAATAATTCTGAAAAAGGAAAGGGAAAGGTCAAATTCCAAAAGCAACTGCCCTTCACTTCACAACGTGCAGGATGGAGGATTACTGACTGTATTTCCATGACGTCTGCCATCACGGTGCTGGCCCTGTAACAAATGATGGAGATGAGTGTGACTAGATTTTGCCTTGTCTTTGACAGGAAACGCACTTCCTTCTTCTACCACAATACTTGCACGTGTTAATGGAATTGCTGGTAGAGGCTAGTGCCTAGAGGTTTTAAAAAACATAGGAAAAGAAGAAGAAGCGGCATAAAAAACAAAAGAAGTTGCAACTGGTGCTAAGCCGGTTTTGCATTGCATTTTTATCGCATTAAATAATTTGTATTAAATTTTCATGAACAAAATTTATTATTAATATTATTATTTTCATATTAGATACATAATAATGAAAAAAATATTATTAAAATTCAAATAAAATCATATAATATTATCTAACAACCATGTAAAAACTTAAAAGTTGGTAAATCAGCATAGTAATTATTTGTTTTATAGTAAAAAAAAAGACATAAAAGGTCAAGCTCAGCGTCTGGCCTTGCTTCTTCTTCTTCTTTTTTATTAAGGGAACAAACAATGTGTCATCCGATGAGAAAAATGGCTCATTGTTTGCTTGCCTAACTTCCCACGACCAAGCGGCTTGGAAAATAAGCAAAAACTCCTTTAGTTTTTTGAAGCAAACAACTTATTTTTCAATTAATTTTTTTAATAAAAACACATGAAAAACAACATACACAACTCAATTAACTCACTTGTGCCCTTAAAATTTTCAAAAAAAGTCAAAAACTCAAAAATCAACGTGAGACCTTAAATATTCTCAAGCCTTAATCTACTTTTTCAGCTAATTTGAATGTCAATAACCAACATCATTAAACTCCCCGAGTCGAATGGAAAATTTGGACACCAAACCTGATTATTTTTTTGGTCGTAATCGTGACAACTAATCATTCTCTCTCTACCCGTTGGTTTTCAATGAGTCTTTTTCATCTAAGGATCCAAAATAAATAGAAAGAACTTGTGGATCAAAATAAACATTGGTAAGAATTTTAAATCAAATTTATTGTTTTTTGTGTTTTACTGTTTAATCTCTTTTCTTTTCGTGTAGTATTTTTATCATAATCTCAATACTAATTCCATCTAATTAGATCATTGAATAATGTAATTAAAAGGAGAAAAACATCTGAAAATGAAGAGGGAGAGAGAGAGAGAGACGGTGAAGCACTATAAGACTCCCGATTCCTTTAGAGTTGTAGGTAATTTAACATTATTCTATTAAGATCTTGTATATTCAGAAGTCATTTATTTATTTATTTATTTTTGAAATAGGAGATTATGAGCTCGAATTCCTCTCTTCTAATTAAACTACTACTAGAATATTTTTGAGAATGAGGGTGGTTTGTTTTCCTCTTCTTTTTTTTTTTATTTTATTTGTTGATAAAATCTGATATAAATGGATTCTTAGTCTGTTGTTCGATTAGCTAAAAGAAGAACTAAATTAACACCCATGAAGAGTTGAAATAAATTAAACACCACTTAAAGAGTTGAGGGGTTATGACAGGGGCGAGCCACAACAGTCGTAGCTTCAGAAGAAGGTTGGGTGCATCAAGGAATTTTTATAATAAAAAACGGAAACGGGTTATAATTCTTTATCTAGCTGTTGAATTGGAATTAAATTTTACTAAATAATTCTACAAGTCTAGTTTTTTAAGGAGGGCAGTTGGCGATTTTCAGCAAAGATCCGGGGATCCAACGACTCTTAAATTAGATTCAAAAGATATTATTTTTGTTATTTTAATTATTTTTCTAATTAGTTTAGGATTTTAATTATGTTTTCAACTTAAATTTAATTTTTTTTATTAAATCATTTCATACTCTGTATAAACAGTTAGAGCTCTATAAAAACAGTTAATTTCTTATTTTTTCATTAAATTATTTAATTACAAATATTTCAAGAAATATCTGAGTTTTCTCTATATAATTTAAGATTATAGTTTCAAAATTTTAAAAGCCTTAATTTTGAGAACTCTTTAATTTTTATCACCGTTGTACACCATGTTAGGCTAAATAATTGTTTGAAAGTATGGTAGAAGTTATTTTTTAAAGTGTTTTTCACTTAAAAATATATCAAAATAATATTTTTTTAGTTTTTTAAAAATTATTTTTGATATCAACATATTAAATTGATTCAAAAAAACAAAAAAATAAAATAATTCAAATCTAAAAAAAATTCAAAAACACAGTTGGACCGCAATGCCAAATGAAGCCTAAGCAACCATCTCAAAATACTAGGGATACTAGATTGATGGCCCATGTGATGTTCCAGGTCAAATAAAAAAAAAACTTCATCCCAAAAAAATAATTTTGGAGATGATTATTTTTTTATAGAAGTAAGAGAAATTTGATAACCGAGTTAAATCTTGATTAATTTAATAATATGATAAAAAAAATGAGGTAACAACAATAAATAAATAAAAATTATTACCTCTAGTAAAAGCTGGATTAACACGTGAAACTCATGACCTGAATATAAGATACGTTCATATTACATGTCTATCATGCATCCTAAGTTTAAAGTCGAGATAATTCAATAGAAATTTTTTTGACAATAAATACAAATAAAATAGGAAAAGTTAAGAGACAAATGTAGATCAAGATATTTAATATCGTAACACGGATCATTTACATGATTGTATTTAATAAATTTGTTTATTAAAATAAATTTATAATAGAAATTAACACACATATAAAATTTATTGAATAAAATAAAAGGAAAAAAATATGTTATAAAAAAATAATTTTTAAAAATAAACTTAATCTATATGAAATAAAATAAAAAAATTACAGATAAATCATACTACTCTCTTCAAAAATTAAATACACTTAATATAATAATAATAATAAAATATTTCCATTTAAAAAATGTTAAATAAGCTAAAATAATTATAGAGAATGAGTATTAATTAAAACATAAACTTAAAAAAATATGTAAAAAAACATGTAAAAAAAGTATTAATTAAAAAAATTAAAAGAAAAGAAAAGAAAAGAATGAGAACATGCACAGCTAGGCCTAGAAAGTCAGACCAAGCGACTCTCCCATCAAGAAATGACATGTGCATGGACCTTTTTTTATAAGTGGGGGGAGGGGGAACGCCCTAATATCTCTAGAAAAAATAAATGACATGTCATCTAGATTCCACTTGTTATGGTGATAGAAAAAACAAGGTTCATGTTTTTTTCACCTAAAAAATCATTTTCAATCTATTTTTGACACAAAACACCTATAAAACATTATATGAACCTTGTTAAACGAATCCATACCTACAAAAACATGAAAACAAATGCCTTAAAATGTGAAATGATTCTGAAATCAAAAATCATTCTGAGCTCATATATATTTTTAGGCATTTTCAAAGTAAAAAAAAACACAAAATTCGAACTTCTATCATTGTATGAAATCATTTGACACAAAAATAAACAAATTTAGTGGTTGTAATTGTCACCAACGACAACCTTTTCTCTTTATGCTGAAATCCAGTGAGTCCCTCTCTCTTCCAACCTTGTTAAACGAATCCATAGCCTAAAAAACATGGAAACAAATGCCTCAAAACCTAAAATGATCCTGAAATCAAAAATCATTTTGAGCTCATATATATTTTTAGGCACTTTCAAGATAAAAAAAAACATATAGTTCAAACTTCTATCATTATATGAAATCATTTGACATAAAAATGAACAAATTTAGTGGTTGTAATCGTCACCAACGGTAATTTTTTCTTTCTACGCTGAAATTCAATGAGTCCCTCTCTCTTCCAACCATAAGGGACTGGAAAATAAGAAAAATAAAGTTAGGCACCAAAATTAAAATTTTAAAAATTAAAGGGACCGGTTACTTAAGAGCTGAAAAAAATAGGGGATGAAAATAAACTTATAAAATAAATTTCAAAGTCGCCACCTATTTTACTCGTTTTTTCATTATAGTTCTCTATCTTTTAATTCAACCTTTCCTTTCTAAAAAAATATAATTAAATGCTAATTTAGATTAAAAAATATTTTTACTGTAAAAAATAAATTCAATGATCAAATTAAAATTTTCAAAAAAAAATTCACTGCTGCAATCTGCAATGATATATAAAATGATGTACAATATATAGTTAAGCCGAGTTTCCCAGAGGAAGGCTCGAACCCACACACCATCACCTTGTGAGTGAGGTTTGAATGGATAAATCATGAATTACAAAAACAAATATTTATTATTAGCAAGCATTTGATAATAAAATTTAGAAGTTTCAACTTTTCCAAACAGTCATCTGTGTAAGTTATTCAGTCATTTGTGTAAGTTATTCAATGGAGGGATACCAAAAAAAGAAAGGGGGCATGATCTTTTCTAATTATTAATATGTCTTTATGGATGAACTTTGTTTTATCTAAGAATAAATATTTTTTAAAATAAAAATATTTATTTTTAGATAATATTTCTAATATGTCTGTAGGATTTGTTTTTTTATTTAATTAATTTCATGTGCATGTCTATTTTTATTATCGTTTGATTAAATAAAATTTTAATTTTAATAAATAAATTCAGTAAACACAATCAAGTAGATATTCTACGTTGCGATCATTTCTTATTTTTTTAATTTTTTTTATTTATTATTAACAATTTTTTATTTATTTACATAAATAATTATCAATTTATTTAATTAGATGATTACATAAATTTTTTGATTTAGAGTTATAATATTTTTATGTAAAAAAAAAAATGTTAGAAAAGAATGTATATCAAATTTTTTTGTTAAAAAAAAAATACAACCAAGAGCGGAAGAAATAGGTAGCGTTTATCCCATTGCTGATAATGGGCAAGCTGTTCATTGTGAATAGCCATTAATTGGAGATTATTATTTTTATAATCATTGGCAAGCTTCAAACCTGGGCAAGCAGTTCATATCTCTCTTTTATTTTATCTTTTTAGATTTAAAAAAAACTAAATCATATTCAAACGGGTGAATTCATGAAAACAATTATTTTTCACCACTTTTCCTATATTTCATTAAAACAAATATTACTATATCAAACCTGGATTCTCCAGAAAAAAAAAAAAACAAAAAACCTTGCAGGAAAATATTTGATGACGTGGGACAGGGTGCAGTATTTGGCAGAAACAGCCTCACAAAGGATGCTAGTCATAAATGAACTTTCTTACAAGTAAAATCGAACTGCTTAGAAACAGCCAAAACAATCCTATGTTTACAGTATGCTCTCTTTTCACTTCAATGTCTAATATTGGCAATATCTCTATGAATTTCAAGCTTGCTTGTGGTTATTCTTATTTTTTAAATTGTTTTTTATTTAAAAATTTATTAAAATATTATTTTTAATTTTTAAAAATATTTTTTAATATTAGCACATCAAAATATAAAAAAAATATTAATTTAAAATAAAAAAATAAATAAAATATTTTTGATACATAAAAAGCTGTAAAAACCACCCATGTTTTGTGGGTTGCATGACAAAACTGACCTCCACTTTTCTTTAACAGACAAAGCCCCACCGTGATTGATTCTGACCTCTGATAATCATTTTTGTCCATTCTACGACCACACCCTCTAATCTCTCTCTCTCTCTCAAATTATTCTGACAAAAAACCTGTTAAGTGTTTGTTTTTTTAAAATAGATTTTATTTTTAATTTTTTTTAATATTAATATATTTAAAAATTAAAAAATATTTTTAAAACATAAAACAAATAAACTTAAAATCATAAAAAACACCCAGAAAGGGCAGAAAAAGAAAAAAAGTTTGGTCCATAAAACTAAAAATAAAATAAGCAAAAGGCAGGATCAGATTCTCATTCTCTATTCTAACATACAAAAAACCATTAATCATGCTTTATTCTCTATTCTAACATACAAAAACACAAATATTATATTTTTCCTTTCACAAAAACACTCTTTTTTTAGAGAAAATAAATGTAAATACATGATATTTCTGTATGATGGAAGACAATTTTTCTAATTTAAAGAAATTTGTTTATCAACTAATAAATTAATGTATAAGGAGAAATAAGAAAAAGGAAACGACATTTCCGCGAAGAGAAGGCTGAAAGAAAATGGCGAGTCAAAAAATAATGAAAAGAAAGGGGAGAAAATCAATGAGAAGTGACCCAGATAAAGAAAGAAAGAGAGAAGGAAAACAACCAAGAAGGCCTAGATTGATTTTCTTTCCTGCCAAACAAGAAAATAATTAATAAGAGAAAGAAAGAGAGAGACTTTCTTTTTATCATCATCATCTTCATCACTGTCACCTTCAATTTTGTCGTCAAACAACACTCCCAGAAAACGAGCTAAACACAAGTAAAGAAAGAGAGAGATTGATGGCTCTTGCTATGGGGATGGGTTTGGGTTCGTCTTCTTCGGCAACAGTAGCCGTTGATAAAGCAACAAGCGATCTTTTAATCGGTCCTGATTGGACCATGAATATTGATATTTGTGACTCCGTTAATTCTCATCACTGGTAATTCCTTTTTTTTTCTTTTTTAACTCTTTTATGTTCTTATCCAGAATTTTACGTTTTGATAACAGGTGGGTTTTTTTTATCCTGTGCATTTGTATACGTATGTTTATACGTATACGTACGTGTTAGGTGTTGTAACTGAAATTGAAGCTTACTTCTTTGTTAACGGTTAATCAGTATGCTTTGTTTTTCCGGAAAGAATTTTAATTTTATAAGAAATAATTTATAAGAAGAAATGGTGTTTTTTTTTTCAAGTGGGTTTTTTTTAGACACTATGTTGTGTTGTTTGGTGAGGTTTTTTTGTTTTTATATATATATATATATATATATATATATATATATATATATATATATATCAGGCAAGCCAAAGATGTAGTGAAAGCTTTGAAGAAAAGGTTGCAGCACAAGAGCCCTAAAGTCCAACTACTCGCTTTGACGGTAGCCTTTTGTTTCCTTGAATTCACTAATTTTTCTATGTTTTTTTTTTAAGCTTTTATTTCGATTATGGTTTTGTCGAATTCAAATGTGTGTTTTGGAATGTGAAATTCTCTTGATTTTTGCACCAAAATATGGATTTGAATTATCTATTTGGCATTCGAGGAAGCTCTGTTGTTTATAAAGTTTTATTTCTTTTTTTTTTTTTTTGGATTTTTGGGTTTGCTTAATTGAGTGCAAAATTTTCTCTTTAGCTTTTGGAGACAATGGTGAAGAACTGTGGTGATTATGTCCATTTTCAAATTGCTGAAAAGAATGTATTGGGGGAAATGGTGAAAATCATAAAGAAGAAGGTAACTCCTTGAATTCTTGCTAGAAGTAATTATCCACAATTTTACCATCTCTGTAGAGTTTTTTTCTTTTTTAATGTGTTAGATATCAGTATATATGATTCCCTTCTTTAGAATCCTTTGTAATTGTAATTCTGTAGACATTGTGTTTTCAAGATGTTAAATTCTGAACTCCAGCAACCAAAAGGATAAATGTCAGCAGAATGTCTAATAGTCAAATGGAGTTTTGCATATACATTAAAGAGGTGGAACCATTTGTGTTTTGCAATTGATAGATTGTTATGCTGTGTGTTTTATGGAAATTCCAGCAATGGTTGTTTATTTCAAACCTTTTAACTAGGCCAGCCAAAATATTTCAGGAGAAATCGTGATCGGGTTTATTTAAGAGTAGTATAAGCAAAAGTTTTGGCCCATCTTAACTAGGATAACAGATAAATTGTTTTGATAAGATTGCCACTTATTGGTGCCTTTGCCATAAAAACCACAGTGCTCAATGAGCTATTTGGTTTTGATGTCAAAAAATTCCATGTTATGTTGTCCGAGGCCTCCATTGATCTCAAATAAGATTGAACGTGGTTGATTTTTCATGAGAAAGTCGAAACCTTGATGTTTGTATTTTTCTCATCTAATCACTCTTCATCAAAAACAAAAAAGGGGCTAGGCTGGGGGAAGCCTCAATCTTAACTTAACACATATTTTAAATGGTTGTGCAGACAGATATGCATGTGAGAGATAAGATTCTGGCTTTGCTTGATTCGTGGCAAGAGGCATTTGGTGGGCCTGGAGGAAAACATCCTCAGTATTATTGGGCATATGAGGAATTAAGGGTAAGTATCTCGCTAAAATATTCTATTATTTTATTTGATGTGCTCTTGCTGGGTTCAGTATGTGTGCCAACTCTTGCATGAAATTTTTACTTGGTTGACTTTGGAAGTGGGGCAATAATCATTGAATGCTAGACTGATAAGCCCCTGATCTAAACATAATTTATAGGTTTTGTATCCAACCAAATATTGTTGTGGATTACAGTGCGCTGTCAATTTTTTAATTTGGTTTTAATTTAATTTTTAATGCTAGAAAGATATGGTCTTGATTTAATTTTATCCGTGTTAAAAACAATGCATGATTCATAATAAGAGTGCCATCAAATGATGCTATAGATGATTGCATTCAAATGAGATGCAAGCCAAGTCCTTTGGATGGAATATTGCTCATATGCTCTTACATGCCTTTATGACGGCCAGATCAAAAGTTTTTTCATTCATAGTAGTTAATTAACAAATTATGCCATATTACATGGAATCTATACAGAAAGATTAATTTTTAGTTACGGGGTGTGCGAATGGCAGCGTGCTGGAGTTGAATTTCCCCAGCGATCATTAGATGCAGCTCCAATATTTACACCACCGGCAACCAATCCAACATTGAGGCTTACCCAACCTGGTTATGGAATGCCTAGCAATTCTTCTAGAAGACTTGATGAAACAATGGCTGCAGAGATTGAATGCTTAAGGTTAGGATCAACCGCTGGTTTACACGTTGTATTTGTCTATGATGTATTCTCAAAATTGCCAAATCTCATGTTTTGTATTGACTGATATTTTTCTCAATTATTATAGTTTGTCAGGCTTGGATTCCATGTGGGATGTTATGGAGCTCTTGAATGATATGCTGCAAGCTGTTAACCCTGGAAACCATGAGGTATGTGCAGTGAGCTTTTTACCTTAGCGAAACAATTGAGGAAATATTTGAGATGTGGTCCTGCTTGTCTTCTCAGGCTATAAAAGATGAAGTGATAGTTGATCTTGTCGACCGGTGTCGGTCGAACCAGAAAAAGTTGATGCAGATGCTAGCTACAACAGGGTCAGTTACTCGTTAGATGTCTATTGTGCTGAAAACATGTTTTTGATACAAGACTGGTAACTGTATGCTTGCCTTTGTTTCTCCATGCATGTGTGTGTTGATCCCATGCAGTCTGGTGTATGAATATCTGAAAGTACCTTGGTCATGATGCAGGGATGAGGAACTTCTTGGTAAGGGTCTCGAACTAAATGACAGTATGCAAATCTTGCTTGCAAAACATGATGCTATTGCTTCTGGCTCTCCAATGCCAATTCAAGTTACAAGCTTATGCGCCAAACCAAGTGAAGGATGGTCCTCAGACATCAAGCCAACTGAAGCAAGGGATGCCAGCCCAAGATCTACAACTAATTCCACCACACCAGTTCCTAATGTGACAAGGAGCGCTATAGATGAAGAGGATGAAGAGGAGGATGGCTTCGCACAGCTAGCTCGGAGGTAGCTCATGCTTATGAAAATAATCTTATATAATTTTTCATTGGTGACCTGAACTGTTAAATTATTTTCACATTACATACACAAGGGAGATAGCAGTTCTACCACTACGGAACCCATCGTAAAGCAATCATGAGGTAGGAAATAAACCTTGACCATAACTATGGCCAGTATGTGGAGCGACAGGAGCAGTAATTGGTGAATAAAAGACCACTCAATTTATTTTACTTTGGTAGCTGGCCAACCTTTATGGAGATCTTACAAATTATTTATCCGTTTCCTTTGTTCATGCTCTGCATCATGGGTGTTTACCAAGACTTTGGTTTATCTCGAAGCAGTAATTGCACTTGTTTTGTTCTGTGAACACAGGCATTCCAAAACACGTTCCATGTCATCTCAAAGCTCATGTGGAACCAACGGGGCTCTTGTGCCATTGGATGCTGGCGTGCCCATTGCATCAACCTCTTCCCCGTGCAATGCTCTGGCTCTTCCTGATCCATCTGCACCAGTAAGAACCATGAAAGAGCAGGATATGATTGACTTTTTGAGCCTCACCTTGTCAACATCAACCTCCCCTCACACCCTACCCGTCTCCAAAACCATGCCTCAAATACATGTTTCCTCCAATACACAAGGTTATCCGTATTCTCAAACTTATCCTGTAAACCATGGGCCCATTCCATACAACTGCTATGTCGTTCCATGGGCCCAGCCTCAAACTCAGCAGCACCAAGTACGACCTCCATCTCAACCCCAGTTACAGCATCAAACTCAGCAGCACCAGTTACCACCTCCATCTCAACCACTGCAACAGTTTCAACCTCAACCCCAGCAGCAAGCAGTGCCTCAGCCTCAGCTGTACTTGCAGCCCCAATCTCAACCACAATTACAACCTCAGTTCCAGTTGCAACATCCTCGGTACTCGTCTTGCTACCCACCTCCACCCTGGGCAGCTACAACTGGTAATCTCAACAACCAAAATCACATGTCTGCTACAAATAATATGTTTTCATCTCCCCGGGCCAACAAAACTGCATCTTATACACCGGTGCAAGCTGCTAGACCTGTGCAACAATTTAACTCATTTCCCACAAAAGCAGGCAATGGATCAACCATGAATGGTGATCCTTGGATGAGTTCCGCCTCTAGGATACCTGCAGCTCCAGGACAAAAGCAGTCCTTTGTTCCCCCATACAGGTTGTTTGAAGATCTAAATGTTCTTGGAAATGCGGATGGAAGGTATAAAATGACTAGCAGCAGACCACCAAGCTTGTCAGGATCATCTGGCGAAAGTATGGTGGGTGGGAGGAAGTGAAATGTTAGTGGGGAATAGGGTGAACAAACTGGATATATCTTTGTGAATATGGCTAATGCCTGTTGTGTGGTCTTTCAGTTTGGGGTGTGTAAGAAGGGTCATTTTTAGATGTATCGAAGAAGGTTGAGGCGATAATAGCTCTGCATTCCCCCATTGATGGGTCGTACATCCAACTCTTGGGTAGCTTCTGCTGGTTATCTCAACACTTGCCTATGATTTTTCCCGATATATGAAATTGATGTGGGATTTAGTGGTTTTGATCTTCAATTAACCTGAATTGCGAAAAGCAGCCGGGCTCTTCATTGGAAGCTTGTCCTGGCTTCATCACTCCTTCCACGGTGTCATTTGTGGAGGTAGAACTTCCGTGGTGTGATCAAAACATATTCGTGGCATATATACGTATAACTGGCTCCCCCCTGAATGTTTTTGGCCCCGTTCCAGTTTTACCTTTAGCGTCTTCTTCTCAGAATATTTAACGCCGCAGGACATTTTTATCACTCTAATTTGATGGTCGAGATGATACAAGGGGGGGCATCCTGTCCTTGACATCTCAATCACACCATTCTTGGCCTTGCTGGATGCTTGAAACAAGAGGATTTTTCAAAGGGTCAAGGGGTTACACGGGGCAAACTCGACAATTAATTACAAGGCCTATGGAACCATAAACCTATTAAAATATTCTGAGATTGAATGATAAACTGATTATAAACATCTGTTCGCAACACTTCCAATTATGTAGTGACACGTGTTGCTTATAAAAATGAACCAGGAGACGGAAGGATCAATGAACACACCAAAGGAAAATAAACTATTTACACACATTTTTGCCCCCCCCCCCCACCCACACCATGCAGGACTTCTTCTCACCATCTGACCCTCAGCACTGGAGGCTAATGAAAAATCTGGCACGCGATTCAGGACGTCAAATCAGTGTTTCAGCAAACAGGTGTTGGCATGGTCGACTGTCACATCTGATGATAAATTGAAGCCATAAACTAGCATCGGTGACATTAACAAATCATTCAGTGCTTGTGCAGCCACCAAAAACTACGACATAGTCAACCAGTAAAGAAGTGTGCTTTCATCTTGCTTGAGTGTTGTCATCGGCGTAGATTGAGAATAAAGCATCAGTAGCACCAGCAGCAAGGAGTACTTGGTAAGGATGGAAGGTGAGGCAGCTTACAGGACCGATCTTCTGGGCCATTATGGTTAGGTGGTATCTAATGGAGCCTAATGGTTCACCATTTAGACTGAATAATTTAATAATTTGTTTTGCCGATCCACTGGCAATAATAGGGGCATGCCTATGAACAGCTAAAGCTGTGAGTGAGCCCCTGTGGGCCTTGATCGTGAGATAGGGATCTCTATAATTTCTCATATCCAGGAACTTCATGTCACCAGCCTGGGATGCACTGACAATCTGAAAGAAAACAAGAGAAAAAGAGAATTGTGGCAAGGTAAGATACAAATCCACCAGCAGTCTAAACAAACAAGTATATCACAAAGTGCAATTGTTACCTTTCCAGGATCAAGCCCAGGATGAAAGCCAATCCCCACAACTTTTTCTACATTCTCAGTGTGCGGCCGAGTAGCACAAACAAGCCTAAGATTAGAAAAAAATACGACAGTTAAACAGAAGGGAACGCAAAGTAATATATCTTTTGAGCTTGTAATATGAGTTACTAAATAGTCTGGTCTATAATAAGATTAACATATTTCATCATATGATAAAATCCCAAACACGTTCCATCACATACAATCCCATTACTTGTTTCACTGTAAAGCATTAGGAACCAGTATATTTGAATTTGGGATTGTTATCATAAAAAAGGTAGCAACAGTAACAAGCTTATCAAAACGTCAAAAACAAGCAAACATTTATGCCATGCTAGAGCCAGAGGAACACTTTACGAGCAGTGCTTACATTTCAGGTGTTCGGACATCATAGAGTTTGACAGATCCATCCACAAAACCAGCAGTAAATTGACCTCCATGAACTTGAGAAGCAGACTGCACAGATAAACATAAATGAAGATCATTCAACAGATTTGACAAGTTACTAATGATGACGGCGGATATGAAATAAACTACCAAATAGCAATAAATAAAAGATAATTAAAGATGTGGATGCTTGATATGGTGGCAGAAACAATAGTGCACAAAAATTATAAACATTCTTAAATTTGGACAAGATTTGCGATTTACATACATAATCTTTGCCCATAACCAATTTTGGGCATGGAACAACCTTATCCATATGAATTCAATTTGAAGATTCTATTGCAACATGTAGTACCAAGAACTGCAACGTTTAGTCACTGGCTATAGAAAGCAAATTGCTATGCAAATAAGTGGTGAAGGAGAATAATCCTTGATAAGCACCAGAGCAGCACATTAAAATGCTACTCCATGAGAAAACCAATTCACTTTTATGCCAGGCAACTATGAAGGCTGATGCAAATACAAAGAAAAGAAAGAGACCTCCATAAACTTTCTATCACTCTAGATAATGTACCAGAGGTCCTATTGTGGAGCTGGGGAACAAGTGAATGTATAAAGGACAATGACAAGGGTGAGAACTATCGGGAGGGACATTAACTATTTATCCATCATGGTTGGGTAGCACCAAGAGTCTACCATCCGGACAGTCCTTTTGGTTTGCAGCCTCTACCTTTTGCTTTCATGATGGAGAAACCATATTCAAGATGATACACCATGATTTTTATTATTTGCAGATTATATGATTATAATGGAAGAAACCTGTGGCAGGGTAAACTAAAAGTTTATGGAGTATTCTAAAAACACTGCTCTGAGGTTTAAGTAAAAATAAACCAATATATTCCTTGCAACAGCAATTCCAGAAAGAGAAAAAGGTTTATCAGATGGAGTAATGGTATTACACATTTTGAATACTGGAGTAAGAGGGAAGAAAATTGAAAAAAAAAAAAAAAACCACACCTAGCACTAATTAGAACAGAACAGAGAAGCAAGACTTTGGATCCAAGGCTGGGTTTCATTCAGTTGGAAACAGCTTTCTATAAACCTTGACAAGATTTCTTTTAACTCTGCAGTTTATGATGATAGGGAAAAGCTCTCAAGCACAATCAGTTAAAAATTGAACATCAGCAAAAGACAATGGTAAAATCTGTAAGACAACATTTAATGTATCCAGCAAGCATCATTGTCACAAATGAAAAGAAAGGTATTTGTTAAAGCTCCTATAGCCAATCGCACATCTGCATTTTACCACCAATAGGTACATGCGTGATAACGTTTTCTTAGTGTTATTACATAGTAATGATAGCAGTGGTGTTATATGAGAGCCTACCCCATAAAACTTGAACAGTAAAATAATCAGAAAGGAAAAAATGAGGTACAAAAGGTCATGACAATAATAATATGAAAAGAACCATTTTACATTTATTAAAGATATATTCATGCCATCAGAAGCTCTATTATTCTCTATTATTCTCATTACACAAGTGCCTGAATCATTCTCACATCCACAAGCACACCATAAACAAAAGAACAAAAGAATCTCTTCAAAACTACAATGTTTTAAATTTGCCACTTTTCGTAAATTCTAACTTAGTTCTGCTATTATCTATTGTAGCAAAGAATGATACTACTTTCAAAAACAACCCCAGGAAACAACAAAACTCACCATTGCTGAGACGCTACAATCTGATGATGAAGGAATAGAATGAATAAGCTGCTCTTTATCCAGGTCCCAGAGCATTATGGATGATATCTCACCCGAAGCATACTAGGAAAGCAACATTAAAAATAGAAGAAACTATTATGAACATCACATTACGAATATAAAAACAGTACCAAAGACAAACTTAAGTGAGTATGTACCAGATATCCAGATTGTTGTTGCCAGTCCACAACAGCATTCAAACTCTGCACACCGGGTTTATGACCTTGGATTGAAGAAAATGCAGTGACAAGCTTTTGCTTACCCTTCACAGTGTAGTCTTTCCAAATCCGTATATTTCCATCACCTGCAGCAAAAACAAGTATGGCAAAAATGATTCCAAGCATTCTAATAAAGGACCAGTCTAGCCACCATGAAATGAATTGAAAAAAAGTAAAAAAACATTACATGAAGCAACAAGAAGCAAACTGTCATCTAGCTCGTTTACAAGACAGAGCTTCGAAACTCCTCTGTCAGGAAAATCATGATTATCAAACCCATTCAGAAGGGTAGCTTCCTCATAATTCCACACCCTACAAAGAAACAAGCATCACATATCACTCAAGAGATCAATATCAGAGAAAAGATTAAAAATTATTTGCCTATCACCAGGGAAAAAAACAAAAGAATCCATACTCCAGTTTTTGTTTGCCCAGGCCTTTCTGTAGTATCAGTAGAATTTAGGTAGAATACATGCAGAATTGTTCTTAATAGATGCATAAGGTAACAGGATAAACAGGACTAAAGATGAACTTAAGCAAGAAGCCAGAGCCACTGAGAAGTAGTTCCTGTTGGCATATTGTACAATGTATGCAAGTTTCCCAACTTTTGAAATCATGACATCATACAATGTCATTAATCTGCGACCATACTTGGCATGTCAAAACAGAGCCCTGAGAAACTAAAATAATACTCCATAAAAGATGTATTGAATAAAGACTGGCTTACCTAATTCGTTCATTCTCGTCAGCAGCAACCACAATAGGAGAGAAAGGCTGCAGCAAGGCTGTCTTTGTACCAGTTTCAAACTTTGTATCCCAACTAGCAATTCTGTTATTAAGGTTGCTAACAGCTGGCCAAGAAAATGAACATTTCATCAGCTCAACCAAAAACTCGTACAAAAATAAATAAATAAAAGAAGAGAAAACAAATAGAAAGACACACAAGAGTGCTGACACATTGCAATATGTTCCAGTGCAAATTTTTCCCTTTCTTCCCTTCTAACTAATATTTCTTCAGTATCATCCGGTGTGGTGAGAAGCGGCTTTGAGAAGTGACCACAACTCCAATTGTAGATAGTTGACTGAGGAAGCAAACTCCGTTCTGTGCCTCCAGAAGATCCAACAGAAGCTAAAAGAGGATCAGCTAATCCTGAATCTGGAGAATTCATAAGGTGCGGCCTGAACTCCAAAGAACACACCCTACGCATTCCTGTTAAGTAGCTTGATCGTGGAGGACTGACAGGAGGAGTTCTGAATGTCAAAGGAATGTGACCTGTCAAAAATATTCCAAAATTAAAGATTAGAGAAGATCAAAAGATAAAGGTGCAGATAAATAAGCTGACACAATCACTTGCTTGGAGTGACAGTACAATCATGGTAAAAAGATATAAAGAGAAGAGTTACCTGCATGCATGTCAAACCATGATGATGAACGAGCCAGTCCAGCAAGACTTGGAGATGAAGTTTTGGGACCACTGCTACCAGTGGAATTTACAGATTTTGTCACCACTTGTTCAATCCCAATAATCGACAGTACCCTTCGACCAAGGCTTGCTATGCGTGGAGAAGGATCCTTGGCCAAAGTGCACATAGCCAGCACACACTGGGAATATAATGCATTATCCAGAGGCTTTGGCCTTGAATGGAGTACTTCCCCATTGCTGACAATGTCATTCAATATACCAGAATCAGAATGCAGAGATGAATCATCAGATAATGGTGATCCATGCATAATTCCAGCTGTAGTAGGACTGCTAGTGGAAGCCCTTCCATCTCGAACCACGGATGGGCTGTCACTACCAACTCTTGTCAGAGGGCCAAATTGAGATGAAACAATACTTGCATGTGGCACATACTGATTAGGGTTGGCATGTCCACTACCTGTAGCTTTTATATGGGCCAAAGAAGGTAATGAGTTGAGTAGAGAATTAGACTGAGGTTTCCAATAGGAGGCAGCAATTGACTTGAGGTGCTGTTTGTGGCCAAATGCAAAGCGTGCCAGAGCTGCACAAAGAGAACTGAATTCATTCATGATTCACAATTGTAATCCCAGGGACTCACTAAAACAAACATGAAATAGGAGAAAAAATATGGACTGCCCCACACATCTATACCCCTACACTTGCCCCAGAACTGGTGAAGAAACAAAGTGGACATGAAGAGGCAAAAAGGCACCAAACAACATTGCCTTTCACGGGGAAAAAAGTCTTATGTTGCCTCCTAATCTTTGTACAGCCTTTTATGAGTACAAAAACCTATAAAGGTCATTTTGAAAAGTAGGGATCAAATAAATGATCCACCAGAGATATAATTAGCTTTAATAATTGGTGTGCTTTGTCAAGCATGTTAGTAGACTCACTGGCTTTGGAGGATGTATTATTATAGATTTAAGCCCCAAAATTTTTATTTTAATTTGTTGACAGAAGAAAAAAATTTCCCACAGAACAGATAACCAAAATTGGGCTGAGAAAAAATGATAAGAGAAGGTAGCACTTCAGTTATTCTTTTAAATTCCAAAATGTTAACCATGGCGCCAGCGATAGTTGATGTTATTAACCTGCCCCCAACTGAATTATACAAGATAATTGCAATTGAAGGCATATTCACAGCACTAAACTAAAAGAAAGAAAACATAATCGATCAAGTATAGAAATGTAAATAGTTAGCTGCACATACCTACAGCAACCTCCGCCCTGACCAGAGGACTTCCATCTGAAACAGCGCTTAATAGACTTTTAACAATACTAATTTCAGCTCTAATTTTTTCATCATCGTCAAACTCATCATCTCCAGTAGCACCATCCCTGCAGACATCACCCCCAACATCAAGCAAGGTGGCCAGTGCAAATGCAGCAGAAGCCCTAACCTGGAATGAATAGATTATGTAATTAAGTAGTTCAACAGATAAGCAAACTCAAGAAGAACTGCTGAGGATAAGAAACTAATAAAAAGGTAAACCTCTGGTTGGGGCTCCAACAGTAGAGGAGCATATATTGCTGGGGAGTCAGCCTGCAAACCTAGTATCTGAGCCTCTGTGAAATCCTCCCACAGCTTTCCCAGGCAGAGGCAAAGCCACTGAAGAAACAAGGGTTCAGTTTGTGTGTCATTTGGCACTGAACCTTGAAGGTGCTTCAAGCACACATGAATCAAACCAGCTTTAATACAGGCTTCCTGGCCCCGTCTGTGTCCATCAACAATAACAGCCAAAACAAATGCAGCCATTGCACGCTGTTCTGGATATGCTTCCAAGCTGTCGAGAAACCTAATAAAATATGTATGCCCCCCATCCTTAACAAGATCAACCTGGCATGACTGAGATCCACAAGAAAGAACTTCTTAAGTACTGATATAGAAAACAATCAAATGGAAAGTAATTCTAATAGTGGTAAAATTTCCAGCCTTGGTAAATTCTTTTGACAAAAGAATAATAGCCACGAGAAAATTGGGTATTAAAGGCAGTAAAATATAGTTTATAGTTGTTAAATTTCCAGCCTAAGTAATTCTTTGAACAATAATGCCACTGTTGTAGTCTTATGAACTAGGAAAATAGTATTTTAGCTACATGCCCCAGAGGCAAAAACTGCACAATATTATTTCAACATTTCATGGCAGCTTGCCTTTTGATAATTATTTTCATCACTAAAAATGATCATTTGCACCCTTTCATCTTATGCTAATTTATAATACAGGTGGAGAGTATTTTACTCCAGTAACCACCACTAGAGACCAAAAATATTCAAAATATTGTTTAATATAGCACACCATACATGCACCAACTTGTCAAAAAAGTTAAAAAGACCTTGAAAATGTACCTTATCAAGCGCTAGAATTTTTGTCCATATGAATACAAGAATTTGCCTTAGTTCTGGTGTTGTTGTTTGCAACAGCTTCAAAACATATGGAAATATTCCAACAGATAAAGCCTAGAAAAAAAAAACCAAGTCAATCATGCCATGATAATAAAACCCCAATCCATGAGCACTTGTTCATAAAAAAGCTTTTGCACCAAAGAATCCATCAGCAAGTACCAGATCCACTGCCCAGCGTCCCATATCAAGGAATCTCCCTAGAAGCACCAGTGCTCGGAACCGATGACATTGACTTAGCAGAACCTGTATATGAATAAATAAAAGATCTCATAAGATAATAGTTACAGAAAACAGAACAAAAGAAAAGAATTTAGCTAAGACAGGCACAGATGTGGATAAAATCTAACCTAATATAAAGCATTTTACCAGTTTGTTTTTTGTAATTACAAACAGAAGGAAAAAAAGCCACTTATGATTTTCTTGAAATTAACATGAACTAAGTGGCACACACCTGAAGAACAATAGGCAACTGCTCGGGTGGCTTCTTATGTTCAAATCCATGGTCCAACCACACCTCAAAAGCCGTCAGTTGTTCAGTAAAAAAAGGACTCGGCTGAATCAAAAGAAAGGCATATTGCTTAGACACATTAAATTTTTATGCTTTGGATGGACAAATGGTAATAATATGAAAATAAATAAAGAAATTCAGTCTTCCAAAAGCTCATTACAATTGTGGCAGAAGAAATTTCATGCCATTTTATTGTAGCATAGTATCACAATGGAACACACCTGGAATTCTGCATTTGGATCCTCGACCAGAGATGGAAGCTGAGAGAGGCAAATTTCAGCAGCCATATCCCATGCATCCCTGCATTGAACCTTAGTGAAACAGTGATAAATGGATATGTGAACACACTGCAGGGCTGACTAAACAAGTATTTCCTACAATACCACATATGATGCTGATGGGTTGGTGGCAACATTGGATGAGAAATTGGAGAACAATTTGCCGAACGCATAATTCTTTCAGCAAGCAAAAAATTTCTGAACAGACTGGCAACTAGCAAATCTTGCCTGAACAACTTCTGGAAAAGATCTGCAGAGTAAAATTAAGTGTTATCTACATGTAACAAAGAAAGAGACAAATGAAGAACTAAATCAGAGGAAGTGCACATATGAAAAATAAAAAAATCATTTTTTACTAAGAAGAAACTACCACGAGGAAGAACATTCCAAGCAATTGTGTCTGTCACTGCAGTAAAGATCCAGTTCAATTCTCCCAGAAGCGTTTTACGATCATTTTGCCGGCCAGGAATTTTATCAATTAATGAGTAGTCAAGGGAGTCACAAAGTAGTGAACGTCTGTAGAACCTGGGGCACATGGATGAAAACCAAATGATTAACAAGTACTTGCCACAAAAATAATCAATTACCACAACATTTCAGAAGTGAACCACATGAAAACTCCAAATATCAAGACAACTCAACATAGTACATTTAAATATTCCTTGCAAAGTCAACAGACGACAAAAGAATAGAGAATAATCACAGGCAAGGTACATAAATAGAAAACACTAACTAATGTAATGAGGAGAAAAAACATCATGGAAATCCTTATCCAGAAGTCAGAAAGTTGCTATCTGAAAGGAAAAGAAAGGATGGATTGTAACAATCAAAACTAAAAAGATAAAAGCTTCACCATTTCAATGCCATCTTGATAGGAGTGGTGAGGCATGAAGTGAACACATCAGCAGGAAATTCATCACTTTGTGGCAAAGTCTCGTGTGCTTCACAGGCTGCAAGCAAAATGCAATCCCGCGTGGATCCAGCAGAGCCAGAAGCATTCCAGTCATGAAGCTATTTAAAGAATAGTAACAGCCATGTTAGAATCAGATTACTCAAATTGTGAGATCAAATTTTATGAAACAGCAGTCAATGGTACATAGAAAGAAACTTATAGTGACACAATTGCTGAATACCTCCAGAAATGCATTGACTATCATCCCAGCAGCAGAGCAATCAAAAACATAGATTGACGGTGTTCTCAGCCAGGAATCAAGATCACTGACTGGCAAGGGAATGTATTGTGTATAACTCTACACCAGTGATGAAGAAAATTTTTAGCATGTTAAATATAAAAATGTCTAGAAAGATTACTGTGGCAGTGAAATAAAACAACTCATCAACTAAAGGAGTAAAAGTAAAACCTTATTGAATAGCCAGATTTCACCGTTAGCAGTTGGCTTTGGAACACCATGTCCATTGTAATGAAACAAAACTCTCTCAGACTTGGCATATTTTCGGCATGTATTACAAAGTTTCTTCACTTCATCAACAGTAGGATCAAGTTGAACCTTGTAGCGAGCCTGTTAATAGATGAACAACGTAAATATAAATGGAACTATAATTCAAAGAAAGAAGTGTCAAGAATTCCCTCACCTTAGGTTGCCACCTTTCATACTGAATGCTTAAGTTTTTTCCAATTGTTTCAAGAGCTTTTTGAGGTGCCATTGAAAGTGGATCTGCCAAGAAAAAAGAAAATTAGAACCTCAAAAGGGAGGATTTAAATTCATGAATAAAAGGAGATTGTTCTTAGCATTTCTTGATTATGTTTCACTTATTTGCCATGGAGATAAAATGATGGGAAAGTAAATTGGATTTAAATTGTGTAGTTGAAAATTGCAGTAAGCTCCCAGATTCTAGTACATTGCTTCCTTCCATACAACCAACAACGCATTACAACTATATGAATCCAACTATAGTAGAGACAAGTTAAGCACCACACAACAGTTTCTTAAAAAGCTAATGGGTCAAAAGAGCCCCTGGACTTTGGTTAAACCCAACTTAACCCCTACCTTTTGTTTTTCTGATTTTGGTCCCTCGAACTATCAGGTCAAAGCATTTGGCCACCTTCGTTAAAAACAGATGGCTGTAATTACCGCCTCCATGATCAACTGCTTTGACTTGATAGTTTGAGGGACCAAAATCGAAAAAAGGAAAAGCCAGGGGTCAAGTTGGATTTGACAAAAAGTTTGAGGGTCTTTTGACCAATTGGCCTTCTAAAAAAAAGTTTATAAACCACACAATTCTAATATTAAAACAAAAGCTTAAGTGAAAGCAGCATACAGAGCATGAGTAGAGAGAAGGCAAATATTTAAAACTAATAGGAGAGATCAGCAGCTCAAAGTGCACCTGTCCAGCACTCCATTCTGGCACAAGGGGATATCTTTATTACATCCGGAGGATCAACACTGATGTTTAAACACAAAACTAGAGCTACATATCCAGTCTTCATCTGCACAAAAAGTTGGGAGCTAAATCAAACACAAGTACATGTGAAGATATAACTTGTAAGCATCTAGAACAAAAATTTACCGTGGTGGCACAACATGGAGATGATAAGAAATATAGCCAAGTACAAAAAACATGATGTCCTAGATATTACCATCCTAGCCATTATCAATGAAAGAAAAATATTCCATACAAATAAAAAAACTTCTTTTGTGAACAATGCAAGTGGAGGCAATGGCATCCCACAACATGCAACTGCTAAATGCATGCAGTTTTTCTCCTAGATAATAACTCGTTCAATATGTTTCTTTCAAGAAGCTATTTTCGGATATGATTTACTCTTTTTGCTACATCATTTTCTTCTAATCCATCCAAGCAATAAAATCAGTACCCAATTCCTAATACACGTGTTTCATTCACAAGATCTAGTGGCATTTGCCAAAATCTATGGCAATCCTAGGAAAAGAGGCGGTCAGCCCTGTGGGAGCCCTAAAGCAACAAAACCAATTAGGAAATTCATTGTACACTATCATCCCATCTTACAGCAATGCTAAGCTTAAATTGATGCCTTTGGGGAATTTTCAATGTTTCCCAAAGCAAGGAATAGCACCCCAAAAATTTGGTACTTTTTGAGCTCAAAAGCACCAATTCCAAACACACATTTAATATTATTAGATGTTTGCTAGGCCATAGCAGCAGATAGAGTTAAGAACTAGAGAAGCAAGCTCAAGGCAAAATAAAAATAAAAAGAGAAATCAAAACTGTTCATCAAAAGACTGCTAAGACTGAATCAAGGATCTTCAGGAGCTCTGTAGACATGTTCGTTTCCCAGCAGACAGTCAGCTATGCAGGGCACGACCAACCAACAGTCACATGGTCAATATGATAACCCTCATTGTAGTAGTATTGAAATCTCTTTACTATTTTGAAAGTTAAATGAATTTTTCATCTATTAAAATGTCAAGAAGAAGCAAAAAAGAGACTGGCATTTCAATTTCCTCAGCTCACTTTGTTTCGGAAATTTCACAAAGCATAGAACACTCATCAAAGGTCAGACGAGCTGTTACTTTTACTGACATTAGGATTTCTAAACCCAAATTTTCCTTGTATAATTGTTAAGCTAATATGATGTCAGGTAATTGATGGCATACACTTTCTACCAATAAAGCAAAAACCTAATTAGTACTTCTCTATAAACTGTAATTCATTTCCAGGGATGCCATGTTAAATGTCACAGGTTTAAAAGACAACCTCTATGAAACATTTACGGAAAATGTCAAGTGCCACAATTTATATTTATATTGAATCAAAACCTCTTCAAACCACCCCACCCACCAAGAAACCACAGTTTCCAGTGATCACATAACAGCCAATTGCCAGTGTGATACAACAATTCCTCCGAGTAGCAACACTACTGTAAAACTTCCCCACCCAAACAATAATTTCATCTCACCTCAACAGTTCCATTATCTATTCATCTAACTATTTTCTTAAAAGTGTTTTTCATTTAATAACTACAAAACAACCATAAAAGATCAAATTTTCTTCATAATCATAAATCCACCAGAATGAATAGCTGACAAAAAAAACCCTAGAAAAAACTATAACTCATTCACATTCAATCAAACACTAAAACATAAAAAATAACACAAAACATCAAAACTCAGTATCTTACTCGGTCCTTGGGCCGCCATTTCGAAACGAGTCCACTATCAGACGGACCGGTAGGCACAGAAGCTTCAAATGCCTCGTGTCTAAGCTCACACAAAACAACAGTCTGCGGCAAATACGCCGTACTAGTAGTGGTTGTGGCGGTGGTGCTTGCCGTGGCATTGCCTCCGCCGTAATTACTAGTGCTAGCAGTATCAGAATCTCTATCTCTATTATTATTACTATTATTATTGTCATCTCTTCTGGCTACATCAATAGCATCATCTTCGTGACTTGACGGATAATGATCATAATGGTTCGATACAAAAGCAACTGGAGATTGTGAGGAGAATCTTGACGCCATTAAATCTCCCAATGCCATCCAAATCCCTAAACACGACAATAATATTTACAAGTTTTTTTCTAGAAATGGATATCTGGTTTCGAAACCCTAGCTCCTGGAAGTGATAAAACGGTGTCGTTTTTCGAATCACGAGAGAGGGGGGGTTTATTGTGGTCGTGAGTAAGGGTATCTACAGAGGGAGGGGAGGGGGTTAATCAACGAAACCGCTGAACCAGCGGCGCATGGAGATGCGTAAGAGAGAAGAGAGAGAATCCAGCTCGGTGATGTGGTGGTGGTGGTGGTTGTGGTGGTGGGGGGACAGTGTGGAGGCGCAGCGAGAGAGGGAGAAAGAGAAATAAAGTGTGGAGAGAGAGAGAGAGATGATGAGGGAGAATAGGATTGCTGTTCTTGTCTTTCCCTGTGTCTTTTTTAATTTAAAATTATAATATAATTTTGTTTTTGTTAGGTTATTTTGATTTTGTTTTAATACAGTACACTACAGGGTAATTAATTACAACATCCTTTTGTTGAGGATATTTAATAATAAAATAACGGTTTTAAAATTGTTATAATTACAGCATCTTTTCTTTTCTTTTCTAATGACTATAATTGTTCACTTGAGATTATTTAATTACTAACAGACAACGAAAACCGTAAATGATATTAAGCCTCTCGTGGTATTATACTATTGGTTGATGATTTGGGATTTATTAGAAATATCCAAGTTATATTTTTTTTATTTTTTTAAAATGATTTCAATATATCAAAAAGCTGATTCAAGAATTAGTTCTGGAGAGGAGTGTGATTTCAGAATAAAAGAGGAATTTAGCAAATAAAAAAATGGAAAGAATCGATTCCAAATTCTTTTCTTTTTTCCCATATTCTCCTCCTTTGGGTTCATAACTGTTTTTTATTATTACTCATTATCACTAACGAAATAAACGCTGTGGGTATACAGTTTCACCGTTTATGGCTGGAAAAGTACTTTTCTATCTTCATTATTATTATATTATACTATACTAAAATCATTATGATGGTACTATATGTATAGAATGTTTATAACCACATGGTAGATATTTAGAGGATTATAAGAGGCATTGTATTTTTATTTTTTTTTCAAAAGATATTAACACGTGTTGGGTTATGTATGGCTGTTTGATCCAAGTGTTTTGGGTCTGGCATGCCGCTAGATCCAAGACACTTTAAATATTTTTTATACTCTTATTATGTTTTTTATATTTGAAAAAAAAATTGTTATTGACTCGTTGTAAAACTGGGCTAATATACTAATAGTTTCTTATTCCACATTTCCTATTGTAGTTTTAGTTGTTTACATTTCATTTATAAAACTTTATTTTTATTGAGTTTAAGTCTCTAGATATTGTTAAATGTTCAATTTGATCCTTAAAGTTCTTTAAAGAAGTTTGATTTGGTCCCTACAATTTTCAATCTTGAAAGTCCTTATAGTTTTAGGTTTTCATGTTTTAATCTTAAAATTTTATTTTCCTAACATTTCAATCCTTGTATAACGTGAAAAGTTCAGCGTGATCCTTGAAGTTTCTGTATAAGTTCAATTTGGTCATAAAGTCTTGATTTTTATATTTTTGGTTCCTATAGTTTTAAGTATCTATGTTTTGGTTCTAAAAAATTATTTTTTCCACGTTTATTCCCTGTATGTTAAGATACGAGAAAGAAAGTTATCAAAAAAGGAAAATGAGGGAAAAACATTTTGGTCGGATACAAAAAAAAAACATGTCTTGGTTAAATACAACAAAATAAATGAATAAGCAAGTAAGGATTTTGACTAAAAAATAATATTTTATCATGAATTTAAATTATTAGAATTTTTATGAATTTTTATTTTAATTTCCTTAACTTTTTATTAAAAAAACCATGATGTTAATAAAAAGACATATTTCATCAAAACAAGAAAAAATTGCATAGATAAGAAATGAGGATTTTGACTAGAAAAAACATATTTTGTTATACATAATTTAAATCTTTTGGTTCCTTTTGAATATTTATTTTAATTGTCATAGAATTAAATAAAAATAAGCTTCGAAAATTATCGTGTTACCTTCATTATTTCCTCTATTTCACAATTTATTGCACTTATGTTATTGTTAACTAGCCCACACTTATAGAATATTTGCATGTGTATATATTTTTTACTATTTATTAAAAAGATCAACCTTTAACTCTAGTCTTTAATTAGCATTCACAACACTTTTTATGATTTATTGGTTCACTTATTTTTTTTTAATTCATTGTATTAAGTGCAAACATCATCCTTTCATTTCTCAATTAATAAATTTTATGATATCAAAAAATGCATCCTTATCACTTATGTTTTCTTCTCTTTATTTGAAATTAACTTGAAATCATGTCTTAATTAACCTTATTTCTCAGTTGCATCCTAATTAAATTATTGATCAAATTATTATAATTTGTGAGAGAAAGAACAAATTCAACAAAAGATGACCAAAGTGTAAACCAAAGAGAAACTTCATGGCCAATTTTCAAATTTATGTGAAAAAAGTCCTTTTCAGTTCCCTTATTTCCCTTCATCTACTTGTTCATTCCTTGTAGTTTTTGAAATTATAATTTTGGTATAAAAATTCATTTATTTTATTTTTCATTACCTGAATTTTTTATAATATAGAGAAAGTCATTAAAAACAGCAAAGGACAGAGAAAGTTATCAACTGATCATATTCTAGCAACCATAATGGTCGATCTTGGTGTTAAGGAATTTCATTTGACGAGAGGATTTTGATGGTGATAGGTTTTTCCTATAAACATGATGAAAAAGGTAGATACGAATTCGTTTAATTATTTTTCAATTAAGTTTTGTTTTTTAAGTGATTTCGGGGTGTTTTTTGGTTGGTAAGTAGTTTATAAAGATTTTTATAGTGTTTTTGAGTTGTTTTAAGTTAAAATAACTTGAAAATTAGGTTTTTTATGTTGAAAAACTTTGACTATAATATTTCAATCACCATGGTGACCAGAAAACATTACAATAGACAAGAGGTTGCCTCCCACTATATGCAACTTCTTGCCCTATTCTTAAAAAATAAATAAATAAAGAGTGGATGATGATGTAAAAATATCATGCATGAGCCTAAACTTTTAATTAAGGTCAAGTACATAGGTCTAGCCTAGAAGGGCAAACCCAAGGTGTTTTTTTTTTAATTTAAATTTAATTTTTAAAAAAATAATTAATTTTAAATATATTAATTTATCAAATTCTAGCCTAGCAAATCACACCCTTGGATTTTACTAGGCTTTGGTGTTTTTTATTTATTTCTTTTTAACTAAATTTTATTCTTAAATCTTTAATTTATTGAGAATTTGGATTAATAATTTTTTTTATAAGGTTATCCAAGTCTCATGATCTATGTCACAAGTTTAACGAATTAACTCAGATTTTTTTTTAATGATTTTTTTTTCAATCTCATCTTTCAACATTAAGTTGATTGGAAAATAGGCTTCATAATTAATTCTGATTTGCTTTTTATGAGATTATCTTAGTCTTATGACCTGGGTTGAGAGTTTGATAAGTTAACCCGGAATGACTTGAATCATTTTTTTTTCCTTTCGTAATTGACTTTATTTTTAATTTCATCCTGGACATTGAGTTACTTGGGAATTGGGCTTCATAATTTATTTTGATTTGCTTTCTATAGGGTTATCTTAGTTTCATAACGTGTGTTTCGAGTTTGGGAGGTTAACCTAAACCGACTTAGGTCTTTTTTGTGATTTTTTAATTGTTTTTTTTCTTCAATTTCATCATTCAAAATGGGTTTGATTTGAAATTGAGCTTTATAATTTATTTCAATTTACTTTTAATGGGATTATCATGATCTCATGATTCGGATTATAAATATATAGGATAACCCGTGTTGATCAAGATCGATCCAATATGTTATCGTCTTAATATTTTTTAAAAAAAGATATTGCCTTTAATTTTTTCTTAAATCAAACTACATTTTTGCCATTTTTCCAGTTTGTGTTTAGATCCACCAAGTCAACTATATCACATCAAGTCAACATCTACATAGTTTAAAAGACAAATTTCTATTAAAAAACATATTAGCAATACCTTGATTGTTATTTAGTTATTTATTTTGCGTTTAAAAAACATTAATTCAACATGTATCATAACACAAGACAATGATAGTAATTACTATACGGCAATGTTTATTTAAAGAAAATAACTATTGTAGCGATTGAAAAGGAAACATGGCGTAGACAAAAACAACACTAGAAAAATAATAAGCATATGAACACAAAATTACACTGAATAAGGATCACACAAAAATTGTAATTTAAAATTTTATTAATACATATTTTCTCTTTAAGTAGTCTCTCTTTAGGAGGTTTACAACTCCTTAAATAAACTTCAAAACTTACCTAAACCAACAAGGAAAATAAAAAAATAAATGAAAAATAATAAAAGTCCTAAACAAACTAGAAAAGAACGTCCTATATAAATCTAAAAAAACAATAAAAGAGTTCTAAACCAAATAGGAAAAAAAATTCTAAACTAATTAGGAAAAATGTTGCAAATCCTAAACAATAACTTCTAGCATTATCAGAAAGTTTTATTAATCTTTAACTATGATGGAATTTTAACCTTATAGGAAATAAAGACTCTAAAACTTCTAGAATTTTATAGTGAAATTCCAGCTCAATCTAACATCTAGATAAAAAATTATGTCTATTAACATAAAGTTGTATATTAGGAAAAAAAATCCAATGCATCAGTCTTTTCATATTGGAAGGAACTCGTTCATAAGTTTAAATTGCCTTTGCCTTGATCTCATGGATATCCAACCAAGACTCTTCAGTTCTTTTATTTTTTCTCTTCAAGTGTATAACAATTGTAGACTTCAACTTCAACCCCTTCATGTTAAAACATGTATAGGAAACAATAATTGACGAATTATTTCTTTTTCATTGGCTTCTTAAGTAATGAATTATAAACTTCAAACTTGCTTCAACAATATTTGTTATATCCACATAACCCTTGAACACATATAGCTTTATGATAATAGTAAACTTATAATAAAAAGGATCAATATAATTTAAATCAATAATTTTATTTTGTTGAGCTAACTTATCAATAAGGACAACATCAATGATATCATCACGACTATTACTGTCATTATTTATGATATCATCATCAACGTTATCATCACCAAAATAATATCATTAATTGGTGAATAATATCAATCCATATCTATCTTACCATAAACGGGATCATTAAAATCTCCACAATACTCATCTTGATCAAAAAGTTGCATCATCTGCTCATGTCTTTGAAACGGGTTCTCATAACTAGCCATGGGTCAATGATCACTCTTTTCACGATCCTTCAATATTTTATTTCTCATCTTTGCCAATTGATGGGATAATTCTTCAACTTACATTCATATGTTTATTGTCTCCAATCGATGAGTTAATTTTTTAAGTTGTCTTTGCATGTCTTCTATCACCAGCTCCTAAACGTTTCCCCTCTCATCTAAACACATTCTACTATGCAATCTCTTCCAACTACGATTATTTAGTAGCACATAACAAACAAAATTACCTGGGGTTGCAACACATATCAAACAATAACCTATGATCGTTAGGCTCTGATACTAATTAACACAAACAAAACAACACAAGAAAGACAGTAAACACAAGAATACAAAATCATACTAAATAGGTATCACATAAAAACTCAAATTCAAAATTTTATTTTTGAATATTTTTTCTTCGAGTAGTATACCTTTTTAAAAGGTTTACAACTACTTAAATAAATTAAAAACTTACCTAAATTAGCAAGAAAAACTGAAAAAAAAGGAAAAGTAATAAAAAACCTAAAAAACCAGGGAAAATATCCTAAATAAATAAAGAAAAAACAATAAAAGAGTTTTAAACCAACTACTAAAAAGAGTCACAAACCAATTAAAAAAATATTTCAAATCTCAAACAATAACTTCTAGACATCATTGGAAAAACCTTCCAATCTTTCTCTTAGAATCTCCTAACAAAATTTCACACATGATAACAACATTGTAAAAGAGAAGCCATTGACCAGTCATTGTTGGTATGACAATAACCAGCTAAGCGATTATACATGCATGCATGCAGTAAGGTGTCGTTGAAGATACTTTACGTTTCAAGTAGCTATAAATGATGAACACAAGGGGGACTGTGCCACCGCTGCTAGTAGAGTAAATGAGAAATACCAATTTTCAGTATTTTGTTCTTAAGAAATTTAAACAAATGAATTTAAAAAGTATAAGCATTGTTATCCTCAATAAACATGTCTTTGATTCAATTTTTTTATTATTATTCCTATCGAAGAATTAATATGGATCTTTGATCAGCTTTGATGAATACCTTTGAATCTTCCATTTCAGAGTGTATGGCATTCACACTTCATATACCGAGAAAGCAAAACCTTTGTCTCTGTGGTGGTTAGAAGAGAGCAGAGATGAATTTTAAAACCGATGCTCTATAAATATAAAATATCATGTCTTATCAGTAATATGTCACCTCTCCTGGTAAATATACTGGCAATTTAACCCCCAATTTGTTATGGAATGAATAATATTTTCCAGGAAAAAATTGGTAGAAATTAGAAACAAAAATATTTATGTGCAAGGGTGCTTTGAAAATGTGCAAGGGAAGACTCTGAAATCGAGAAAGAGAGAGAAAAGAAGGAAAGAAGAAAAGAAATGGCCACAAGTGCAAAACCTGATATATTTTTGTTACACGCACCGCCTAGGAATTGAGGCGACACCACGAGGATTAAAACACCACCGTTGAAGCCAAAGCTTGGCCGCTAGACAACACCACGCACACCATTCAAAGAACGCAAGAGCACCCATACACGTCTATGTGAGGTTCACGTGTAACCAACTTTTTCAAATCAAACACTATTTTATATATGCTAAAATATTAAATTGCCCTTGCTCAAATTCAATAATTACAAAAAAAAACTAAAATTAAAAGACAAAAACACCCTTTAATACCAAAAGGTAAATGCATTTTTTATTTAAGGGAATTGTGATCATTTTACTGAGCAACTAAAATGAAAAGGTTGAAAGTGCTTCTACTTGCCAATGTTTTAGTTATTTTTATCTTTAAAGGCATATCCATTATTTTATTGTGCAAACAACGACAAAAAAACTATTATGCCTCTATTTCTAGGGCTAATTGTGTGATATTTATAAGGGTAAAATCATTATTTAATTATTCCAATTAATTATTTCAGCAATAGTAAAACACACTATAGTAAAAAAAGAATATCTTTTAGTTTATATTATTTCAAAAATAAAAAGAGGCAAAATTTTATCTGAGTTCATTTATTTAAGTTCATTTGTTATCGAAATATGCTAAAATGACAAATGAAAATGAAAATTTTAATAGAAAATAATGATATTGATTATAAATATTAATTGATTGTCATTATATTATATATGATAATAATTTAATATATTTACAATAGATTATATAACTAAATAAAAAATGGAGATTGATATAGAACATTAAATAACTCTTAACAACTATCCTAATAGCACTTGTTAGCTAGATCCTTGAATAAACACTTTCGATAAAATTAACATTATTTAATAGGTTTCTTCAATAATTTTAAGGAAAAACCTATTAATATATATTGATATATTACGCAATTTCTCAACCAATTCTATTGTATAAAAAAATCAATCAATAACCCTAAGGGGTATAGTTTAACTAATTAAATCTTAAATTTGCTTTTTAGAAGTCACATGTTCGAATGTCACAAATCTCAGGGTTACTGGAAGTTTACATAGTCGTTAACTTTAGGGTCTTGAGAAATTATTCGAGGTGTGCGTAAACTGATCCGGACACCCATAGTTAAAAAAAAATCAATCAATTAAAATCTCTAGTTCATTGCATTTCGTTAAAATTTACATGAACGTGTACAACATGTGAGCAATTCCAATATAAATGGATGGAAATATCTTTTTAAAAAAACAAAAAAAACTATCTTTTATGTGTATGGCATGTGATAGTTTCAATAAATAACCAAGCTAACGAGTTTCGAATTCATACACCAAACATTTTTTGTTTGTATTTTATTAATTTAAAATGTTATTTACATCAATTTATATTGAAATTATCATGTTTTGCATAAGTGACCGATAATTTTAACAAAAATAATTAACATGAAGATATATTAAAAAAATAGGAACAAATTAAAATTTAAGTATTTTTTGCTATACAAACATGTAGTTGATAAATAATGTCAAATATAAATGTATGTTGATAGATTCTCCTTGATTTTTCCCAACTCCTTTTCTATATAAAATGTGAATGTAGCATATTATTTCCTTTAAAAAAAAAAAAAACAAACTAATGTGGCACTTACTATCGTTAAACTAATGGGTTGTTCAGCATTTTTTTTGTGAAATTTTTTAAATATCAAAGAGTGATTAGAGTAAATGCACCCATGAAAAAAAATAGCACCGTTGTATTCCTGCTAATTGCTATGATTAAAAAAAAAAATCAGGCTCATATGACTTCGTTACAGTAATGATTACTAATTTTTTAGATAAGATTTAAAGCTATGAAGAAATATATTTCAAACTTTCTTATAATCTCAATTTCATTTGAAATTACTCAAAATTTACATTAATAACATAATAAAAAAATAGATTACAACTATTTTACAGTTGATAAATTGAATTTTAAAAAAATACTGTAAGAGTAAAATATAAAAAATAAACATTTTTAAGAATTATAAAAGTGAACTTATTACTAAAAACAAACTTCTTTCGGGGTGTTTTGGCCAAGGATATATATATAGTCACGAAGAACATAGATTTCATCGATGTTTGATTTGGGTGTCTTTAAGAGTATGGTAATAGTTATTTTTTAAAATATTTTTTGCTTGAAAATGTATTAAAATAATATTTTTTATTTTTTAAAAATTATTTTTGATATTAGTACATCAAAATTATCTGAAAATACCAAAAAAATATTAATTTCAAGCAAAGAAAAAAATAAATTTAATTTTTTTAAAAAACACTTTTAAAATATAAAAACAAACAAAATTTACTAATATATAAGTGTACAGGTGAAATGCAGTGATGCAGAGAGAGATGGAAGGACGTTTAAGTTTTTCAATTTGTTTTCGGCAGTTTTTTGGAAATGTAGTTGTATTTTTTAAAAAATTAATTTTTATATTTTAAAATTGATTTGATATATTGATATTAAAATAATTTTTAAAAATAAAAAAATATCATTTTAATATATTTTCAAGTAAAAAATACTTTGAACTACAATCAGTACTACACTTCTAAACACCTACAACCAAGATATAAAGCTCCTTTTGGCCAAAGTAGGTAATGCTCACAACTTCCCCTCCATTGTCATTTTTGTTCGATCGAGCTATCAGTCTGCTCTCAATCATTTTTTATGAACGGTGAGCACCTCCTAGTCCTTAGATAGAAGGTGTTTGAAAACGCGGGTCAACCTGTAATTTTTAAAAAATAATTTTTTTTGCTAAAAATTAATTTTTTTGTACATTTTGAATCGTTTTGATACACTGATCTCAAAAATAATTTTTAAAAAATAAAAAAATATTATGTTGATACATTTCGGTATGAAAAGTACTTTGAAAATCAACTGTAACCACACTTTCAAACATGCTTGTACAATTCCCCATAATGAACATACTGAAAAAAATAGATTTTCGATATTATTACTAATACATTAATAAAAAAAGAAGATCGAGTGGTTTTCACTGCTATATATTGTTCATGTAGATACGAAATCCTATCAATTTGGTGGGTTTATTTTTACGACTTTCATGGTCATTTGCAACAATTTTTGGGGTTTTTTTAGTCATGAAGTTTATTTGATTTATATTTTGGTTTCTGGCATTATTGTGTAGAGGGGGCCAAAATTAAAAACAGAAAGAATGGAAGAAAAGTTGGCAATTGTGGTATTGTCGGTCAGATTTCTAAAGAAAAAGGATGTCAAAGAGGTCATCTTGATAAATATATACAGTTGATTAGTGTCCATGATAAATATAGTTGACTGGAGATTCAAAATGAGATCCATTTTTGTTTCAAGACTTTTATTTTATTCTTAAGCCATTTAAGTTGACTGGAATAGAATTTAGAGTTGAAAACAAATTTATGAATGTCGGAGGAATGAGTTTGAAATCTTTTTATTATTATTATTAAAATGATGAAAATGGTGTTCTAAAAACCTTTGAGCGTTTCTCTTGATTTTCTAGCAATAATTAACTAAAAAACTAAAACACGTGAGGTAAGTATTATTGAGCCCATATTGTTCACACCCTCACAAAACACTATAGATAAATTGTGCTTGTTTCAATAATTTATTTTGGTTATTAAAAGTTTATTTTGGGCGATTTAATCCTAAATGAAGACCAATTGTTTTTTTTTTTTATTATAAATGCAGTAGATAATTGGAGATTATGAACTTTTATTATGAAGCTTTCATGACGTATTTATAATCCTGATAGCATTGAATGAGGGATAAATATCTCTTACCTGATAAGAATATGGTGGGTCCTTGAAAGACTTTTACACACCTAAAAAGGTGTAAGAAAAATAGAGTTTAAGACTTCAAGTATAGCTAAGTATATATACACTAAGTTCTTCCCTAAGGTTAGACCCAAGACAGGTTGGTCACTTCTTTGAACATGCCATGAAAGGATGATAATTATCTTGAACTTGACTGACTATCAAGTTCAAATGTCTTGGATATGACATGTATGCCATACCCATGCTATCTTGGGCTTGGCATACTGTCAAATCCAAGCGTATTGAAACTTATATTAGGGCATACCAAACCCAAAATTTATTCCTAAAAACTCATATAAACATAATGTGTATATGAAAAATAATGTTTATGATAGGCGAAGCATTGGAGACTTAATAAACAATCATCTTGTTTATAAACACATTCATATTTTTTATGAAATTCTTTTCTCTAAAGAAAATTTTTAAAATAAAATATTCATTAACTATTTGTCAAAGTTGCAAGCTTACTTTTATTTGAACAAGGTTTTTTTGTAATCAAAAGGTAGGATTTGTCATATGCAAACTTAGCTTTGTTGCTAAAGAATTGTGATTTTAGCTTTTAATTTCATCATGGATATCTTTGAGATAATCATTAATTTTAGAGTTTATATAAGATGATTGTGAAAAAGATTTTATACTAGATAAATATGAAATTAGATTGTTATTATTTTGCTTCATTTCAACCTTCTCAAATAGCATGGAGAAAAAACTTAAATGAGGTTTCATATCTTCAAAGTAGGGAGTTTTATTTCAAATAATGGATGTTTCATCTACTAATGGTGAAAAAAAAAATCTGGAAAATTCCTAAATTATAATCGTGTGTTGATTCTCAATATCTTAAAGTACTAGAAGAAAATAATGGTCCTTTAAATCATACAATCATAATCATACAGCATTGTTTTTCATGAAAAAAGATTGTCTTATATGAAAGACCCTCCTTTATTTTAGTGCTTCAAGACCTAATTATAGATATGGGGGGTCATTGAAGGGCTTTTATACACCTAAAATGTATAAAAAAATAGAGTTTAAGACATCAAATGTAGTTAAGCCTATATAGACTGAGTTCTTCCTTGAGATTAGACCCAAGAAAGGTCGGTCACTCTCCTGGACATGCCATGGGAGGATAGTAATTATCTTGGACTTGGCTAACTGCTAAGTCCAAACGTCTTGGGTTGGCATGCGTGCTAGACCCCGTTATCTTGGGTTTGGCTAACTGCAAAGTCCAAGCGTATTAGATCTAGTATGCATGCTAGATCTACGCCACCTTGAACTTGGCGTACTGCCAAATACAAGTGTATTGGGTCTGCCATGCATATTAGATCCACGCCACCTTGGACTTGGCGTGCTGCCAAGTCCAAGCGTATTAGGCTTAGCATGCATGTCAAACTCATATATTTACAAATAAATAAATAAATAAAATTGAATCATTAATAAACACATGTCCCAACCTTAAGATTAAGTTTATTTAAATAACAAGCAATAAAATAAAAATTAAAAAAGAACTATAGGTTTTAAAATAAACTTCTTCATTTTTTATTGTTTTCAATTCATTGCAATTTATTACCATATTCTTTAGGCTACGTACCTAACAAAAGATTGGCAATCATGTGAAAGTAGTTTTTTTTTCTTCTTGTTTTTTTTTTTTAAAAAAAGAATGGCACAAACCCACTCATTTCCTATAACGAGTTGTCTTTCAATTTCCTAAACTCCCTCCTTCTTTAAGTGTATATTAGTTTAATTACCTTTGAGTTTCTATTTCAATAAATCAACATTATTTATCGAATTTTAACTTTGTTTATTAAAAAGATTTTGGTGTATTTCTACATGCTGTTTTACTTAATTTAGATAGGATGTTCATGACGGTACATAAAAATCAAATTATTTTCACAATAAAATTGAGAACAATACATCTTTGACATAAAAAAGATTTTTTCTTCCTTCAAGAAACTATCGAGGTATAATTGTGATGGGCAAGCAGTATTTTTCTTGTGAATTTTTGCCAAAAATCTCTCTAGTTAAAGCTTACTTCTTTATTTATGTATTTCTCTTTATGTATTTATGTGAATAAATATTTTTTTATTTATAGTATGTTTTTTTTTAATAAAAACCTACCATGCTTCGAAAATCAAGTTTCAATAGAAAAACAAAAAAATAATATTATTTGATAATTTTTATGCAACTTTATGCCAAAATAAAAGAATAATTAATTTGATAAAATTATATATTTTATTGTCCCTAGATATTCATGAAACTCTTTTTTTCTAAAGAGAATTATGCATAATAAATATCAAGTGCAAAATGATAAAAAAAAAATCAAGTATAAAGAGAAATAAATATAAGAAAAGCTTGTTTTTCTTAATAAAGAAATAAAAAAAAAACTACGCTTGCATTGAGAAATAAATACCTCAAATAGCATGGAGAAAAAACTTAAATGAGGTTTCATATCTTCAAAGTAGGGAGTTTTATTGCAAATTATGGATATTTCATCTACTAATGGTGAAAAAAAAATCAGGAAAATTTCTAAATTATAATCCTGCATTGATTCTCAATATCTAGAAGCACTAAAAGAAAACAACGGTCCTTTAAATCATACAATCCTTAAAGAAAAATTAGAAGATCATAACCATACATCATTAGTTGCATTGTTTTTCATGAAAAAGGATTGTCTTATGTGAAAGACCCTCCTTTATTTTAGTGCTTCAAGACTTTATTATAGATTTTTATAATAAGCTGGATTTAATATTTCAAATTAAAATAATTCTGTATTACGTCAATTAAATTTTATCAACTAAAATTTGGCTAACAATCACACAAGATTTATTATTCCAAGCATGATCAAAGATTCAGGATTTTAACTAGAATGGATATGCTCAAAAGAAAAAGAAAAAGAAAAAGAAAAAGAAGGCATATGCCATGACATATGTGTCGTGACATCATATCAGGGTCTTAATCAGCGGTGCACACGAAGCCGAAACTCAATGATTAAGCACTTAATTTCAAAACCAAATTCTATATGGACAGCATTTAGCTTGCACAAACCGCCCACGTGTTAACCACCGCCTCATCACGTGTCCATCCCTGTTGATGGTCACATTTCAGATGACCTGCAAAGTTATCCCAAGTTCTACTGAATTGATCACTAGTGATGGTCAGTCCGACAATAACATGTAATAAAACTCTTTATATATATATATCTGGAGAAGTGAATCGAAGGGGAGGTTTGAAATTATCAAGCGGGGAAAAGTTTACTTATCATGTCGTGCACAAAATATAGGCTTCGAAAGGACCACATAATTAATTTGGCAAAAACAAAACGAACACCACTCATTTCCTTGAATGAAAATAATTTGTAGTTAAGTTTTAAGATTTGCTTTTGAGCGTGGTATAGATTATTTTTAAAATATTTTTAAAATGGTAAAATTTTCACTTTCATTTTAAAATAATTTTAAATATAATGTCTGATTTATCAACTCCATCCAAATCCATTCTTGAAAAACTTATCATTTTCAAACCTAAATCAAATTAGAGATAACAAGGAATAGTAATCAATATATTAAACTTTGAGTTGACAAAAATAGTCTAAAGATATTGGTTAATGTTATGTCTTATATGATGAGTTGCTAAAGGTGTATTTGGTAGTGCGGTTAAGACGTTGTTTGTTTAAAATTTAATTTTTTTATTTAAAATTATTTTTTTAGTGTTTTTGGATCGTTTTGATATATGAATATTAAAAATAAAAATATATTATTTAAATATATTTATGAACAAAAAACACTTTAAAACACAACCTTTAACACACTCCTAATCAAACCCTAGGAATTCAAAGAAGATACAAGGATTGTTTGATGTACTTGTATGCAATAAGGATTTCTTTAAAGAGGAGAGGATAATATATAAGCCTAACTCATTTATAGCTTATTTTATTTAATTATTCTTGACATCTTATTCTAATTTCTCGTTATCCAACCATTAGGATACGTGGAACCACACAACGGTGTCCAAAATGGTCTAGGGAAAGCTGGCAACAGCTTAAAGTTGGTCAACAATTGAAAGCTGTAAACGAAGGTGACCAAAATGCACAATTCTAGAAGCATGAGGTGATTGATGTGTTTTGAATTTCAAGCTACGGACCAAAGTCTTCCATGGATCTGGTTCGTTAGACCGAACCAACCCTCTCATTTTGATTTCTTACACCAGCCATTAGTGAACAGTGAAATTCACATCGTCGTATAATTAAAACTACTTTCGTCAACTAGAGTATAACAATATTGTATAATTAAAACTACTTTCGTCAACTAGAGTATAACAATATTTGATATTAGATGAACACAAAACTTGATAAATCTGGCTGTTACTTATTGGGGTTCAAGATCTTGCTTGTAACTGCTTGTCTAAATAATTATTACACAATATAGGAAATTCATCTACTTTTACCCCCTCTCTCTCTTCCTCGTCTAATTAACATATCAAAACGATAAAAAATATCAAAAAAATATTAATTTAAAAATAAAAATATTTTTCAAACACAAAAATAAATAGATTTAAAATATTCAATGCACCACCAACTTATCTCAAATATAATATTTTTACTTGGGAGTGGCCAGTGGGTCAGGGTTCACATTACATTGGATTTCCATAAGCCACAGCTAGCCACAATTAGCCAGGCAAAGCGTAGCGTTCGGAATAACAGGGATTGTGGGCAATTTCAAAATCAGACAAGTGGCTCCAACTTCACTTTCATTCTAGAACTCCCAGCACCCCTTGAGAGCCCTGTCTCCCTTTTCTCCAAAAACAAAAAGACAACCATCCTCGTTTCGCTCCTTTTTAAGCGATTAACATATGCAGAATGGTTGACCCTGAAGTCTCAAATACTACTATAAAGTATCCACAACTTTATCACCTTCTTTTCTCTCCATTGCTTTCTGTGCATTTTACACTATGAAAAGAAAACAAGTGTCACCAAGAACCAAGCACATTTCCAACCAGAGGATCATAATGCGTCCTTACAAGTGTTCGTATCCATTTTTTGAGGGCCCGCATGAATAAATAAAAATAAATTTTCCAAAAAAAAAATACAAAAAAATTGAAAACAATGTTGGAAGAACAAAAAATATATATAAGAGAGAAGTGTACACTAAATTGTCAAAGAGATTTTAGTTACCTCTCACTCCCCTCAAGTAAAGAAACAAGCCATTTTTTTTTATTAATCTTTTGTCATTTTGATGTAAAACTCCAGAATTTTTTCCTTTATGTTTGTTTAATTTGTCAAATGGTGCCTTGACATGATCGGTCTAGAAAGGAATCAAGTGATGTTGTGAATGGTCTGTAGAGTTATTATATGCTTTAGTTTTGTTTCTAATTTTTTTTTTCTCTTTTGGTCATCAAAGGCCAATTCTGTGCCCTCTCACACCTGATGCAAGGACCATGGTGAGCTGGGAATGCAGTGCCATATACGTCATGTCTTTGCTATTTTCTTTCTCTTACTTTGAGTCTTTGCTTGTTTTTCATTTGAGATTGGTATCATTAATTAATTTGTTTTCTTTACAGATGTGATATTAGATTCTTGGATGGAAATCTTGTGTTAAATGCAAATGAAGTCAAGACGTGGGCAGAAGACAAACATTCACTCTGAATCTGCTCGCTATTTTTCAAGTGTCATTTAGGTAATGATTTGCTGTTGGGTTTTCACAGGTCTGCCGTCTCTAATTTCTTTTTACTGTGTGGCTATTCTTAATAAAAAATCAAAATGATTGCTTGATTTGTCAGCCTAGAAAACCTGGACAGATCATTTGCTCAGCTGGGTGGATGCTATTTCCTGTACTAAGAGACAAAAAAAGTGTAACCTTTTAGTTTCGGTTCCCAGACCACAGATTGCATTGTTTTTCCCTGACAGTGTCATGTTTTTTTTTTCTTTAGTGATTGGTACCGACATGATTGATCCGTCGCAGTGCCAGTTTCTCCTCAAGGTGTTTAGGTTTATTGGCGAGGGTGTCCTGTGCAAGTTGCACTTCTGATCTACTGCAGAAAAAACGCCCTTTTCTCTTCTTTAACTCATTCAGCTGTTTTTTTTTTTTTTTTAGAATCAAGAATTTTTGATCGTTCAATTTCGAGGAAATGGAGGATTTACAAGTTAATAAAATTTACGTTAATCGTAGAATAAAGAGCATGAGAGTGTAGTTTTTACTAATAACATGAATAAAGAAGCTGAGAGAGGACAACTTCCCCATCTCTTGAAAACAAAAAATATCAGTACTAAACATCTAGGTAGTGGCCCAGTGATAAAAGCTTAGAACCAAGAGATTTGTTTTTTCTATGGTCTCAGGTTCGAGCCCTGTAGTTGCTTATATGATGACTATTGAAGGTTTACATGGTCGTTAACTTCAGGACCTGTGGGATTAGTCGAGGTGCACACAAGCTGACCTAGACGCCCACATTAAATTAAAAAAAAAATTATAAGTAATTAGCACAACATGGATGGGGTATGAAATAGAGGGACTTACTTTTTGATCTTGACATCTTGGAAGCTTCCAGTAAATTTCCAAGCAACGGGAAATGCCAGCAACAAAACCCCACAGAGATCTTTGCAAAGATAATATAGAGTGGGACACGAAATCTTTGAGAATTACAAAACTCCAATAAAAATATGCTTTTGAATCCGATTTATATTCAATGCAATATGGATATCTTTGCATTATGTATCTTAATTTACATTTATTTATTAATTTTTCACTTTAATCTTTAATTAGAGTTAACAACTATTTTTTTATTTTTTTATTGATGCATGTAATTCTTGATTTATTTAATTAAATATGTGTATCAATATTTTAATTTATAATTATTCTTTTAATTTTAATAAATACATTCAAAATAATTATATATTTATTTTTCCACCATAAAAAAAATCAGTTCGGTCCAACGCGCATTCTAAGCTCTAACCTATCACAAATCATGCACCCTGTGGCTTTGATTTGAGAAAATTTGATGGATGTGATAGATGTCTACATTGCAAGGTCTGGGGGAAGAAGAAAAAGGTCTTAATTTGTCTGTGATAATATGTGATGCGATTGCATAGGTCATCCATTGCGTAAATTATCTCATAAAATTATATTTTTATCTTAGGATCATTTAGCCCATTAATAAATTTAACAAAGAGTAATAATATGCTAGCTCCCATTATTATTTTAAAAACTAAATAAATTTATATATATAAAAAAATATCAATCATATTAATTTTTTAAATTCATGATTTGGGTTATTAGACTGAAAATACTATTTATAAAAAAATCATAATCAATCAAACGTTAAAGGATAAAATATAAAAAAAATAATATAAAAAAATCTAAAATAAAAATTAATTAAAAAAGAGAATGAAAAGTAAAATAAAAAATAAATTAGAAAATAACTATAAATTTTCAATTTTTAAATTAAATTGAAAAGAAAAATAATAACTTTATACCTACTTCTACCGACTTTGGACTTTATGTCTACCCTTTTCTTATATCATAATTTCTTTATCAAATTAAAATTCTTTTATTTGCAAAATAGAAAACTCTGTAAAGTAGTGCCATTTATACACATGGCACTATTACTTAATGTTTTCATTTTCTTACCTTAAATGCAGCATCTGCAAACGGTGCTGGTGAACCAGTGGTTAAAACTTGAACTTGAACATTCTAATTCCAAGAGCTCTCAACTATGAAATTCTTTATAATTGGATCGCCGCTAGCTTCTTTGTTGGTAGATAAACAAGAGTATTATCAGATTCATGAATCTCATTTAAGGTCCTAAATCCATGAATGTAGTGTAACCCTTGCTATAATAAAAGTAAGGATTTCTTTTCTTTCTTTTTTAAAAAACAAAAAACAAATTGCACCTCTGCTATACAGCAGATTGTCGGTTCTCTCAGCCAGGCTGATTTCTTCAAATTGCTCCAGACTACAGCATGCACCTCTGCTTTACAGCAGGTGATGGGCTCATATCTGTTCTGCTTAACAGCAATGATGATCTACCATATACCGTTCTCGCATCACAACTCATAAGGCGGTTGCGGGAAGTTGCTGTCTGGTGCTGTTTCTGTACTCTGTAGTATCCAACCGATGATGAGGTTGATTTTCTTTAAGGATTACACATGTTCAAATCACTTGACAGCAATGTGGTCAACCTGTGGACATATAAAGGTAGTGCTGGACCTACCTAATCTAAACATTGCAGGCTCAAGTCCAGCTTCAAGGAAGAGTTACACAGTCCAAAAACTGTAATATTCAGCGGAGTAGCGGACAACATCTTCTTCTCCCCGACGATTAGAGAGTTTTTCTAGTCCTCTTGGTTACTGATGTGATACTTAGTTCACCGCCGGAGCATTGAAGAGTCTAAAACAAAACAAAACAAGGGGTCTTGGTGATCTGGTAGGCCTTGGTTTTGATAATCATGCAATTGACCCTTTGCCTTTTCTTTTCTCTTGTCCTTCAACCCCTTTTCTTAAAGCAGAATCCTTTTGCATTGTGTAGTAGCAAACAATGGAACCCGAATCACATGTTCAATAATGGTTTCTGAAGGTTCCTTGCGAGCAAAATCCTTGTTGCTTAGAAAACGTTTCAGGCTCCGTAGGCTTTTGAACTTACTTGAGAAAATGATAAGAAACTACAAAGAGAAAGATTTGAGAAATTAAGAATCCGTGATATTCATAAATCAAAATATATTGATTTAGAGATTAAAGAAGAGACTCGCTGAATGAGTTTGGAGTGAGAGAGCACTTGTGCTGCTTTTGGCCCAAAAGAATACCATGGAACTCGCTTATGTTCATGCTTAATTAGCCATCCCCATAAACCCAAATATTATACATGATTTTTATATTATATACTTATTACATTCAAATCAAGGCAAATCTCTTATAAATGGCTCCGAGTATTAATAATAATAATAATAATATTTTTTTTTCAATAAATTTATCAAAACAACTAAACCCTAGATCACCACCAAATATGAGGATTGCACGTTAATATATCCGAAAAATTTAGAGAATGCCTTATTCATCTTTTTTGGTCGGTGGTGGGATTAGAAAAATAATAACCAATATAACCCGCTTGCAAGTGTTTTGTTATTTAATAATTTTGAATTACTACTTCTTGACTTGAATAAGAAAAATGGAATATAGTTGCAATTATTATGATGGATCCTTTTTTTTTATTTTTTATTTTTATGTAAATAGAAAAGTGATCCGTATATTAAATAATTTCTCCTTTAAACCACAAGGCCGAAGGTGGCCGCTGGCCCACTAGCTTGTATGTTATGGCCTTATAAGCATTACAACTGGACTAGCTGAAGAGCTCATCTAGCGTATCATTAGTCAAAACGGCCCATTCCAGGCCTTTTATATATATATATATATATATATATATATATATATATATATATATATATATATATATATATATATATAAACCAGCTGCCTCTTCTTTAGTTGCCAACTAAGAAATTCTTACAGATGGAGAAAATTAATTGAAGAAATTGTATTAAGAAAAATAATTGATAATTAGAAATAAAAATGAGGAGATGATTTCAGGCGGGGATCCAATGGAGGAAATTATTTTCCTTAGGGCTACATTGAGGATGGATAAGTAGTTGAGGGGTTAAAATTTGAGGTTTTCCCATTATTAATGAGAAGTGTCGACATTTTCAGCACAGAGCCCCCACAAATTGATGTACGAAAACAAAGCAAGCTGCCACCATTTTCTATGGAATGAGCACATAATGTTCTCATCCATAGAGCTGGAAGACAATTACGGAACCACCCCTGATTCCTCAAGAAAACTCCACCCACTACCATTTCTTTCTCTATACATACTATCGGCGTTCTTTAGCTTGCGCCTAACGTTCAAAAACGTGATTGTGTGATAAGTGGCGAAGTAAATAATATTTGTAAATTAAGTGGGCAATTTTTTTCATTCACAAGCAAAAAGAAAGTTATGAAAAGCAATTAATGCATTCTTATTTAGACCTACTTTTCACATAAAAATTAAAGGGAAAAGTTCAGAAAACCGAGGAAAACTCACACATTTTCATTTCAACCTATATAAAAAGATATAAAAAAATAACTAAAAATCATAAAAAAATTAATTTAAAGAAAAAAATTAAAATTTTTCAAAGTGATTTTTAAACTACAAAACAAACACACTCGTAATCACTATCATATATTTTTTTCTTTTTTGGGTTGTGGGATGTTTTATGCCTATCAAAATTAGGGATTAATTTAATATTTTGTCAATTAGATAGTGAATACATGTAGAATGCTTATATATATATATATATATATATTGGTCAGTTTTCTTATATCAATATTAAATCTTATAGATCCAAAGCAAGTAGGTTACCGATTAATGAGTCTATAAAATATTTCTTTCTTATAAACTTCTCATATATTCATTTTCAAAATGATAATACGGGAGAGAAAACCTATGCACCGCATAAGCCAACAGTTCCTGGGATGTATAATGTTTTTGACTAGTAGCTGTGCAGCAGCGCCAGCCTTTTGGTAAGAAAAACACTAGAAGAAGGGTATTTCAGTAACCACAGGCTCTACAATCATGGCAGCTGCTTCAACACGTTAGGTTAGACATTGCCAAGATCGCACAGAGCAAGCAGATAGATGAGGAGAAACGCCAAGATTTGAGGATACAATGTCAGCATTGATGGGAGTAATGCTAAGGAAAAGCATTAGCTTTTTTCAAAAAGTTTCCTTTTGCTTGATGGACGCGTTCTCGCTCTGGGTGTCAGCCTTCCGATATAATTCTAGCTTACGCTCTCAGCATTCTACTGCTGCAATTTTCCGCAGGTACTCCCTTCTGTCATCATTGGCTGCTCTACGTGATCGTTAGTCCTCTACAATATATCTATCTTTTTTGTGAAATTGTCCATTTTTAATTTAAGTTTATGTTGTTCCATTAATTAATCGCTGTTTTTTTATTTTATTTTATTATTGTAATCATCTTCAAAATGGATGAATAATAATTACGAATTTTAACTTGCCTCTTCAGAATGTTTGTGAACAAGCATTTTCATCAATTACCACATGGATTGCTATTCAACATGAAGCGTGAACTGATTAAATTATCAAGCTAATATATTTGTCAAGTTCTAAACCGATATCGTGTGCGTATTCAAGGCGAGTTTGAGAAATAAAATTCGATTTTAGTAATGTTATGGCAAACTGTAATTAAAAACTATGGTGAGAAATACAGGAAAACGCATGCAAATATGATATTTATTCTGCTTTAGATTAATAGAAATGGACATTATATATACTTGACTAAGTTTGCAATAATCGGTTGAAAAGATTCTTGCTATAAATCTTGATTTATGTTGTAATAAAAGTATCCAAATACATTTTATCCAGTTTTACTTTGTGTTTTTGTCTTAAGAGTAGTCACAACATATTTCCGGTTTCGTTCTCTGATATGAGATTAAAATGAATATACCATAAACTTTCTTGATCCACTTTTGTTTTTTGTTTTAAATTAATTTTCATATTTTCAACGGTTCAATAACACGTATGTTATTAGCATTAGTCTTTACTGGATTTGGTTTCTACCTGAGAAACAGTACCATATATTTTCATTTGAGAATCGTAGTGGAAAAAGAAGGAATAAAAAAAAAGCTAAATAGTTTGATAACATGTAAGTTTTATAGAAAATGTTATTAATGGAATTTACTCGACAATAAAATCTGTTCGTAAATATACCGATAAAAAACTTTTATTGATGTATACCAGCGATATTATAAAGAGTATTACAGTTGGATTCAAGAAAGCAAATCATACAATGACATGATAATTTTACCGATATAATTGCTAAGAGCGTTACCATTAAAATAATTTTTTCGGTCAGTCTGTCGATAATATTTAATTTATAATTTGGTGTTCAACCCTCCTCTCCCTCTCGCTCTCTCGCATTTCTATTTCTTTCTTGTGTATTTTTTTCTGCAACAAATAGTCAACCTCCCCCCCTAAACCTTTCACAACAAATTCAGCCACTATAATACTTGATTTGTCAACATCGTGTTCAAATTCAAATCTTATTGAGGATTCTCCACCTTAAATAAGCAAAGTTACCTTTTTTTTATTTGAACATAAATTTAAAGTGTTAATTTATTTATTTTTGTATATTTTTGTAGTATATGTATTTTGTTTGGATGTTTACTTGTTTTATAGTTTTTTCTTCAACAAATTTGTTGTATGGATTTATGATTTGTACATGTTAGGGTTTATTTTAGATTTTATAAAATTATATTTGTTTATAAATTGATGAAATTTATGTCAAATTTTTGACTTATGTGTATTGTGATGAAATAAATAATGACTTATTTAACATGTTTGTTTTATATTTTACTAATTTTATTGCCGAGTTGTAATTTCTGGCAAATATGTATAAATTTAAATTTATGTAAATAATTGATAATGAATTAAAAAAACTATTAAAATAGATTTAACAAGCTTGAGCTAAACCTATATTTTTTGTAAATTTATTTAGTTAGTGTAGTTAATTAATAAATTTTGTCATCATTATTTTATATAAGTTTGATATAAGTAATAGATGATCATTTATGGATGTATAGAGATTCACTCTAAGGGTTACATATAATAGATTATTGTAATGAGGTTTAGAGTTTTATTAATTACGCAATATCTAATTCAAAAAATATTAGTGGAGGTAATATTAAATGTTCATTCAAGACGTGTAAAAATAAAATAAAATTCAATCTAGACGTTGTAATGATATATATTTTTTAAAAAACTCATGAAAAAATACTTGTATTAATATGCACATAAAAAAAAATCAACCAGTTATAATCATTGGTTGCAACCTCAACCCCTAGGCTCACCATCAATAATAGGAGGCAAAACCAATAACTTTATTTTCCTCATCTTAAATTAGAATACCTTGATCCATTTATTTTTAAATTAGAATACAAGAAGAAGTTTTAGGAAGCCCTTTCTCAAATGTATAATTCAAAAAATGAAGAAGTTTAAGCTTAAGACAATGAAAAGTACTCTGAATACAAACCAATTCTCATGAGTGGACTATATGGATAAAACTAAAATTAGAATAATTAATAATAAAGGTTATAGCCATATATTTCCATAAGGAAATAATATTAAAGGTTATAGCCAATATTTATGTCCATAATGATGTCATGAACAACTTGTAGATGGCTTCAATAATTCAACACAAAAAATAAATATCAATAATGATGTCGTGAAATCTTTAATTATTCAATAAAATGGTGAATAAATTCAAGACCATTTCAATTCCGTATAGTCCAGAACAATAATTCAAGAAAAAAATAAATAAATTCAAGGTCATCTCAAGTTTGCACAGTTCAAGCTTTTCACGTGTAAAAATGTATTAAGTGTAACTACGAAGATATGACCAATTTCTTTGATTGTATTAGTTTCCCTTTTAACTTTCAATTTAATAAAACAATGTCATGTTTTCTCCCATACCAATTAATAATCTCTCTATCTCTCTCCTCTCTCTTTGACTCACTAGTGATAATAATTCTTAACTCACATACGATCGGGAACAATGTTTGACATTGAATTTTAAAAGTGTTTTTAAAAAAAATTAATTTTTTTTTATTTTTGTTTTAAATTAATATTTTTTTTATGTTTTTAGATTATTTTGATGTGCTGATGTTAAAAATATTTTTTAAAAAATAATAAAAATATTATTTTAATATGTTTTAAAATAAAAAATATTTTGAAAAATAACCGCTACCACACTCTCAAATACCTTTAAAAATCTTTTAGCATGAGTAATGGTTAGTCATTAGTAGTAAGAATTATTCATCGTAAGCCAATTGAAATTGGTAAGCAAATTTATGTTTGTTGGTTAGATGTTTGTAGTAGTAAATTGGCATGTTGATGATTATATATGATATTAGATATACCTTTCTGATAATGATTCAAATCAAATATTTCAATCTTATTTTATCATGTCTAGATTCCTTTGATCATGTTATTATCCAAGATTTTAATATTTTAACGGAGAAGAATATCAAATCACTTCAATATAACAACTTCAAAAACTAGAATATTCCAAAAAAATCAAAGAGAAATATTTATCTAATAGATAATTTGGATAGATAAATAAATTACTCAACTGAAACTACTAACCAAACTTTACTAGCTAACCCTCAAGTAAAAGTTATTCAACCCATCTAACTAGATAAAATCAAAAGAAGTAAAGAAAGATATAAATTTGTTTGATGACATTCTATTAAATTTAAAAGAGGATAAATGAGGTAATTTAATTAAGGAAGAAAAAATAAGAGGTAAAGAAAGGATTAGGAATTCACATAGAAAATCCATTTAGATTTTTATTTCGGCGTGGCATTAATTAATTAATTAAAGTCTTGCTCTTGCATCCATTTTGACATTGATACCAAACACATCGTATAGCGTAGCCATACATAATATACATAGTTCAATTTGAGAGGGAGAGAGATTAATATATCCCATCTATTCATAAGATTACCAGAAATTATTTAAGTAAAAACCCGAGGAGAAGTTTTCGAGAGACAACGAGTTGTTGTTGACTCATCGTTTTCTGATGCCCTAGCAAGTTATTCAAAGTAGAAACGTACGTATTTATGTATTTATAATTTTTCATATCACAATATTTAGCACGAGCGGACCAGTTTGTGAATGATCAATACACATCTTTATTTACATTAAAGTAAATTTGCTGACTTCACATCTTTGATATGGAGTAATCCATCGCATCCACGAGGAAGTCTGCAACCAAAAGGGTGCACAAGACGATAAGAACGGCAGCCAAGCTGGTAGTATATGATAGCAATGGCATTAAACAATAATCATACTATTAAAATTACATTGGCCTACGCTCTGTCGCCGGGCATATATATATTTTTTTAAAAAAAAATATTAAAAAAATAAAGAATATTTTAATTGTATTATAAAACTTGAGTTAACGATATCTTTTTTTTTAAATTGAGACAATAACAAATTGGATCGATCATAATTCTTTAGTGACATATGTGATAAACTATATTAAGTTTAATAATTTTTTAAACTATATTTTTTATTATATGATAAAAATATATGCTCACAAAATTGAATACCAACTTAAAATTAAACATTTATTTAAGACAACGATAACCCTATAGAAAGCAATAAAACATAAATAATGCAATTTATTTCTAAACCAATCTAATATTAAATGACAAAATTAAGAAAACAAATTAAAAAATCAAAGGACAAAAAATAATAATTAAATCATATCCATTAGTAGGTAAACTCATCAAACTTGTGAACCAGGTTATTTGGGCTAGCACGCCAAATCAGTTTATTTCAATACTATTGTTACTGTTGTTGTTGTTGTTGTTGTTGTTGTTGTTATTATTCTTGTTATTATTATTAACCTTACTAGCATTATTACTATCCATTATCATAACTATTATCATTACTACTATAAATATTATTATAATTATAATTATAATTATAATTATTATTATCACTATTATAACTATTAACATTACTATCAATAACATTATTATTATTATTGCTATTATTATTATTTTAATTATTATTGATTTTATTAGCACTATTATTTATATTATTACCATAATTACTTACTGATATCACAACTACCTTAATAAATCATCATCATCATCATCATCATCATCATTACTATCACTACCACCATTATTATTTAATAAATTATTATTATTATCACCACTATTATCACCATTGTTGTTGTTGTTATTATTATTATTATTCAACTAATATTATCATTAGTTACTATTATTACTATCATCATTATCATTATCATTAAAACTACCATTACTATTAGTAGTAGTATTACCACTACTATAATAATAATAATAATTATCACTATCATCACCATTATTACATTATTATTATTATTATTATTATTGTTGTTGTTGTTGTTATTGCAACTACTAGAATTACCATTATTAGTTTTATTATTATTATTATTGAAATAACAAAAACTATAAACTTATTTGAATGATAAAATTAAAAACCACAAGAACTTTGACAAAAAAATAAAAATAAAAATAAAACAAATAAGAAATCAAAAGAAAAATGACCAAACTGAAATAAATATTATTACTTTTTTTATAAACTATTTTTTCATTTTATAATAAAAATATATGGTCATGAAATTTATTTTCCTATATATCCAACATTGAAGGATAAAATTAAGAAAAAAACTATTAAAAACATACTAAAAAAGGATAAATAATAACTATGTAAAAAAGGATAAATAATAAAAAAAATAAATCACAGAGAAGTAAAATACAAACTTAAAAATTATTTCAAAAAAATATAAAAAAATTTCAAAATTAAAAAAAGTCAAAACTATAAAGAAAGAAAGAAACAAAAGAATGAGGCCAAACCTAGTGCCTGACCCATGACAAACGAGCCTGCAAAGTCAGGCTCAGTCGTGCGACCCCTTTTTTAAAACAAAACCCCAACTCAATTAAAAAAACAACGCGTCGTCTGCCTTATTATACGACACGTCTAACATTCTCAGATTCCGGCCACTATGGTGGCTGAAAAATTAGGGTGTTTGATTTTTTCCCTCTAAAAACTCATTTTCCACCCATTTTCCACCCAAAACACCTTAATAACCTTGTGAAACCAATCTTTAAGCTCCAAAAGTGCAAACAACCTGTCCAAAACCAAGAATCAACTCGGAAACCAATTTTTTCCTTATCTCATATCTGGAATTTTTAGGCACTTTCAAGGTATAAAAAAAACACCCAAGTCAAACTTCTCTCATCATACGAAACCATTTGGAAAAAAAATATAACCATTTCCTCTCTCTCTTCTCACCCACTAAGAACTAAAAAATAATGAAAATAAAGTATAATATCAAAATAATTTTTTGCAAACTTCAAAAGACTGGTCACCTAATAGCAAAAAAAATATCAAGGGATAGAAATGTACTTTACAAATAAATTTGCATACGTCATCTATGTTATTTGTGTTTTGCACTTCAGTTACCTGGTTTTCAATTTAACTCTCACCTCTAAAAAAATATGAAATTGGATTCTAATTTGGACTCAAAAAGACTAAATTGTGTTAAAAAAAATTCGATGATGAAATTAAAATTTTTAAAAAATAGCATTACTGTAATTCACAGTAAAATATAAGAGTGAAAACAGTAAATTCGTGTACAGTAAAAACGCAAGAAAAGAAAAATTGCTTTAACAATTAACATTAGCAAAAAAATATTGTACCTGCATCTTCTTTAGTAAAGCATAGTGGAGGTGTAATTCTGAAAACATTTCCATAGAATCCGCCTTTCCCAATCAAGACTCCCAATTCTAAGAAGACAAAAAAGGCCTATTAACTACTAGAAGTTAGCTCAGAGGATAGCTGGACATTAGGATGAGACGAGTACATACCTTTCATCTGCTCCATCACATGCAGAGTCTCAGCCTTGGCTGGAGTTTTCTGCTGGCGGTCAGTTACAAGTTCAACACCGAGCATCAATCCTTTTCCCCTCACATCCCCAATAACTGCAGACAATCATGGAAATAAGCAAACGATTGAGAACAATAAAACGAGTAAATATATACCACCAGGCGAGATTTTTTATATATAAAAAAAATATATTGCTTAAGTAATGCTGGTGTTGATATTAAACGTTAAAGAAAGTTCAATGTAGTTAAACATTAAGGTATTTAATCATGTGGCCATGTTACTTCACAATTGCACTTCAGAGGTACAGTAGGGGTGCAATTTAACTTAATTAGGAAAAAACACACTCCTGGGACGTATTTTTTCACTTAAGTTCAGGCCGTGGTTAAATGATCATTATGGCGTTTGATACAAGCACAAAATAAAGTAAATTGAAATTTCTTATGTTTGGGAGAATGAACAAATATATAAGGTGAAAGAACCGAGTGAGACAACTTACTTTCATATTTATCCTTGAGGTCAGTTAGTCTCTTTTTGAGATAGGACCCCACAACTAGTGCATTTTCCTGAAGATTTTCTTTCTCCATCACTTTTAAAACTGCCAGACCTGCAGCGGTACACAAAGGATTTCCTCCAAATGTGTTGAAGTAACTCCGACGAGTCAAGACTTCTGCAATTTCAGGGGTGGTCACCACAGCACCAAGAGGAATGCCATTCCCAATTCCCTGCACTTGTCAATGAGGAAATATAAGTTGACACTTAAAAAACCATCTTCTTAAGCATGGAAAATTAGGCATACCGAGGAATATACGAGGCAAATCTGTACGCATCTAGTGAGACTTGTCTAATGTTTTGCCCTTATAATTGTAGTGACAAATAACATGCAAATCTGGCGTGAAAGAGGAGCATCTAAGACCAGGAATTGAAGATACGATAATCCAAACTCAATTGTCCAAGTAGGAGGCTTATATTTTTGTTACTGCTTCACAATGAAATGCCTGAACCAAATAGAGGAGAGGACTAACCTTTGCCATTGTCACAATGTCAGGAACAACACCCTGGGTCTCAAATCCCCAGAAATGATTCCCTGTGCGTCCAAACCCAGCCTGAACCTCATCAGAAATACAAAGGCCTCCTGCTTTCCTAACGCTTCCATAAGCAGCAGGCAAGTAACCTGGAGCCAATTCTATAATTCCTCCCACTCCCTACCACAGAAAATATTTATGATAAGCACACATATGGTGCCTCATAAACGATAACAAGTTGTTAATCAATAAAAATCAGAGTATTGATGATCACCTGGATAGCTTCAGATATAAATCCCGCAACATGGCCAGTAGTTCCAAAGTCGATAATATCTTGGACATCTTTTGCGTACTTTTCTCCATCTGAACCAAATACTCCTCTATATGGATCTGGATTCAAGGCATGATGGACTCCACTCTATTACCAAAATGGAATTTTACAATTACAATTTGTGGTGACCAGATTTACTTTCGATCTCATGAGTGCATCATGAATAGTGACTTTGTTCAATATTATCTAAAAAACAGCTATCCAAAACATTCAATTGAAGGAGCTGATACGTTTCTACATGATCTGCTCATGGACATATATGTATCATTCTTGATTCATTCACAAACCAAATTGATGGTCCAGTCCTTTCTATACATGTGAAGAAATTTTTCTCTATTTAAAGTTTTACATGCTAATGGTGAAGCATGGCAATCATTGATTTGGACAGTTGAACAAATTGTGGTTTAAGTGTTCATCCCAGTAATCACACAGTGAAAGCGAACATTACAACATTGCAATTAAACACCATCTTTCCAATCTTCCCTGCTATACTTTTGATATCCTCAGCTGAATTAGGCGGAGTAAACTATGAAATATCAACCTAGGCTAGTCCCAGATAGGACAATGGTCCCAAAATTCTAAAGAAAGTGGACTCATGGATGACATAAGTGGATTTCATTGATAACATTAAAAAAAAAAGATGACATTATATCACCTGACCAGACCATAAATTAAAGAAGAAGAAGAAGATAGTACCTGAATAACATTAAATTTCCAGACTGACTGTGCCGTAGCACCCATGGTGGCAGCTGCATTCCCATGGTACGCATTCCTCAACGATATTATATCTTGACATCCTGTATACAATCTTGCTATCATCATCGCCAATTCATTCGCTTCCGTCCCGGAATTCGTAAAAAACACACCACCTATACATCGAAACCAGTTTTTATATATCTGCTAAACTTATTTCGACAACAAAATAAATTCCCATTGAAACAGAAACAAAACCCCTTAATCATATATTATTTACTTTAAGATTTCCGGGCATTTTGGAAGCCAAGGCCTCCGCGAAATCAGCAATGGCATGATTGAGATAAAGAACAGTGGAGTGTTGTATACGGTTGATCTGTTTGACGATTGCATCAACCACATCAGGATGACAATGCCCGCAACACACCGTAGCAATACCTCCAAAACCATCAAGGTATCTACGGCCGTTCTCATCGAATAAATACTGCATCTTTCCATCAACCACGTTCAACTGCCAACAATTTAGCAGAACATTCCATCAAAATCAACCAATCAATAAATTTCTTCATACCAAAAAACAAAAAGGAAAAAAGAAACCCATGCGGGCCACCAGCCGAGCATATGATTCATGTTTCAACTGGCACAAGCTTGTTCCAGCCTGACCCGTCAACAAAAAAGGAAAAAAGAAAAGAAAAGAGCGAGAGAGATGATAAGGTGAGTTGCAGTGCAGACTCACGGGTTTACTGAAGAAGTGAAATAAAGAAGGGCTGAGATACTCTTTGCGCTTAGCCAAGATTTCTTCGGCGGAAGGACCGGTGTAAGGAGGAGGAGAGTAATCGAATGGGGGTAGTTTGGGTACAGGGATTTCATTATCAGGGAGAGGGGTTTGTTTTTGGGCAAGTTGAGAGAAGCAGCGGGGGGAACGTAGAGAATTTGTTGACGACAATACCCTTTTGGTGATAAATCTCTTCATCTTTCTAAGCTGCTTCAAATTATCTTATGTTGGTTTGTAGTAATGAAAAGAGCGAAAAAACCTTTCCTTGTCTATCTCTCTCTGCTTTTGTGCTGCTTTTCCTGATAGATTCCTGAAATGAAGGCCTTTTTTTTTTTGGGCTGGTGGTGGAGAGAAGAGAGAGAGAGTAATGGGGGATAATAAGAGGAAGGGAGAGGGGGGGATATATATATAGGAGAAGGAGGGGAGAAATCATGTGACGTGTTGTGTTTTTTTTTTTTTTTTTTTTCCCTTTGAGTAGCATGTTTTAACATCAATCGTTTGCTGTATTCCAGTTTAATTGTGATTTTAAAAATATTTTTTTAGTTTTATTTTTTTTTTTAAATTTTTGTATTGTTTTTATATTGTAATATAAAAAATAAATTTTAAAAAATAAAAAAATATTACTTTAATATATATATATATAAAATACTTTAAAAACCTAACTTGCAGAAGAGAACTAAACTTAAAATATCCCTAATCCAATAACCCATAAAACAAGAAGTTTCGTGAGAGAGTAACTTTTACTAACTTATATCAACACTTAATTGATATTGTAAGACTGTACACAAGTTTCACGTGCAAGCCGTACCTTCCAACAATTTGGGAGCATGCCAAGTATTGACCGGAGAAACACTGTCTTCGACCATGTGGTTGTCGGAAAGCCTTCTGAACGTCCGATAATAGAGAAAATTCGATATAAACCGATTTATTTTCCAGTTGGAAAGAAAAGAAAATCAGAGAGAGAGGAAACAATTTTCCAATTCTCTACAGTAAAAATAATCTCTCCGTTTGTTGTTTTTCATCCAGCGGTTAGTGTGTTTATTATGATTTTAAATTCGATTGAAAGATGTGAAAAGGAAAATACTGATAAATATACAAGTTCATGTACAAATAATTTATTTAAGACTTGATAAAAAAGAAAATAATTCTTAACAGGTGAAATATAACTAAAAGACGCTTTAATTGATATATATATAAAAGACACTTGAATTGATGACTGGAGTTCTAAAATCAATAATTTCGAAGCTAATGCATGGCGCTATGGATATTAGAGAACATTACTGACGATATTTGTTCTAAATGTGTTTTTACCCGTGTTTAGAGTCTATCTAATTAAGTTCATCAGGTCAAGAGGATATTTAATCACTCGCAGTATGAAATTAGTCGGCCGTTATGTTATTATTTCAACAATATTTAGTCTTTTGATTACTCATTGTATTGAATTAAATTTGATCATTCATATATATATATATATATCCATACTTTCATCCATATTTGCTGATATATAGGAAAGGAGCCTAAGTACTCATTGTATCAACTCTTGTTTTTAGTTAGGTTTCTTTCGTCCTTCTGCATCTTTTTTCTTGCTGGGCTTTGCTTATTTAAATAGCAATAAAACTGGTTTCTCTTCTATGATTTTTAAACCTTTAATTCCAGCAAAACTGGCCTATATAATGTTCATTCTGATCGATGAAAGTGCTGGCACAGTAAACCATTCCATTCATCCCCACAAAATTATACCATTTGATGTATAGAGACGTGATCATGACTCTAATCAACATTTTCCATTTTTAAGCACAAGTCTCAAACCAAAAACAACTTGACAACTACGTACTTATCTTAATATCGGTTGCTTAACAGATTCAGAGAAGGCTTAAAGTAAATAGAGGGCGTAACATAAAACTATGAACAAGGCATTTTAAAATATTAAAGAGATATATATATATATATATATATATATATATTATATATATATATATATATATATATATATTTTTTTTTTATAGATGTCTGCCAAGTTGGGTCTTGAATAATTTTCATTTTGTATTTAGAATCTTTTGTTAGTGTGAGTAATTTTTATTTTATAAAATATAATTGACAAATACAGCCTATTTATTCTTTTTTTTTTTGTTAAGTGAAGGCATTGAGCCGTTGTACAATTAATTCTTACTTTAAGCTAGCCGGCTCTGGACTAATTAACAAGCTAATAACAGTACTGCTTAGTTACCGAGTCAAATAATGGTTTAAAGGGCTAAACTTTGAAAGCGGTCTCCACTAAAAATTTTAATGGCTCGACTTGAATGATGGGAACAGAAGTTTAAGAATGTCGTTATACTCCATTGCCAATAAAAAGTAATTTATACAGATTTAGAGTTCAACCCCATGTATCTGGCAAGAAATAAGGGATATAATCAGAGCTAAATGTAGGGTTCGATGTATATAACCATGATCCTGAACCAATACACTTCTAGCGATCATAATTCATACATATTGGGGGCATGATATATAGGGCTATTAAACTTTATCTACGCTGGTTAAATATTAGCCATATGTGGTCAGGAACTATAAACAATGCAATGTAATTTAAGTTTGTGGTCACCATGCAATATAGAAACAGTGTAATTTGATTATTACTACAATATTTTTTGAGAATATAGTGATGAAATTATGATCTAAGAGCTATAGGACAAGGTGGCTTTCAACATCCCATGTTAAATCAGATGATGACGGCTCATCTATCTTGTATGTTTTGCCTTGTAGGATTTCCACATCCCTCTCGTTTATGTTAATTTGTCGCATTTGAAGTCCTAAGAAATTAGAGTTTCTTATTGGGAACCCAGTTTGAGTACACTCTTCCCATCAGCAGGGCAACGATTTGAACGAGAACGTGCAACATCTTCTTGAAAGCTACATGCATAAATGGAGACACAGACTGATGTGAAATGGTAACAATACAGTCCACTATGGACGATATAATGTAAGCCACCTATGTCAAGAACATATGCTGAAAAGAAAAATATTCCAATGAAGTCTTCCTCGGTCGTAAGATAGCCAATTTCGACAGTAGTTTGAAGTTGGTACGAGTTTAGATAAAAAAAGGGATGAATTATTACGTAAATAAGTATAATAAGAGAATTTTTAATTGGTTTTTAAGCTGTCTTTTGTGATAATCGCATAAACGATAAATTGTTAGTGGAAAATAGAAAATATAATTAAATAATTAATAATCATTGATGAGTTAGAAATAACAAACTATTGCTGTCTATTAATTTGAAGACAAGAAAGGAGGAGGGAGGAAAAAAAGAGGCTAGAAGATTAAATTTTACCTTCTATTTGTTTTTGGTAAAACTAGATGTAGAACCACGCTATGCTGTGGCTATGTCGTGGGGTTGATTTTTTTATGTAAAAAATAATATTTAGGTGTAGCAAATTTATTTGAAAAAAGGAAGAAAAATTTGCTACTTGTGTTATAGATTCAACCGAGTTAAATAAATTGATTTTATTTTAATTAAATAGTAAAAAAATAAACAACAACGACCATGATAACCTGGAAACAAACTTTTTTTCCAAAATTTAAATTTCTAGCCAATTAAATACGGAAGAAAAAATTTGGATAAAAAACCCAATCCAAGTCAACCGCCCTATAAATTGGTCTCCACTATAAATTTTGATGGATGGAAGGGTGAAATTGAAAAGAAAAACTAATTTATTAAAAGTACAAAAAAATCAAAAGAGTGAGGACCAAATTGAAAAAAAATAACATATCAAAAATTTGGATTGAAGGATGAAATTGAAAACAAATCAAAATTTTATAAGGGGTAAGGAATAAAAATTAGAAATAAAAAAGAATAAGGATCGAAGCTGAAATATCAATAAATAAATAAAAACTTTGAAATTTTGAATGGCTAGTGAAATTTTCTAGAGAAGGAGAGAGAAATAAGGGGAAAAAGAAAGCATTGCAAACCGCCCTACAACAAATTCCATGTGCCGTCTCATGAGGAAAAAGACATCACGATGATTCTAATAACATGATAAAAGAATTTTTGGTCGCTGGGAGATGCTGCACAGGTCATCGAAATACTAGAGGAGCCTCCCACACGCTAGCATGCGAGTTGCATACACTTTTTAATTTTTTTATTTATTAAAATATCAAATTACCCCTCATCAAACTTTATTATACCTAAAAAATCAAGTTGAAAATACGAAAAAGCTTTTGGATGCTAATTTTTAAAATCTTACTTTTAAAGGTAATTCAATTATTTTATTGTGTTTTAGAAAAAAAAAAGGTTAAGTTGTCTCAATTAATATTAAAATAATTGATAGGTCATGTAAAAAAATCAAAATATCCTCAATATACAGTTCAATAATTTTTATGGGAAGAGAAAAATCATTATTATATGGTTTTAATGAACAATAATTTCTTTTTAGATGAATAATGTTTTTCCAAATTTGAAAAATATAAATTTAAACTTTTAACTCCCGTTAATCATTACAAGACCAGAATGGATTGGTTGGCAATTGATGTGGTCGGAAGCTATCCACCTTACAAAATCCAATGCGATAATAATAGAGCATCTTATCTTCCTAACTCAATGACGCCTTGCATACGTGGATTGAATAATATTGTAGGCTTTCCATAGCTTATCTTGATTTTGATTTGTGATACGTTAAACATTATCAATATATTCCTGGATGAGTGTGATGCCGTATTATTGGAAAACTTTCATTTTAAAATTTGACATAAACTAAAAGAAGAGGGGAATAATTTTTTTTATTTTTAAACATGGATTCCATACTAAATTCTTGTTTAAACTTTCAAACTCTTCAAATGATTGATCAACTTCATTATGATTTATACTTCTTGTTTGCGTTTTGTTATAGGTATAGGGTAAAAATGATTAATTGCATATAACTTTGGTTCAAGGCAAGGTTCTTGTTGAATCAAGTTGTAAACTTTTCTTTAAATCTCAAATTAGCAATCTAAAGGATAATTTTGCATTAAAGAGGGAGAAAAGGAGAAAGAAAAAAGAGAGAAAAAAAATAAAAAAAAGAACCCAAAGAAAAAGATAGAGAGAGAAAGAGAGAGAGGAGAGTAAGCCTCAACCCTTTCCATTCTTTCCTTTTCTTTCTTGTTAGGTTTTGGAAAGTTACTATTCAAAATGCAAAATAATAAACATGTATCTATTCATGCAAAGTCACTATTCATTCATGCATTTTTATTTTATTTTATTTTCAATTGCTTCATGTTAATGATATTTTTATTACGTAAAACCATGCTTTCATCTTTATAATATATATATATAGCGTGTGTAAATATTTGTTTTCAAAAAACAAAAGAACAAAAACAATGTTGACAAGATTGTTAAGCTATAGTCTTGTTTTGTTTTTATTATGCTTGGCTTTTAACAGTTAGGTCAGCGTGTCTTTTATTTTTTAGAGACCGATGTAGATCTAGCACAACATTTTCAACCTCAAAACGAGTTCAAAAATGAATCAATAAATTTTCATCAATTTAACATCATGTTTTGATTAAACTTGGATTTTAACAGTTAGGTTAGTGTATCTCCTAGTTTTAAGGACTTATGTAAGCCTAGCACAATGTTTTAAACCAACAACTAGGTCAATAATAAGTTAACGAGTCTCCTCAAAGTAGAGACAAATATGAGTCGAACATAGTATTTTGTTCAACTCTTATTTTTATAGAAAATAATAATAATATTAAAAACAATTCAAGAAATATAAATAAAAAAATCTAACTAAAAAATTGTTAGGTTTTAGAAAGTTACTATTCAAAATACAAAGTAATGAACATATAACTATTCATGCATGGTCACTATTCATTCATGCATTTTTATTTTATTTTTAATTGCTTCATGTTAATGTTATTTTTATTTCATAAAACTATGCTTTCATCTTTTTATATATATATATATATATAAAGATGAAAGCATATATATATAGGTGCTTGTAAATATTTATTTTCAAAAACAAAGAACAAAAACTATGTTGATAAGATTGTTAAGTTATAATTGTGTTTTTTTTTAATAAGCTTGGGTTCTAACAGTTAGGTCGATGTGTCTTCTACTTTTTAGAGATCAACGTAGATCTAACATGACATTTTCAATTTTATAATAGGTTAAAAAATGAATCAACAAATTTTCTTCAATTTAGCATCACATTTTGATTAAACTTGGATTTTAACGATTAAGCCGGTGTGTCTCATAGTTTTAAGGACTGATATAGGCCTAGCATGATGTTTTAAACCGAAAACTAGGTCAATAATAAGTCAATAAGTCTCCTCTAAGTAGAGATAAATTTGGGTTGAACATAGTATTCTGTTCAACTCTTATTTTTATAATAATAATAATACAATTCAATAATTAAAAAAAACAAAAAACAAATTAACTAAAAAATAGTATCGAGATACGAGACTCTTGATTTAAAGCACGACGCTAACTAGACAAACACCTATCAACAATATATAACATGCAAAAAAACTCAAAAAATAATTTGGATAGTTAATAAAATGCGTAAAATGAACTTAGGCGAAAAACATAGTTTAGGTTACCTTTCCTTAAAAAGGATTGAATAAAGGTTATTTTTATCATTCGTTAAGTATAACCAACCCCTTGCCTACATCTATAAAACCAATACATATTTTAGAATTCTTAGTCTCCTTAAAGAACTAGGTTGTAACTCCATTCTCCATATTCCCTTTAATTTTGAAGGTCCTATTTACTTTGGATGTAACAAACATCTACATTACCTAAGTTTTCATGTCAAACTTATAGTTAACATTTTTTTGGTAGACTTAATTATGTAATCATTTCTATTTAAAATTAGAATGTTTTCAACAAAAAGATACAATAATATAACTTTTATCTATGTTTTTCACAAAAATACATTTATCAACTTCATTAATTTTAAAACTTATTTGACAATATAATTGTGTCAAAATTTTCATAACATTATTTAGGTACTTGTTTCAAACCATATAATGACTTAACAAGTTTAAAGATTTTCTTTTCTTATCCATTTACAACAAACTGCTCTGGTTGTTCCACATAAACCTATTCATCTAGGTCCCTATTTAAGAAAGTTGTTTTTACATTCATTTGATGTATTTCAAGTTTATTAATAATTAAAATGACTATTAATGTTCATATAAAAGTTATTCTTTACATAGATGAACATGTGTCAAAATAGTCCATACCTTCATGTTGATTGAATCTTTTAACAAGTCTTGTTTTATGTTTGTCAATAGTTCCATCAACTTTCATCTGTTTTTTGAAAATTCACCTATGACTTAATGGTTATTTTTGGGATAATTTTCATGTATGTTTTTGCATATTGAATTTAATTTCACTATGGACCGTCTCCTTCCATAAAAAGCTTAATGACATGATATTGACTTAGAGTAGCTCTAAAGTTTATTTTCAAATAAGTATGTTAGAAAATCAAAAGCAAACATTTGATGACTACTTTTTGGCTCAAATTCATAATTTTGTCAAATGATGATGACTAGAGCTATACCTTCAATCATTCTTTTAAGTGAAAAAATGTCTATGTTTTTTTTTTAAAATGAGAATACATCTTCAAAGTCTGTAATATTCATTGATTCTGTTATTGTATTAGGATCACTATTCTTAACACTTTATTTTTGTATAAGAAATTGATATGCATTACTATTGAAAGCATATACAATAATAATATAATCCATATTTTCAAGTTCTATTTTGAATTTTTTAGGTTCATACACTACAACTTTTACCATACACCCCTATACTCTGAGGACTTTATAGAAAGGTCTTTTACCTTTCTACAATTCATATGGTGTTTTCTCTAACATTTTATGAGGTACTTTGTTGAATATACAATTGGCAGTCAAAATTATATCCCTCTATTAGTTCTAAGATGCTTCTAAACTTATCAATATAATATTCATCATTTTTTTTAGTGTTTGATTTTTTTATTTAGCAATGTCATTTTTTTTAGGAGAATAAGGAGTAATAGTTTATTGGATAATACCACTTTGAAAACAAAGTTTACCAAATTGTGCTTCGTACTCTCTAGCCTTATCACTTCTTATTACCTTTATCTTTTTATTAAGTTGATTTTCAACTTCATTCTTGTAATATTTAAAAATCTTAAGAGCATCATCTTTGACTATAATCAAATATGTATAACAATATATTATGCAATCATTTACAATAATAATGTAAACTTTTTTATACCTCTAGTTTTCACAAATTTTAAAATATCAATATCTAAGTGAATTAAATTTAGAGGTTCACTACTTCTTTTAATTGTTTGAAAAGAAGTTTTTTTGAATTTTGATTCTACACAAACCTCACACTTATATTTTTCTCAAAAACTATACTTGGTAATAATTTAAGTTTAACATGTCTTAACCTTTGTATAGAATTATAATTAACATGTTTTAACCCATTATGTCACATATAACAAGACTCAAGCAAGTAAGAAGAAGATGTGTTATTATTATTATTCATCTTATTTTTTTTGTTATAATGGTCTTTACATTCATTTTGAAGAGGTCATCATAAAGATACCATTTTCTTACAAACATCTCATTTTTAATGAGTACAAATTTGCCACTTTCAAAGACCATCTTAAGATTATTTTTGCTCAACAATGAGTATGGCACTAAGTTCTTTCAAATGTTAGCAACATGAAGAACACTAATAAGGGTGAGAAGCTTTTCGAAAGTCATATTGAGTATGCCCTTTTTAATGCCCACTACCTTACAGGTTGATGAATTTTTCATGTATAAATGTTTATCATCCACTTCTTTATATGTGGAAACAATCTTGCCTCTAACAAACAACACTTAAGACTAATTATTTTGCTTGCGATTCTTTTATCATGAGAATTCATGACCATATTTACAATATTTTTTTCTACTTATAAAGATACAAAAGAAAAAAAAGTTATTTTATGCAGGTTGATGTGATAGTAGAAAGAGTATGCATATCTCTTTGACATAATTGATTTATAGTTGAAATCGATTTGTGCAAAAAATCTTGTTCGTGTTTGCTTGCTAAAAGAATTTATTTTATCAACAAGATTAATAAGCATAAAAATCTCATTATTTAATCATGTAAACATGAACATCTTATAGAGCCAAACCCAAATTGTAAACACCAATATAACACATTTCATGTGCTAAAAGGGTAGAATTATTCAAAAAAAAATTGATGATCTAAACACACACACACACACATAAATGTAGTATGTATATATCAAAACATAAGTTTTTTAAGTCCATAATAACTATGTGTAATATTAAATTTGATTCAAGTTCTTGATTCACAACTACATTTAAGCTTTATGAATTGATCGTGGTTAAGCAAAACTTAATTGAATTTATAACATTTTAATCTAACCTATTTCATTCATTTGGTAGGCTATATATGATTTTTATGCGAAATGTTTATTGTGAACATCATAACTTTTTTGTGTACTTTTTTCTTTCCACTCTTTTTATAGTTTTAAGAGTATCTTGATATTTTCTTTTACTATCTTGGCCAACGTTAGTATTTTTTATCCTTTTTTCAATTTTTTTTTAATAATCTCATATTAAGGTATTATGCCTTTATATCTGGTCTTTTTTATTTTGTAATATAGTTTATCTATTTTTCTTACCCTTCTAGATCTTTCTTTAAAGTTTATAGTGTTTTGGTTTTCTTTTACTCCTATAGAGTTAGTGGAAGTTCATTCCATGTATCTCAATAGATTGAAGACAATTTTATAGACAACAATGTTTAACAAGAGGTAAGAATATCTATAAGTATTAGAACTAATGATCATCATTAGATCTATGTTAATCTATAACTCTTTTCTCTTATAACATATAATTGTTTTACTCCATTTTTTTCTTTTTTAGTATGATCACCCTTTTATTTGTTTTGGATGTTATTTGAGGCTGTAAAACCCATTTTGTATTACTAATTTATTAATGAAATTTTTATTAATTTTTTTGTTTTAAGAATTTTTTTTGGGTATATACATAGGACTAGCCCATGAGCATAAAATCACATATTTTTTTCCAAACTTTATTAATCTTTGACTATGTAAAGAAAAGATTATGGGATAAAATATTAGAATAATTACAAAACAAAACTCTTATAGTTTAATTGTATTTCACTTTCTCTATATACTTTGAAAATATATGTCTTACATTCTCAATTAAACATAAAATTTTAAAAGGATAAAAGATAAAATTGCTCGTGCATATAATATATGAGAAACATCAGATCACATTAACACGTAACACACGTTTTCTTGTCCTGCTTTGTCTCTCCTAAAAGTTATAATCTCTCTTTATGGATGATAGAAATTTGACCCTTAAAAACTATAAATTGTTTAATTGATTTGGATAAAAACTTAATGGTAACAAAATCAACCCTGAAATGTATTTGTTGAACCCATACATTTTGCTGAGCCAAAAAAGCTTTGATTCATTTGTCAATTTCTATGTTAGATGAGAAGGGCATTAGTAGTTTTGGCTAAATAATAAGCTTCGTCAAGAAACCAACATTGTAAACTCCTGGCTTAAAAAAAGAATAAAATAATAACATTGTAAATTTTTAACTAGTTGCAATTCAAAGACTATAATAATGTTTGGTAAGGGGTTCTAGATATATTCTAGCAATTTCATGCAATTTGAATAAAATTTGAAGTAGAAATCATGAATTTTAGGTTAGGGTTTATAGAAAAATTTGGGGGAAATGCAAACTAACTATGAATTAATTAAATTGGATTAAGTTAGGTTGTATTGGGTATTAAATTTAGTGGAATTGATGAAGAAAAACATAAGGTCCTTAAGAACCCAAGTGGCTGGCCATATAAGGATTTAGGTTTATAATGTATAATTGTATGTTATTAAGTGAAATTGTTGTAAATTAATGTATTTCTATGTAGGCAAATGATTTTTGAAAGAATTGAATTATAGTTTGAATTTCTATTAAAATGCTTGTCGTTAAAAAATAAAAAGTGAAAGGAACTTGGTTTTCTTAGGAGTTCTCTTTTGATTTCTTAGTTATGTGAGGTAACAGACTTATTTAATTAAGTTGTTATACTTTGTTTTGTGTCTTCTTGAATGATTTAGTTGCTAGTCTTATGAGAAAATAGGTTTATGAGATTAAATATTGAAGTATGTGTTTTAATGATTACATGATCTTATTTGGGATATGTTATGATTGAATAATGGTTTGATAGAGGGAGTTTTAAATGTAAAGGGTGGAATTGATTAGATTGATGAGTGTAAGTATCATGTTGAGGATGATATAAAATGTATTAAATGGTTAGGATTTCTATAAATGATGGAAAAGCTATAGGGAAACATTTAGTTACTTGTTAAACCTAGAAAACAAAAACAGGACAGTCATATCTGCTGACTTTTAGCTGAAAATGAAACTTGAAGAGGATAGAATTTGAAATAAGTTCTTCCATACAAATTGTAGATACAAATGTTAGTTTTTAAAGTTAACTAGCCTTATTTAAATTGGAGCAGGAAACTCTACTTATGAAATAAAAATCAAGGAAAGATCTAAATTTGAAGGGCAGTCTCCACGTACTACTATAATTAGTGATTTTAGGCATCTAAATGGAAGAACTGAGTTTAGTGTTCTTCATCAAAGTTGATGACATATGTTTTAGCCTTCCAAATAAATAAACCACACATAAAACCAAGTTCCAAACCTCTGATTATGATTAAAACACAGAGTAATGTTCAAAGTCGATTATGATGAATCATTTGAAATTAGCTAGTTTAAATTGTTAGATAAATGTCTAGAAATATTTGGTAACAAATATAAGAAGAAAGTTTGATATGCCTGTTGATACAAGAGAGGCTCTAGAAGTTATGTAATAATAGGAAGACACTTTGAAATCTTCGACAGCATGTAGGTGTCTAACACCTTAACATGTTTTTTGTAAGATTGTTGTTATAATATTCATGATATGTTATGTTATTTTTATATTAAATTTGTAATGTATACCAAGGAAGAAAGTAATTTCTCAGTGATGGGATTAATGCATATAAAGGATGATGGAATAAGTCCTAATAATGGGATTAATATTGGTAAGGGGTAGTGAAATTGATCTTGGTGATGGGATTAATGCCAAGTAAAAAGGGGAAAAAAAATTAGTTCCTGGTGATGGGAATGAAATCCGGTAATAGACATAAGGAATTAGCCCTTCTGATATTAGCATTAATATTCGGTACAATTAAATGAATTCTTGGATGGGGGAGTTTTTCCAGTAATGGGTAAAGAATTTAGATTTTTTTATAAGAGGAAATAATGCTTGAATTTAGGCGAACAAGGAATTACCTGGTGTTGAGTAGTAGTTGAAAAGAGCTCGATATGAATATTTTTAGTTTAGTCATATTAGAAATGATGATAAATAAGAACTATTAACACAAAAAATAATCATGTAAATTAAAGATGGATTATGTGAATGATAATCGAATAAGACTTTATGATGAGTTGCATTCAAACATACCACTTCGATTATCTTAATTGTTTAAGTAATATATTGTTACAATACTTAATTTATCACTTGTATATTAATAACATGTACTTCTCAGTCTCGGTAGCATAATAGATATCTAGGAATCTTTTGTTAATTTTGTAAAGGATTGTAATAGTTATCCTTTCATAACTAAATGTCAATTTCCTTTAAATTATGTAATTATAAATCCAGCTTATTTGTGCTAGTGTATAATGATGTATTTATGCCATTTTGTCATAGCTTAGACTAATATTACTAGATAACTTATAGTTATAGATTTTTTATTTGAATCTTGAATATTATAATTGAATGCATGATATGATATTAAAATGAATTGCAATGATTGTGATGAGTTGTGTTGCGAAATGGTGAGTCTAATATGGTTGGACAATGATTGGGTTGTATGTGTAATGAATATATTGAAGTTGTCGCACGTCCCCACGCGGTGTTAGTGATGATTTTTGTTCGCTCAATGGTTCTTGGGAGTCGCCACCTAGTATTTGGTTCAGGATCACTAGGAAACCCGGGTGTACTGGTCTTGTCAGAGATTCACGGGTAAGGAACTGGTTATAGTTAGGGAAGGTATTAGCACCCCTAGCGCACCCTACCTGAGGTAAGCTGCTTTGCGACTTGATGCAGTTTAAAGGTTTTGCAATTATCTTACTTATAAGTACATGATTCTAGATAATAAGAGAAAACAAAACATTTTTTTTATATTTTTGAAATATTGGCCTAGTTCTCGTGACTTTAATAAACTTGTTATTAAAGTTGAAAATAAATGTCAAGGCATATATTTTTTTGAAATTTTCTATGTTGTATGAAATTAAGATGTGATTTTTGTTTCTTTGAGAGACTTGGCTGTATGCATGAAAACAAAATATTTTTTTTTGTTTTTCCTAATATATATATATTTGCAACATTTAGTAGAAAACCGAATATTTTAATACTATATTTGTATTTTTACAATATAAAAATACAAATCATAAAATAAATACGATAGAAAACCACCAATCTCATGTTTTTTTTGGGCTGGATCCAGCTTGGCCCATGTGGCTGGGTTGGACCCAACAGGCCCAACCAGGTCACTGGCTGGGCAAACAAGAGGCATGCTTGAGCTTGCTCACACGTGAATGCTCAGTTACTGTTCAAGTGAATTATAATTCACTTGAACAGTAAAATGAAAATAGAATTGCATGCACAGAGACGAGGAGAACAAACCTGGAGGCGGAAACGAAGTCGAAGACGATGATAATGGCATGCTCTGGACTACACTTCTGTTTTTCTTCTCTGCGTGTTGCTGGGTTTTTTTTTGTCCTCTCTAGTTTTCTTGCTTCTTTGTTCGCTCGTTCTTGGTTCTTTGCTTTCTTGTTTTCTCTATGTCTCTCCTATGTATTTTACTTTTCGTCTCCCTCTCTCTCTACTGGTTTCTTTCACTTTAGCCCTCTGGGTTCTAACTGCCTTTTCTTTCTCCTCTACTCTCTTCTCTATTATGTTTTTTTTTTCCAGTTCTTCTCCTGTTTCCCTTTAGCTCCCTTGTTCTCTGTGTCTTTTTTTCTTTAGCTTCCCGCCTCCTTGTGTTCGGTCCCTCCTCTGGCTTTTAAAGCCAGAGGATGCATGCGTTTTCCCTGATAATAAAGACATTCGGGACCATTATTGTAGGAGTAATGGTAATGGTTAACGATGGTAACGGCATGCAGAGGGATAGTAGCCGTGAAACGTTCCCCATAACTGAAGCAATCTACTGCTTTTGCTGCTGAAACGGTTCTACTGCCTCTCCTGCTGAAACGACTTATGAAGAAGGTAATGAATAATGTTTCTGAAACGATACTGTTTTCCAATTCAAATGGATATTTTCGATTTGGTCATTGGAGTTTTGCAATTTTGTAATCAAATCCCCAAGTAAATTGTAATTGGATCCCTTGATTTTAGCGCTATTTACAAGACAGTCTTTGGTTTTTTATTTATGCGATTTGACCTTCAATTGATTAATAAACTTTTATTTTTTTCAATTTAACCCCTGATTTGGTCAATTTCAACCCCTCTGATTATGCGCCTTTTCCAGTTTGGTCCTTGGTTTCGGATTGTTTCAATCAAGCCCCTAATTGGCCATCAAACTTCAATAATTATGCAATTAAACCCCTAATTTGACCAAATCAACTCTTTAAAATTATAATTTGACCCTGGAACTTTAATTTCTTCCAATAAAAGCCTAAATTGACTTAAAAATGAACTTTTCTTGCAATCAAACCCTCTATAAATTCAATTAAACCTTAGATAAAATTTAATTGAGTCTGTAAACATCTGATTTTGAATTTTTTTTCAAATTAAATTTTTTTTATCAACAGGGTTCTCATCAGTCAACGATATACTGTCAAATTTCAATCTTTACATTTTCTAACCTTCTCAACTAATTTTTAGCCATTTTATAGGCACTACGACATGTTTTCCCACGGCTACACATTTATTTTATTTTATTTTATTGAATTTTTGATTTTTGTTTTGTATTTTCTTTTTTTATGTGTGAGGACCTAAAAATGGATAACAACAGAAGTGTTACAAGTATTTGTTGATAACTTGGAATTTGTTGGTATAGGAAAAACTTTGCTGAAAATTTTAGTAAATTCCTGAAGAGCTAAGCTTATAAAAAAATTCACCCCAAAAATAAAAATTGTTTACAAGAAATAAAGCAAATTTTTGAGGTTATTACAAGCATCATAGGAATCTTGGGCATTTAGATCATTGTTGTGGAGGGTGTCACGGTCGCGGTCTTTTGCTAGGCAACTGCAGGCAATTGTGAATAATTTGGTTGTGCCGCGAGGGAATGAAGTTGTGGGCACTAATGGAATTGCGGTGGCTGTTTATACAATGAATAGGATCTTGCTTCTTTTAATGTGGGCACTTGTGGTTGCGATTCCATGCCAGGAAAGAGGGTTGCAGGTGCTTTTTTTTTTTTTTCCTAGGCATTTTCCATGGGCACTGTTGGTGGTGTTGTTGCTCGAGAGGATTTTGGAGTTGTCATGGAAAAGGGTCGGGAGAAATGCTTGTAGGTTATTGAGAGAACTTCATCGGATGGATATGTGTGCGAGGGTTATGAGCGAATTGACGGATTGGGTTCAGTTTCCGTTTATAAGAGGAAAAGGAAGGTGTTCATAGGATTGTTGGGCCATCATGAGTGATGGGCCATTTTTGTTTTGAAAAATAAAAATACAAAGTCAGGTTGATTATTTTTTATTTGATTGAGTTTTTATTTATAAAAATAACCAATCTAAATTAAAAAAATACCAAATTAAAATTGGTTTAAACCAATTAATTTTGATTTGATTATTTTAGAACAAAAACTAAAATCCAACCGACCGGTTTTGTTCGTTTAGATTTTGATTCGGTTATTTTATATTAAAAACAAAAAATTATATTGTTTTTTGGGTTTTTTTTTTTAATTTCCAATGGGTTTTTTTTTGTTTGACTCATTTTTTTTCCAGTTTCGCTTAGTTTTTTTTGTTTTCAGTTCGGTTTTATTCGGTTTTTTAATATTATAATCTGTTTAATTAATTTTTTTTTCACGATTTATTTTTTTAAATTATTATTTTTAATTTTTTTTTATTTAATCGATTTTTTCAGTTTTCCCAAAAAAATAATAATCTGATCTTAGGCATGGTTCGAAAATCAATAAAAGCTTTTCAGTCAATGGATGGTGCTATTATGAAGCAGTCTAAACAATCATCGGAATATGTTGAAACTATTTAACTGTAGGTTTATGTTTCCCTTATAAAGTTATTTTGGGTTTTATCTAACGAAGATTTCTGGTGTTACAAGTTAATAATGTCTTCAGGTACACTCAGGTTTTATTGAATTTTTTTTTGCAGATGTAATCTGGAAAGTGTCTGAGTTCAAGAAGGATCATCTTGCTTACATTTCTTCTGTATTTTATATATATATATATATATATATATATATATATATATATATATATATATATATATATATATATATTGTGCATAAAGTATTTGATATGAAATATATAGTTGTAATGTTAGTTTGATGTAAAGTAGCAATAATAATATTGTAATGACTCTTTGACCATTAAAATAAATATAATGATAAATCTGTAAATAATAATGAGCAAGGATGATGATGTAAATTGTTATTTATCATGTAAATATCGTAGTATAATTTTTTATATATTGTACATAAATTATAATTAAATCTGTAAATAATAATGAGCAAGGTTGATGATGTAAACTGTTATTTATGATGTAAATATCGTAGTATATTTTTTTTTAACTATAATGAAAAAGTATAAGCACAATAAGTCTATATGAGGTTTTTAATAATTATACTAGCCATTTTAATTTAATTTAATACTCTATTATAAATCGTAGCCTTTTGTTTTGGGCCTGGGTGTATAATAGATTCTATTTCAAGGATCCCAATCTGACTGCCTGTTATGGACTTTGCGATTGTATTTCAAGAAGTAATTGAGAAACTTTGGGCATGAGACTACCAAATAACTCACAAACTTTGCGGCGTGAATCACTATGTACATTTTTTAAAAACCTTTTTCCAAGGGGAAAGTAGATAAATTTTCAATAAATTCTATGATATAGACTAATATGTTTATTTTTATTTATTAAAAATGCTTTATTGAATTTTCTATAATATCCTAATTAACAATATATTTGAAACTTTGCTATTTACCTTTGGCTTAAAAAAAAAAAAAACAAATTCACAAGAAGTTACTAACCTTTTCAATTATATTGTTTTTTTTCTTCAATATATTTTTTTAAAAATTTCATTTTATAGAAATAGAATTGTAGATAGAATATTTCTCATCCATTTGCGAAAATCTTCATGCTATTTAAAGGTTTAGTACTTCAGAATAAACTCTTGAAAGGTGCTCACTAATCATCGTGAATTGTTAAGGAAGAAAATGAATAGAGGTTGAATGATTCATTATTTGAGTTAAAACCCTAGAAATTAGGGTTTTTAATTTGACATTTAAAAAAATTTCAATTTAGTCGTTGTTCTTCTAATTGTGGCACATGCACTAGTAATTAACACAAAAAACTTTTTAATTGTATAAAATTTAACCCCTACCAAACTTAAATATCTGCCTTTAATAAAATTGGTTGCCTTTTTTTTTTTATTATTGGTTATAGATTTATGCATTTGGTCAATTTCAACCCCTATATTTACGTGCATTTTCCAGTTTGATTCTTGATTTTGGATTTCTTCAATTAAATCCCTATTTTTCTATCAATCTTCAATATTTATGCAATTCAATCCCTAGACTTTAATTTCTTCCGGTTAAAGTTTAAATTGATTTTTAAAAATCAATTTTTCTTGCAATTAAGCTCTAAATAAATTCAAATACACATTGGAAAATTCTAATTGAGTCCTTAAACATTTCATTTTGAATTTTAAATTTTCCTTTTCAAATTGAATTTTCTTTGTTAATAAGACTTTCATCAGTAAAAAATACACTGTAAATTGTTTTTTAATCTTGTAAATTGTTTTTTAATCTTGTATATTTGATCTTCCTTGGCCAGCCTTGGTAATTTCCTAGACATTCTAGTATACTCTCTCACTAATATATACTTTTTTTTTCTTCTAATATTTTTTTTATTTGTTGTATATTCTCTTTACAACAATGTTAAGTTCATAGTGGTTGAAGGCTGAAGCATTAAGCCGAATCGTCTCTGGGATTAGTTGTGTTGAATTTTTAACTGCTTAATATAAATAATTTCTTCCTCAGGAAAAAAAAAACTTTCATATTATTATAGAATCTCAATCTAGAATACTGAATACGAATGACAAACTGTTGATCCAAGCAGAATGATTTGCCAAAGATGTTCCTTAATTGATTGAAACCTATCAGACGAATTCTATGCATTTTAAGTTCAAATATATGTATAGATCATTGGAGGTAAAACTTGCTTAAATACCGAAAATTAGTAGCCAAAAGCCCATTACTGCCCATATTACTAACTACTAATTTGGAATTTGGAATTCATTTTACAAATCCCGATTTCGCAGTAGCGCAATGAAAGACAGGGGAGCAAAAGATTTGGGTCATTCTCGCTCACTAGCCAGCTACCTCCCTCCATTCCAGTTATGGATTGCTTGTAGCACTGCTTGTTTCACGACTTGAGCATCATGACCTTGGTTCTGTAAAATGAAAAATATTTGATGCAAAAAATTTAGTAAAGTAATTTTTCTATCAAATATAGATGGATGGATTGTTTTTTTTTGGTAAGCAGAGATTCATTGATAAAACTCTTGAAAAGGATAAAAAAATTAGGGAAGCCCACGATACACCCCTCTAAATACTTCTCTACTCTGGCTAAAAGATAATAGATTGCAACCATTCCAAGCCACTGCTACAAACCAAAAATAGACATAGAAGCATGGATTGTGCCTACAATCCTAATTAGCATCGTTTGTTTCTCATGAAATTGCTCAATGGATAACTATTGTATTCCATTGCTGTCCACCCATTATTGTGTACTGTAGAAAGTCCAAAACATGTGGTTCAAACGTTGTTTCTAAGCTGCACAAGTGAGATCAATTTTGTTTGGTTGCTGTTTATTAATTTTGAGAATGATGCTTGAGACATAAAGTATATAATACCAGCGCATTTAACAAGTAAATGTAAATATTATACTTGCAAAACAAGAAATTGTTTAGTTGATAAAATTAGAACACTGATAAAGAATGCAATTTCTTACTTGGTCTCCACCAATTGCTTCCAGTAGGAAGTTGTCTTCGCAAGAAACCCTAGCATCAAGCACATCAAGGCCTAGTTCATCAAAGGCTTCAAGTATGGAGACAAGTAAACCAGGGCAATTCTTTCCTGAAAATACATTAATAAGGAAACCCTTTTCTAGTGTTTCCACCGTAACCTGCTGAAGTATATATGAAAAGAAATATTAAGTGGAAAAGTAATTGAAGACTTCCACAAAGTGTATAAGAATTGAAAATATAAGAAATTTAAGAACAAAAAAAAGGGGGAATTGTAGTGAATATACTCGCACCGCAGATAATGAATTTTGAGGGGTTGAAGATGTTCCAATCTCATGGTTTAGTCTATCCACCTTTTTCTTCAACTCTCCTATATATTTTGATGCATCTACTATGATTGAGGTTTTGTTCATCTATATATCAAAATCACCAATTAATTGTAACAAAGTGTAAAAAAAACCCCAAAGATTGCACGATTGTAAGATTACTAATTTTATGGTTCACAAAGAAGATCGGAACTATATATATGTATATAATTTAAAAAAAGGAGAGGAAGAGGAAGAGGAAGAGGAAATTAAGAACTGAAACTAATTAAAGCTTGAAGGGGGTACAGGCGTTTACAGCATTAGAATTGGTAGCGGCACGTAGCTTCTCGTAAAGAGCTGCCTTCTTTTTCTTCTTGGAAGACATTCTTCTTTTCCGCCTTCTACCTTGATTAGCTACCTCTCCCTTGCTTATTTTTTCACTGCAAGCTTTTGAGGATTTTATAACCAGAAGACGACCTCTCCAACTCTATCATTGCTTGTTCGTTTCCTGCATGGATCCTCCCGTTTCCTCAAATGAAATCATAATTCTGTAGTAAATTTACAATTTTAACCATCTTTTTTCTTGTTTTTTATATAAAAAAAATAGTTTCAAATATTAATCTTAAATATACACCTACCTTTATTTGTCTTTGTGTGTGTGTGTGTAAAGATTGAATCTGGGATCTCTTTAAAAAAAATATGAATGGTATTTATTTTCAAATTCGAAATCATATAGTTACCGAGAATATTATAGTATCACCATCGGTGATTATATAAATTGGTTCATCAACAATTATCCAATTTATATATCTTGGAACTATAGTACGTTTTTATTAGTTTCAAGCTAAAACACCTCCTTAATTTTCACATAATTCCCTCAATTCCAGGGTGGTGAATCATATTTAATCTCATATTAGTTTCAAGCTATTAGGGATATGTTATGCACCCTCTCAAATTCTTCGATTAAGAATTGCAGAGACTCTCGTAATTTAAGAATGGTAATATTCAAACCCGTTTTTTTTTAAAATAAGATCTAAACTCTAGGAATTAAATTGTTAAATAAAACTTCACACATTACTATTTTATACTAAACTTCTCCCATGAGACTCGTAATTTAAATTGTGAACAGTATATAAATATATCTATTTGCATGAAACTACACGTGCCCTGGATCATGTGATATTATTATATATAGAGTTGAGGATCACCACTTATAAATAATGTGGTGATTTACCATCATCATTTTGCAGATTGATTGTCCATATCAGCTAAAAGAGGCTCCTGTACATATCAAATTAGATTGAGAAATAATGAATAATGAAAGAAGAAGAAACAGAATGTAGCTTGGGTGTGTATGGGTATATTTTGGAATTACCTGGGAGAGGGACAAATGGATGACGGCGAGAGGGGGAGAGAGAATGTGAGAGATGTAAATAAAACTCCCCCCGTGAGAAGGGTTTGGAGGGATTGACAGCTAAACATCCTTTGACGCTTCCTTCACTGCTTTCAATGTCTCTCTCCCCTCTTACTCCATGATCCGATCACGAGTAGATTCCTTTCCAGCTCTCTACGCGTAAAATCATCTTTTCTCTTCTTGCAGCAAATGCCTAGTTCCCTTCTGATCCACGTGACCATGCCTACCTACTAGCTAGCACTGTTCTTCCCATAAAAATGGGTGCCCTAGTGCCTGCATGGCTGCATCACTATCATGTGAGAACCTGTTAATTAGCTAGATTAACCAAATTAATGATCAAATACTTCTTCCATAGGGGGAAAAAAAAAACAACCCTAGTGACAGTGGCAGCTTTTGAAACGAGTACAGACATGCATCTTTTAGTTAAATCATTTTTATGCACCGCATGTTTATAAGATTAGATTTAATTATTTGATCTCATTTTGAAATTTAAAAAAGTTTAAATATGGATAAGATAAGTGTGGCTCCATTTTTCAAGAATATTTTTCATATCCTCGTGAGTCTATGTACGAAAGATCTAAGCTGCTAAAATACTTACTAGACATGGATTTAAAAAATGACATCAAATATTTTTATTACTATCAGAATTAAAAATAAAATAAAGAAAGCCAAGGATTATTTGATGATACTTCTAAATGAATATGTACTAAATTTTAAAAAACAAACTATCATGTAAATTGTCTATTGCATTGCGTACGGTCTTGTTTATTTTTGCGTTTCTAAATTTTTTTTGAAAAAAATTGATTTTTTATTTTTTTCTTTGCTTTAGATTAATTTTTTTTAGTGTTTTCAGATCATTTTGATACGCTAATGTAAAAAATAATTTTTTAAAAATAAAAATATTATTTTAATATTTTTACAAGTGAAAAACACTTTAAAAAAGAACTGCAACTACACTTTCTAACACCTTTGTCTTATATCCTAAGTCTAAGGCCATAGATGAAGTTGTATGGAACTTTTATGGCCATGTAATTAATAACCCAGTATGTATTATGGTCATGTTATATATTTTATGGTATTCACTATGTGTGAGAGTTAGATACACTTGAAATTATGGTTGATAGTTTTATAAATTCATTCTATTCCTTTATAATCATTTTTTTTCTTTTTTCACATAATCGAAATACATAAAATATTATGTCTATGTATGATTAATTCTGGATATAAAATTGCTGATAATTCTTTTCACCCGAGTGATTCTAACACATTGCTACTCTCAAAATGTTGGCAAAGGTTAATATGAAATAGATCACCAACCCTGAACAACAACTACTATTTGTATAGATCTCTAGTTACATGACAAAAGTGTTCTCTTATGCATACATGACATGTATGTATATATAATGCGCGTGCGCACACAAGTATATGTCCTAACAAACAGTGAATAAATGTACTCATATTGAGAGATTTAGCATGTCAATCCCAAAGCACTAATGATATCCCTATTCCACACAAACAAATCACTATGTACCCACCAATACACATGAGTGGCTATTAATCATTACAACAAAACAATGAACCAAATACATACACAACCTGTTCCACCCTTGTCTCTTGCCCTGGTTCTAATTTTGCACTTCATAGCCTTTTAGGTCGCTAGTTAGGATCGATAGTCTTCTTAACTATAATTTGCTTCATTTCCATTTGTTTTGAAACAATATATAATCTTGTTAACTTGCTACAATTTTGTCCTTCAATCTCTACCATGTTTTGCTTATACTTCTTATAATGTTTTGTTAGTCTATCAAGTGGTTGATTGATAAGTATGGTTAGTCATATTCTTGTTGGTTATGTTTGTAAGTAATTTCATAATTGTTATTAATATCATTATGATCCTTGCTTTATTTCCCATCCATATATACCAATTAGAAAGGCTTACTTAAGTTTCATTACAGTGAATGTTTAGGGTCACAGAGAGACTATCTTCCTGTTATTTTGTCAAATTGAATCATCAACACAGTAAAACTCCACAACAAAAACTTTCCATAGAAAAGATTAATTGGTGTTCATCTTGCAAACATGCTAGATGGTTCCATTACTACATGAGTCTGTGACATCCTGAATTAAGAGATAGCTATTGGTTCAAGACTAATCAACAAAAGATGCTCTTTTTCCTTAACCAAATATGTAATGATCAAGTACTAAAAGACTGTTGTCATTGTAAGCTTTGATTAATTTATCATCAATTCATCCTTTTCCATTAAAACTTCCATAAATCCCTCCATTAGTTAGGTCAAGCACCAAAAAATTCAATAATTTAATAGCTGGACAACACCGGTAGTGGAATTCTAAATGATCAATATCATTCATTTGAGGATGACTTGGCTTTTAAGACCTATTGATCTCATAAACAAATTATTATGTGAGAAAATTATATGAACTGCTTGAAAAAATTAATAGAGCCTATGGCGTAAATATCCATACACTACATATTCTAACAGTTATAAAAAAAATCATCACAATCCAAATATTTAAGCGGATAGATAAAGCTCTATAATGATTTTATATATCTTTAATATACACTAAAAGTTATTTAAGTGTTTTTTAGAATTTATTTGAATTTGATACTCTTATTAATTAAGTGTCTTTTCATAAGGTGGTGAGTTGTCTTCAATTCATTCTTTTTTTTAATACCTTTTTAACTATATATTAATTGAAAATAAAGTTAGAGATAGTTTGGTTTTTTAAAAAGAAAAACTATGAGAGTTTTAATAGAATTGATCATCATGTATAATGAAAGGATTAAGTTGTGATTTATTGAAGGAAAACAATTACGTACCTAATAGCTAACCAAGTGAAGTGTGGAAGAGATGATTCCTGTTGTGATGTGATATTCTCTTTCATATATTTATATAATATTTGTTTTTAATTTGCAGTTGACCATATAGTCCAGAGAATTCATGTTTTTTTGCATCTTACTATTACATGTTAAAAACCTTGATTTAACTGACTACCCTTGTTGTGACATCCAATATAGAAATTATATTTTTCTTCTTCTTCTTGAGGCATTACAGTATAACAATCATCAAGAACATAAATCAATTTCCTTTTCTTTTTCTTTTTTCAGGGGAGAGAAGGGGAATCAAATATTTGATGTTGATTATAAATTATAAATTATATGGAACTTTAGTTTGGTAAACCATTTCCCTAGTGATTTTGTTTAATTACTATCCATATTAGAGAATATGTAAGAGAAAATGATTAAAATGTCCAATCACACAAAATCTATGTTGCTTCAAATAGTGTTTATTTTGGAAAAATATCTCATGACAAAACCTATTATTCTAAAGAAACTTTTCTTGTAAATAAGATTCCAATGCCTCTTAAAAACATGAAAACAGAGCAATAAATTGGTAGCTGGGCAATCATATCCAGCCTTGAGAAGATAAGTCTGCAATCTAACTCAACAAGGATTTTCATTGGATTGGGTGAAATGTTTATCCCATTATAAGGTTGATGTCGCCTATATAACTATTAATCTAGGCATTGCATAGTATTATGGAAAAGTGTGTCTTCTATAAGAATTATCTTGTATATGTATATGCTTTATATAGCTTATGTGTAGTGCATTTCACTATTATTATTATACATAATCCTAATTATATAAATACAAAAGATGATTCCTATTATTGTTAGCATCCATTATTATTCATACAAACTTATCTCTCAATTATCTTAATTTGGTATCAGAGCCTCCTATATGTTCTTTCTCAAAATGAACTTTACAAATAATTAAACCATGGATTTCAATATCACTGCAACAATTCCTCCCTCCTTTTCCACTGCATCAACAACAATCTCTCTTTTATTTTTTGGTGCCTCTCCTACTGTTGTCGCTGGCCATGTTTTTGGTGTTGTCTCTTTGCTTTTCATGGTTGTTGCTTTAGTTTCTCATGGGACTGCTATCATTCCTCTTTCAAATACTCAACAGGTAATCTCTTTAAAGCTGTCAAACACTATTTTTCTTTATTGTAGGATGCAAATGAAGTTTATTTACAAAGTCAAGGAATGCATTTCTTTGTTGATGGTTCATTCCCATACCCCCTTCTCATAGGATGCAAATGAAGTTTATTTACAAAGCCAAGGAATGCATTTCTTTGTTGATGGTTCATTCCCATACCCCCTTCTCATATTTCCTCTGTTGATATATGTTTACCCATTATCAATCATTCTTTTTTTTCATAGAAGTAACAAGACCACTTAATCATAAGCGATATTTTATCCTCTCATTCTATTAAAGACTTTAAGGAGCTCGTGACCAGCCTCTTTACTAAAGCAAAACCCATATCATACATTGACCTTTACAACCATCTTCTTATACATGAGTTTTTCTTATAAAGGTTATTTTCAACCCCTTCATGATTGCCCCATTGCTATTGACGCCAACACAACCTCCTTTAGCCTCTCTTTTTTTGCAGTGTCAGTTAGGTTCTCATGGTAACAATTACACAAAATGATGGCTGTAGAGGCTAATTTCATGAAGGTTAGAGAACCAATAATCATAATAATTATAATCATAATAATAATGGCTATGGTTCATGTCAGAATTTTGGAAGTAATAGCTATGGTTTAAACTAAAATTTTGGGCAGCAAGGTAATCATTTTAGTGCTTCAAATCATTGGTCTAATAACCGGTCAATAAAATGCTAGTTATGATACAATTTTAGGCATTTAACATAACAATTTTTATAATTAACAACTCACAATTTGCAAGCTAATGCTAATTTGGCATTTAATATTTGCTATTGTGGCCACTCATGTTATTTGATTTCCTAATACAAGTACAAATCATCATATGACACCTAACCTTGTGAGTATGATGGGCTCAAAACCTTATCTTGATAATGATCAATTGTATGTTGGAGATGGTAAGGGTCTTGTTATCTCACATATTGCTCATTCTAAAACTTAAGCTCTAAAATGCACTTTTACCTTATCCAATATATTATATGTTCCTCACATTAAAAAACCTCCATTATCTGTTCAAAAGTTTTGTCTTGAAAATAATGTGTTTTTTTAGTTTCATCCTTTTGTGTTTTATGTTAAGAAACTAATAACCGATGAGGTGCTTATTTTTTATGAAAGTAAAAATGGTCTTTATGTTATATATCAATCCTTTGTAATATCTTTTCCTTAAGCTTTTTTTTTTCCATGTCTTTATACTTTTATTGATATTTGGCATCATCAGCTTAGGCATCTTAATTCGTGAAGTTTAGGTTTTTTAGTGGAAAAAAAAAGGTTTCTATACATCAAAACAATTTAATTTTAATTATCTAGGATGCCTTTTAGGAAAATCATCACATCTATCATTAGGACCTACAAGTCATAAAACTTTTTATCTTCTTAAATTGATATTTAGTGATGTTTGGGGACCTTTTCCTATGTTATTATATGAATTATATTTGGTTTTTTTCTTGGGTTAGAAAATCTGATGTTTTCAATAGTTTTCACTTATTTAAAGCTCAAGTTGAGTGACAATTCTCTTTAAAAATTCAATCTGTTCAAACAGACTAGGATGGTAGATATTGGAAACTAAATAAATATTTAAAACTATTAGTATTCACCATCACTTTATTTTTCCACATACTCATGAAAAGAATGGCATGGTTGAACGTTAATATAGATATTTTATTGAAATTGATCTCACATTTCTTGGTCAAGGTAAAGCTCCTTGAAAAATTTAGAGTTATGTGTTTGAAACTTCTGTTTATTTGATTAATCACATGCCAACGCTTGTTCTCAATTACAAAACACTTTTTGCATATCTTTTGAAGCCAACATTTGATTATTGTTTTTTTGTACTTTCAGGTATTTCTGCTTTCTGTTTATCTTCCATATAATGCTCATAAGATAGATATTCACTTTTCTCCCTATTTCTTTTTGGGATATAACACCTCTCATTTAGGTTATTAGTGTTTTGATGTACTTTCTAAAAGTATTTACATTGTTCATCATGTTCGATTTAATGAAAATGTTTTTTTTATAATTCTGAACATAAATTGGCTCTTTTAACACCATCACCTAGTACACTACTGCCCACTCCAACACCCCAACCCCTTTTTGTCTCCAAACACTGTTGCACCTACTACCATTATTCTGCCCATTTCCTTGAGAAATAACCCTAATGCTTTGTCTCCACATGTATATTCCTCTGTTACTTGTTATCCAAGTACAAGTTCTATATCTTCACCTTCGCATATCTCTTATGTTTCACTTGTATTGTCTCAGTCTATTTTAGTTTTAGGTTCCTCATCAATAAGTCCTACTTATTAGCCTAATTTAAATTGGGGTTCCTTACTGACAGGTCTTCTTACTATTTTACCACCTAGTTTAAATTTGGTTGTTGAATTATCTAAGTTCTCTATTCAACAGGTCTTGGGTAGTGATCCCCCCTTTCTTACTCAGATTTCCCACAATCATTCTATGATTGTTTGCCCACGAAAACAACAAATATGATTGTCTCTTTTATCTTATGGGTTCCTTTTTTACCTAACCAGGAACCATTTACTTTTCAGGATGCCAATTAATACTTAACATGACATCACTTCATGTAAGAAGAAATTTAGGCCCTCCACTGTAGCGGTGCATGTATTTTAGTACCTTTTCACTCATCCATGAATGTGGGTGGTAGTAGTTAGGTTTATAAAATTAAAAGGCGAGTATATGGTAGTGCTGGGAGATACAAAACATGGATGGTTACTAGAGGATTCACTCAGCATGATGGGATTGACTCTTTGTAAACTTTTAGTGTTGTGATTAAGCATACAACAATTTAGGTAGTCCTCATTATTGTTGTTTCTCACAGTTGGCAAATCTATCAGTTGGATGTTCATAATGCCTTCTTAAATGGTATTTTTTAGAAAGAAGTGTACATAAAACTATCATATGGTTTCGTTCATTCTAATTTTTCTTCTCATATGTGTCGTTTTTATAAATCATTAAATGATCTAAAACAAGCTCCTCAAGCATAATATAAATGGTTAAGTGACTTTTTACTTTATATTAGTTTTTAGGCATCCAAGGAAGATATTTCTATCTTTATTCTCTCATTTTATGGAGTTTTCTTTTATTTACTTATGTATGTTGATGATATTTTGTTAACCAGGAATAACTCAGTTTTGCTTAAACAATTTGTTACTTTACTGAGCATAGAGTTTAATCTTCGGAACTTAGGATTTGTTCATTACTTCTTGGGCATTGAGGTGAAGCCTACTTCTATGGGTATTTTATTTAATCAACAAAATTATGCCTTTCATATTCTCTAACGAGCAAGTTTTTCTTCTTATAAACTGGTTGATACTTCATCTCTCTCATATAAGTTGGCCATCATATCTAGTGCTCTATACTTTTATTCCACCAGACATAGTTATATTGTTGGGGCTCTACAATATTTTATATTTATTAGGCCTGATATATGCTATGTTGTAAATAAAATGTGTCAGTTTATGCATGGTGTCATTGAGGTTTATCGAGCGGTTGTTAAATTCATTTTAGGTTTTTTTTAGGCTATGACTTTATACAGCTTACACATTACTCAAGGTTCATCTTAGCCCCTTCATGGCTTGACTAATGCTGATAGAGCTAGTAATGTTGATGACCATAAGTCTACTGGTGGTTATTTTTGGTATCTAGGTAATACTACTGTTTCATTAAAATTTAGGAAGCAACATACTATTGCTAGCACTACCAGAAAATTGTCTAATAAAAACAAAAATACTAACGGAAAAATACCATTGGTAAATTACAATGACATTTAGCAATGGAATATAACGTCGCTATTTTTGTCCATGAATATTAAGAGAATTACAAGTGGAAATCAAGGAATGAAAAGAAATTTGGGCAGATATTCCCTTTTTATTTCAATCGGAAAACATGACATGTCAATATTAGAGATAGAATTATTGATAAAATATAATAATCGCTAATATCTATCGATGAATAACATATAAGTTATAATATGCTAGACCCCCTCTCCCCTTTTCTCATTTCTTTTTCTTCTTCCTCTATTTTTTTTTCCCTTTAGAAAATAGCACCCTTTCCTCCCATATAAATACAAAGCATTACTGTATTCATACAAACCTATCTCTCAAGTATCTTAACTCACAGTATGGTTTGGTTTATTAATTATGATCATAATTTGGACATACTAGTGGTGGTTTAATTACATGAAAGACTTGGACACTGACTGCTCAATAAATTCCAGAAATTAATTTCAACATATTGTAAAACCACCTTTTTATTTTTCAGAAAATGGATGCATGCATACTTACTTTTCTAACTTTTGAATGATAGCAATTTGGTCCAATAATTGTCATCAATTTGAAATTAAGAAGATGCATGATATACAGGCCTCGCCTAATTACAGGACCTTTGTCCAAGACTTTTATTCCGGTACGTACTTGATAATATTAATTATACACAGGATCGAATGAGTCATCGGGGGATGTCAATTTCAGATTTTACACAGGCATGGACAAAACTCTGACCTGTATCTATGATTAAAAAAGTGACTTTCCATATTCTTAAAGTGCCTAGGGTTTCCCATCAACTGCCTTTTTTTGATTAAACTGAGAGCACTTTGTAGTTTTCAATAACCAAGGAAAACCACAGAAACGAGCCTCACTATCTCTTGACAGCTAAAATATATTTGTCTACATTGAAGTTCAGAATCTATAATTAACACTCGAAAGGTCTATAGGGAAAAAAACATTTCCAGGAATTGTAATCATTACAGAGAACGAATAAATAACCTTCAATTTCTTGTCTTCATATCAGTGTTTAGAAACACAATGATGAAATTAATTAGTCAGATATGAGATGAAAAAAGAGAATCAAACAAGTAAAATAAAAGCTGAGCAGAAAGACAGAAATTATTACAAGTAATTGAAACTTTTGCTTAATTATTACCTTTTGCATGCATCTTACGTATCTAGAGCTACCTAGCTAGCTAGCTAGCATAGAAGATTTTGGAATTTTTTTTAAAAATAGCACAATTAACGAAAGAAATTGCAAACTACTGTAGTTAAGAAAAAAACTAGTGAAATAGCAGACTTTAATTAGTTTCAGCTTTAGCTTTGTAACCAAAAGAGCTGTACTGATCAATTTTCGCTGACAACACACAAATTTCATTATCTGTTCTTGGTAATCATAATATGGTCTGTAAGGCAAGCAGATTTTTCTGTAAACTGTCAGGACCTACATGTATCGTGGTTATCTTTTGAGTGTACGACAAATTGACAACTGATAGTTCAAGTGATAACTCTAGGGGCCGGGTCCTGGCAAACAAACATGCCGCCTCTCTGTTGTGACATGGGATTTATGACTTTAAGGTTCACGGGGCAAGAAATGGATTTAAATTACTATATGGTAGTCCTGGAAAGGTATTTAAAAACCTCCTTTCAAGTTGCAGGCTACAGCATCAAATATCTGGATTGAATAATATATATATATATATATATATATATATATATATATATATATAATTGAAAATAAAGCATGTTTTTGTAAAATTCAAATTCAATAGAGTAGTATTTCAATAGATGAACGATTTAATTAAAAAAATTAAAAGTCTTAAAAGTATAAACCACTTTATAATCTTAAAACATGGGTTATAAGAAAGTGATAGAATAATGAATTCATATAGAATAAAAAAAATAAAAAAGTAATATATAACGTTCAATTAAGTTTTCAAATGTATTATTTAGTATTTTGATAATAGTTGTTTTTCAAAGTATTTTTTGTTTTAACATACAACTAAATAATTTTTTTTTTAAACAAAATTTATTTTTAATATTAATATATCAAAATAATATAAAAACATAAAAGAAAAACTAATTTAAAAAAATATTTTTTTCTCAAAAATATTTCTAAATCACAAACCGTTCGTACTATGTCCTCACATGGGGTATGGAATGCAGCCCATAAAAAAAATACAGATGTGTAAACATCCAGACTGCAAGATAGCAGCAAATCGTAAAATCCCTCCATTATCAAGCATCAGATGTAGGGTCTCCAGATAGCTACTAGACAGCTAAGCTGATTACTTGGTACTTTGAACTAAGTTGCCTAATCCCCCAAAAATTAGGAGAGAAAGGGAAGGAAAGACTTTTCTTTTCTTTTCTTTTCTCTTCTTTTCTTTTTCTACGAGATATACAAGGGAAGAAGGTGACAGAATTCTTAAAGATACGATGCCACATTGTAAATTTGTAATACTATGAATTTGAAGCTGGTACATTAGCCATCAAACTGCAGATGAAACGATGGGCTGGGTACCCACCACTGATTAATTATTTTGCAACAATGGGAAGGTTGCTTTTGGAGTCTTTTGGCATTTCTGTTGGAACATTTTGGAAAGTTGGAGAGTTACGAAAGGTTTTTCAATGTTCCAATGATGACATAAACTAAACGAAATTCGCTGCGTTTCCCATGAAAATTGGATGCCTTGGTCAAATTAAATAGTGCTAGCTAGCTAGTACTGCAATGCCTTTCCCTTTCATCTTTTATCTTTCTTGTTCTAGACAGTCTGGCTCTTCTACGCTTTCCTTCGGTCATAGGGCACCTCATCTATGTATATCTCTTTCTGAAATGACGTGGTTTTGTATTAGCTTTCATTTATAATTATAATTTATGATAATAAATACTCTCAAATGGCATGTGGCATTAAGCCTCTTTATATTAATCTGAAACCAAAGCAAGAGCCTAACATATATTGTGAAGGAGGAAATTTGGTCAATAATCTATCAATATTTATCTTTATTAATTTGTTTTTCTTTTTTCTTTGCTCTTCTAGATAGATAAAGAGAGAGAGAGAGAGAGAGAGAGAGAGAGTTTACCGAAACAAAGATAATTTCTTGAAAAATCTATCATTATCTTCATGCTATGCTCTGATTGCTATGCATGAAATTTTTTTTCCATATACAACACTAACTCTTTTCACTCTCTACCTCTTTATAATAACGAATATTTAGTTGCGAAGGGCACATCAATAAGCTAATTTTTTCCATTCCATGCTCATTCTTTACATTCAATGATTTATGCGAAGAATAAATATCGTAGATTACAAAGGGTAGGGGGGTAAGGTTGTAAGATTTTCCCTACATTTAGGAACTTTGCTAATTGCATAAAAAAAACAGTACCAAAAAGGCCGGCAAGAACTCCTTTTTCCCGGTTTGTCTTGATTCCCGATTGATGAACAAGAAGGAAAATGGAACTGTTGATTTAATTTGTGATTCGCCCCCAAGGATTGTCCACAATGATTCATTACATCATGAATGATATTTAACCAGTTGTAATGAGACTTTGTGAAATAGAAGATTAGAACATGTGAAACGAGGAGTTGGTGCTCTTGGAATGCATCATTTCAGTGTTTGATATGATTGGAAGAAGATGCCATATCACCCCTCTATATGAAGTACCCTGGCTAGTAAGGCTGCTAGGATTATAAGAAAAGCTTTGATGTACCATAGGAAAGGGAGGAGGCCTTTCCTCTTCTTGCCACCAGTTGATGAACAATCTGTCGATCAAAGGTCTACAAAAAAATCCACTTTGAAGATTAAAAACAAAGGCTAATTAATAAGAGAAAAAAACATGTCAGTATGAAGGAGAGAGACAATCAAGGTTCATCCTCATTCTTTAAAACCATCCTTTTTACCAAAAATATAGATTTTATAAGATGCCTTGTTCAGGTCTTCCTGATTTTTAATGAAAACGTACATGCATTAATTCATTTTAATTAGTAAGTTTATATAATTTAATATCTAGCGAGACGTCTATATATCTTTCTTAACCACCACATACATGAGCAAATAACAATAATAGGCCTTTCGAGCATCAATTAGATCTAGATAGCTTAGATATTCACACTTGATTTGAAAAAAAAAATGGTGTTCAAGTGTTATTCATGATAATATGCAAGCTAAGGAAATAATTAGACCATTTTAAAATCATGTTTTAATTTTATAAATTGTCTTTAAAATGACTAATTTTTCGATTTCAACATTTTTCAACGAAGATCTTATATCAACCTACTGCTTTCAAAGTTTTCAAGATTCTTAAAAGAAGCAAAACTTTTCTTTATAAATTTATTATGCAAAGCCAAAAGAAAACAAAATTTTCCAATATATTTTCATCTCTCAACGAAATTTTCCAACTGTCATAACCTAAATTTTTATTCTTTTTACTTTTACTTTTATCTTATTTTACTTTTTTTTATAAAAATTATTAAAAAATGATTATGAAAAAAATTAATGAAATGAAAAAATAAAATGAATGAAGAATAAATTGAAATTTGGGTCAAGACAGCATAAATTGAAAGTTTGAAGACTTAATTAAACTTTGGGTTAGTTTAATTAATCAAATCAAGAGCTTAATTGAGAATTGATAAGTTTGGAGACTTAATTGAATTAGAATTAGTTTAATTAATGAAATCAGGAGCTTAATTGAAGAATTGATAAGTTTGGGTATTAAATTGAATTGGAATTAGTTTAATTAATGAAATCAGGAGTTTAATTGAAGAAATACCAAAGTTTGGGGCTGATTTGGATCACAATTGTTAGAAATTAAAATCCAAGGACCAAAGTGAAAAAACAGGGATACTATATGGAGCTTAATTGATTTTTGCAAGGGTAATTTTGAAAGAATTAAAAGTTAAAGAGCTAATTAAGGACTGAGTTGATTAAATTGGAAACCAAGGACTGTTTTGTAAAAGGCACTGAAATCCAGGGACCCATTTGCTAAATGTCAGATTGAAAACAGCCATTTGAATTGAGAAAATGGCCCCGTTTCGAAGCTACTGTTCATCACCTTCTTCATTAGTCCAGGAAAAACCGTTTCAGCGAGAAGAGGTAATCGGCCCGGTCGTGGGCACGTCTCAGCTGCCCATTATCTCCAAATGCCGTTACTATTAGTCATGCAACAAAGAACGCATGGTATTCTCTGGCTTTATAGAGAAAGACCACAAAAGGGGGAGAGAGCGAAAAGAGGGAGAACACGAAAAAAAAACCAGTAGAGAGAGAAGGGGACGATTAGAGAGAAGAAACGAGACAGAAACAGGGGAAGAGAAAAAAAAATCCAGCGTACCCTAGCTTCGCCTTCGTCTCCAGAACACAAACACGGTAGGCAAACAAAGCAGAGAGAAAAAAAACGCAGAAAAAGAGCAGAAACAGAAGACAGGAAAACAAAGGAGAAAACCACAGCGAAAAAAGAAAAGAAAACATACAGACTAGGAACAGAAGGCTGAAAGAACAGAAAAGAATGAAAAGCAGAGAGAAGAGCAAACTAGAAAGAAACCAGGGAAAGACAGAAACACGAGACAAAGGAAAAACAGGGAAGACCAGGACGACAGAGAGAGAAGACAGAAAATACAGAGAGAAACAGACTAAGAACGAGGACAGAAAGACAAAGAAGAAAGACCAGAAGAAGAGAAGAAGAAACAGAGGAGAGAGTGCATCAAGCAACCTCACGTCTTCGTCTTCAGCAGGTAAGTTCTCTTCCCCGCTTTTGCAAATATATTTCACTTGTCACTGTGCATGGCGACTTAATTCACCGGTCTATGCATGCACGCGTGAATCAGTTAAAGCGTGATTACTGACCAGCCGGGTCACTAGCCCCTGGCCAGGATGGCTCCAGTCCTCTCCGTATGAGTTGAACAATACCCAATTTTTTTTTAAAAAAAAAAGCTGAGGCCAGGTTGGGTTAGGCCTCAGGTTGGGCCAAGATACCTTTATACCAATCCTCTTTATTTTATTCCATTTTATTTTGATAGTTGATCAAATAAACCTCTTTTTTATATCAAAAAATTCTAGAAAGATTCATGGATTATTTTAAATTTATTTGTGGGTCTCTTGTAATTTTTTTCTTCAATGATTTCACTATATATATGATTTATGGTTATTGTGAAATGCGAATTTAATATGCTACTTGTCTTTTTTATTTTCAATTCAAATTTTATTGATTTATTTATTGGTGCTAGAGTCAGGAATACCATGTTTTTTTGTGTTATGTAATATTTACCAACATTAGAGTTGGAAGTATTCGTATCTGAATATTCATTAACACCAGAGTTAAGAATATTACGAGCAAACAGTAGGTAGTATAATCCAACAAACTCTTAGTAATTTAAAATAAAACCGGCAATGCAATTTACCGTAGATAAAATACTAAAAAAATAATAATATATTTTATTTTATATAATTAACTTCGTATCATGAAATCTCTATTAATCCATAATATTAGAATATTAGACTATTACTTCTTAAATAAAATTTTTGTTTTGAAAATAAAATATAAGAAATCTATTCATTCCACGAAACTAATTTTTAAAAGTCATGTGATAAAGTCAAAGTAGATTTATAGAATAAACCGAAGGAGGAGGAGAAAATCTCCAAAACGAAACAGAGTAAATGAAAGACGCAAAAGTACTAGCTAGCTTTCAAACAGAACAGGCAAAGTAAACATAAACTAGAATAATTGTTTACTTTAACATATACTAAAACGATCACACCATGGATTTAAATATGATTGTGGTGTGTTTGTTTGTATATAATTACCCCAACATGTGCCAATATTTTTAAATTTGCAGTCTATTATTAAATAAATATTAACCTAGTGATTTCCTTCTTTAATATGAACTTTGAAATTAGTAGCTTTGATTAATCAGTGATTAGGTTTATCGTTGATAAAACCAACGCGAGAATCATTTGACGTAGTATTTGCCAAAAAAGAAATTGCTTGAGATACCTGCCCCTAATTATGATTTTAATTAATAAGTAGCTTTGCTTAATTAACACCCTCTTGGAATAGATCAACCGTGGCGATTTTGTATCACATTACAGTCTCTGACGTTCGTTACTTCATTATATATCCAAGGACAATATTCAAAGATTCCGGTACCTAATGCTAAATTATGTTTACGTATGGTAGGCAAGGATCATATCAATTAGCATGTGCAGCAGGAAAAAAAGAAAGAAAAACCTTGCTTTGTAAACCAGTTGAACATAGCAAGTGTTGATTATCCAGGTAGAGAGCAAGTTTCATCTTACATGGCGTGTATGAGGAATGCTTATGAGTGGAATTCCACTTGCATCTGTTGATTATCAGGATTCAAACTCCTATCTGTTATAGTTTTAAGTTGTTATCTAAAATAGGTCTCACTTTCTTCCGATTCCATGCATGCTGCTATCTTTCTTTTTTTATTATTTTTTTAATAATAATTGAGAGGATTTATTAATAAAGCTAGTGCTATTAAGCTGATGGCAAACAAGCAAAAGAAAGAACACGATATATACAAGAGAAGGGGCAGGCCACAGCTTACAGGATTAAAGTTGTTTAAGCTAAAAAAAAAAGTTGGTTCAAGAAGAAGAAGCTCTCCATGAAGGTCATTACTTAATTATATATTAGTCCATTTTAGTATACCTTCTAGTTCTCTGAACAAGTCAATACTCGTGTATCTAAAGTTTCCATCATCTGTTTCAATCGTAAGGCTAAAAGATGTAGAATTAACTCCAAAGTTGTATTCTATTTCGGCAGCTCATCATGGAAGATCAATTTATTTCTAGCCATTCAATTTATTTCTAGTGTAACATCACGGAGATCCTTTCCGAGTAGGTTCAAGAAGGTTTTTTTTTTATTTATTTTTAGTTTAACGTGGGTGTCCGGGCCAACTTGCGCGCACCTCGACTAATCCCACGGGCCCTGAAGTTAACGACCATGTAAGCCTCTGGTGGCCATCATATGAGCAACCACAAGGCTCGAACCTGAAACCACAGAGGGAGCAAACCTCTTGGTCCCAAGCTCTTACCACTGGGCCACCACCTAGATGGTTCAAGAAAGTTTTTGGTTGTATAGAAAGTCGCTATCTAGTATTATAATTACTAAAAATCCTAACAAACAACATCAAATCATAAAAAATGTTTCAATTTTAAAAACTATCAAGTCTGAGTAGCCTACATATTCATACAATTTGAATTCAAAATTGATTTTCTAAACATATATTGGTTATGAACAAGTCTGGTAAATCCATAATTAACAATATTGCTTCACAATGCATTAATCAAACTAACAAAAACTAAGAAAGACTATTTTATTAAAACAAAAAACCTAACTAGAAAGCTTTTATTACATAGAAAACATTAAACACATCCTAAAAACGCTCTAGAGAACAACATCAAATCATATAATAAAAAATAACATCAACAAAAGAGACAAACCCGTCCCTACTTTTTAAATATTCCAAACCTCATTACAATGTTTGTGAACATAAATACATACCAAATGACCATAAGAAACACCTCGAGAAGGATATATGGACTTCACTTTTAGATTAAGAAATATACTTTTAAACCCCTAGAACAACTAATGCCTTCTCCCCTCCTGGTATCTTTTTCAATATCTTCTTTCCTCATCCCCCCCCCCCCCCTTTTCTTAGTTCTGATTTACCAAGGGTATTTATAAGGTTTTGCTAGAGTTTTTAATGGATTCAATCAAAGATTAATCAATGTTTGGCCCTCTGATCGAAATGAAAGGGTTTCGAACAAATCTTAACAGCTGGAAGCTCTGTACTAGGTTAGTTTTGCAATGATGGTTTTGGTTTTTTAGGAATTCTTGGTGGTTTTGCTAGACTAGAAAGGCAATGAGCTACTTATGGCCTTTTGATCTTGAGATAATGGTTTTAGCCCTTGATAAAAACCCTCTGGAAAGCTTTGAAGTGTGAACACACGAAAAAGTATATGGTTTTTGCATAATGGGTATCACAATCATAGCTAATTGAGTTGACTTGTTTCAAAGTCTCGTTGGAGCAACGTCAATATCATCGTTATTGAAGACCACTTGAAGTTGATAGATGGGTGCACACCTTTTATTTGGATCCAATCTTGCTCAATTTAAAGGTATGTAGCTTCACATTTATTCTATTGAATGTGCCAACTCAATCAGCCAAAACTACCAAAGAAGAAGATGAACAGTGGTCGAACAATGCATTGTTCAATCCCTTCATTAAATCTGAGTGACAGATTGTCTAAGTTAAACTCTAAAAATTAGGGTTTTTAATTTAGGATTTGACAAATTTCAATGTAGTTTTTTTTCTTCTAATTTCTTTTAATTGCAATGTAATTGCCTCCCAACTTTTAATTTCATGCAGTTACACCCCTGTCAAATTGTCAGCCTCAAAATTCAGTTTCTTTTTCAATTTGGTCCTTGGTTCCCGGCTTGTACAAATTGACCATCAAACTTTCACTTGTCTTTAATTTGGCCCCTAATTTTTCCAATTAAAGTCTTTAAAGTCTCATGTCTTTTATGATTTAGTCCTTGATTTTGAATTTTTTCAATCAAGTCTTTAATTACCTATTAAATTTTAATATTTATGTAATTAAACCTCTAATTTGAACGTATTTTATTCTCCAATTAACATTCCATTTACGCAACTTTCTTCTCAATGAACTAAGTTTATTGATTGAGGCATATCTAGACAAAAAGATGTCCACGTCAACTTCTTATCAGAGTAAAAAAAAAGGTGCAATAGCCAACAATCCAGAAATCAAAAGGGCTTTCAAACCTAGTTTCTACATTCCTTAGCAAACACAATTAGACAGTGATCAGAAAGGCTTCTATCTAACCTGAAAGCCTATGCTAAGGAAAGTTTATCGTAGCATTTGGATGAGCAAAACACTTATCTATACAACTCATTGAAGACCCTCTAAACCATGTATACTAATGGCAATGCGAAGGGATTTCCAGAAGATCACAAGCAGTTAAAAAAACTTTAAGAGCCTACACGATTCAGAAAACCACTTCATCTTTTAGAATATGTCAAGGTTTTCATTGAAGTCATATGTAACATACATCGGCCAACCAAATACGTATTTAATTATAATAAGCTCTTGTCATAAAGATTTCTCAGACTACCTCCATCATAAAAGCAAACAATAACACATTTAAAGCCTGTCTCAACATGAATGCCAAACAATCCAATCCACTAAGAGCTAAATTCAACATTTGTCAACTTCATTCCACATAACTAATAAACCTCCTGATATGCCCTTAAAATTAATAACATGCCATTCGACACAAGAAATATTCGACGATCTATAAACATACAAAATCTGTAATTCTAGGCCTCTTTGTTTCAGCAATAAAACAAACATCAAGCTGATAATAACCACCTGTCTCTTATCCACCACCTCCCCCCACCCCCCCTGGGTACCTCTAACATTTTAGTAAAAGAAATTCATAATACATACAATGCCTTACTAGTAGAAAACAATAATAATAATAAAAGTTATATCGTCTTCACCCTTTTCGCTCCCTCTTCATACACCATGTCCCAAAATTGTTCCTTTAGTGTATCCCCACCATAAAGTTAATTATGGCTCCTTTTGCATTCACATGGCTCGCAACCATAGGATCTTTATAAGAGTAGTCTTTCGTCTTTACATCTACATGTCGTGATATGCAAACATTTGATCCCACAATCTCTGAATCAATAGAGATACTAATATCATCATATCATCTTCAAACAATTTAAGACTACCCTTCAAATTTAGTAATTTAACTGTTCTTGTTTTATCTTCATATTATAACCTCTCTGCTTCTTCTTTCTCACGGTGACATTTGAGAAATCAATATTCCTGAGTGAACAAGTACTGAATTCCCCAACAATCACTTTATCGAAAAGAAGCCCATTATCAACCCCATTAAATTTCGTCTCACTAACATATTTTGATAGTCCATCAACAAGGCCATTATGAATTGATTTAGTTGTGAAAACATTTCTCACCTTAAATCTCGTAAACATATAATTAATGGATTGAGTTTAAAATGAGAAACAAACTCATAGATCAATAGTTAGAAAACATAATTTTTTTAAAATTTATATCAAACAGATGAATAGTGCAGCTTATCTAAGGTAAGACGTATTATGGGTGCTAATACATTCTTTTTACACAATTAATATCATTTCCAAGACTTTAAGACCAGTTAGGGTTCCTAGTGACTAAAATATTATGTGGCAACTCTCATTCCTTTTTTTCTAGTGAGAAAGGACAAGAATTCCTTATCCTTTCCACTTATATCATTCTCGACTATCCTGACACAGAAAGATGATCGCCACAACACCACACACGTGCAACAAAAACAATTCAAAAAAATATTTTTTTTGAAAAGTGTGGCAACGCTTTAATAATAAACACCCCCTATATTATAAGTAGTTGTCTTGAAGAACACCTTTGACAAAGGGAAGAGAGAAAAGTTACTATTCAGACATTTAGGCAAACATAGGAGTAATTGATTTGATATTTCTACCTCAATAGGGCTAAATAAATTGGAAGAGGAAAGGTAGTTTTGGAGATGACAAAGAACAAGATCACTAGTCAAACAAGTTATATATGAAATGTGCTTACACATAACAAGATTTAATAGAATGCCACTTATTAAGGAACTTGATGTGGAATTCATCTTGGTCTAAGGGTGGTGGCATCCCCTTCTTTTTTCTGGTGAAAACAACAACAACAAATTAAATTAAGATCAATAGGTTAATAGAAAGGGCTATATAAGAAGAAGAAGAAAGTTAGAGAAATCCTAGTCGTGTATAATTCTCACAATAAAAGAAAAATATTTTTAATTTTATTTTTAAGAATCAAAATCAAATACAACAACTCTCATATTAGCTAGGAAAATAATGTAATAAACATCCTAAATAGAACCAAACAAAAATAATAAAAGAATTCTAAACTAAATAGAAAAAACCCTAAATTAGCTAGGAAAATATAACCAATATAGAACAATAAATTTTGAGCCTAATTTAGGGATCTTACCGATCTATGATGCATACAAGAATTTAACCCTATAGAAAATAGGGCTTCTAGAATCTCTTAGAAAAATTTTAGTACAATCCAACAATCGGATTGAAAATCAAGCCTATAACATGAATCCTTTATCTTTTTTTCTTGTTGCAAGTTTAACATATATAGGTTTGCTAACAACCATTTAAGCATTCATCACCGATAGTTATTGTTGCATTAGTGAAAATAATTATTAGGTTTGATGGCCAATTAATACCTATTCATCAACAACTAGGAAGCTGCCTTGACTAAACCATTGGTACAAAGAAATTTGGCATAGAAGTCCCTCTAGGTCTAAAAACAGGCACTCCATCTAACTATTCAAATGATGTTTTTTTTTTCATTTTTCAAAGCACATGCTAAATTAAAATCTAACAACCAAGCATTGAATTTAAAATCCAGCATGAGCACACCATAATTACCATGGAATTCTTCAAGCATCAACTTTGGACACTTGGTTGTTGGTTGATCCATTGATTTTTGTTGTCGCTGGAAATTTTTACAATTTTGAAATCTTCAAAGTTAGCTCTAAAAAACTCTTTTAAAGGATCAAACAATTCTTCACTTTCATGAGAGAATTCTTATTGAATTCACATAAATTTTAGGATTTTTACAACTTTTAATTAAACTCAATGATATCATGTGGTTCTTCCTCAAGTTTACAACTCTCTCCACTAGTTAACTATTTAATTTTGTAACTTGTCTCTACAAATCTCTCTATAATAGTGAGTTAATTTTGCAATCTACTTTCATAGATTTTTAGCTCTTAGTTTGTTAACACTCTTGGACATCTCATTACTGAGGTGGAACCTCCTCATAACCTATATAAACATACTTTATCATACAACCTATTTCTTCCAAGGTTATTCAACAACACATAATAATAAATTATTAAGAATTATTGAGCTCTAATATCAACTAACACAGAAAAATAAAACAATAAATTAAGGTCAACAGATTAATAAAAAGAGTTATACAAAAAGGCTTGAAAAAACCCAGTCGTCTATAATTGATCTTATATAAGAGAAGATACTCTTAATTTTACTTTTGATAATCAAAACTAAAAATTCCAACTCTCATTTACTAGTTAAATAAAACAAAACAAAAAGTTCTAAATAGAACAAAAAAAATAAACTAATAAAAAAGTTCTAACTAAATATAAAAAAGAATCATAAATTAACTATGAAAAATAATCATTCCTAAAGAGTAACTTTTGTACCTAATTTAGAAGTTTACCAACATCCTATAGCTACAAAAATTTAACCCAACATGGCTTAAAAATTTACAAGCAAAATTTATGACTATTATCATAATGCTGTTTATTTTATCAAAATTTCTATGACCATTTTATAGTAAACTTCTACTTGGTGTCTTCTAACAACTTAAATTTCTTTAAAAAATCACTATTAAATTCAACTCTCTAATATTTTATCTCCAAGTTTTAAGTAAAAGGAGCCTTAAAGTTTTTAAGTTGTTTCTTTTAATAGAAAATTGGTGTATATATTAAACAAAGCATCTTTTACGCATATATATTTGTAGAGAATTTACAAAATCTATATCTAGATAGATTATTAAAACTTAAACATCTTTATCTATAAATAAAACTGATAGGATAGGAACATATTACTCTTTAAAAAACCAATTATAAGACTCAAACACAAAATTTTAAATTAAATGAGTTTTTTCTTGCCATCCAAACTATTCATTAGGGTATATAGTAGATTATGAGTTTGAAAGTTACAAATGTAATCACAAGCATGCTTATACTAATTGTTTAAGAGCTTATTTTATATTGTGATAATATTTACTTTTCAAACTGTGTTTTCGCGTAGAAATATATTAAAATAATATTTTTTTATTTTTAAAAAATTATTTGTTATATCAACACATTAAAATTATCTAAAAGTACTAAAATTTTATTTTAAAACAAAAAATATTTTTTGAAATTTTTATAAAAATGCTTTTCAACTATAAAAACAAAGAAGTTTGAAATAATTTATCGTGAAATATTTGATTTTGTAAATTTGCAACACGTGATGATGATGAATATTGATAATCTTTTTTTTAGTTTAACATGGGTGTCCGGGCCAGCTTGCGCGCACCTCGAGTAATCCCACGGGCCCTGAAATTAACGACCATGTAAGCCTCCAGTGGCCATCATATGAGCAACCACAGGGCTCGAATCTGAGACCACAGAATGAGCAAACCTCTTGGTCCCAAACTTTTACCACTGGGCCACCACTTAGATAATTAAATATTGATAATCTTGATTCATGTGCCAAATGGCATACAGAACACGAAACCTTAGAAACTTGATATTTGGTGAATCTTATAGTTCCTATTTTCGACAATCTTCTTGTTCAAAAAAAAAAAAAACCAATTAGATTATTGATTAGGTGAGTCGTTTAAATCAACAGAATTCTTTTGACGAAGTAATTCTCGAAAAGAAAATTTTCCAAAGGCACAGCAATATCATTATTTTCATTACAAGATATCTTAATTAGCAAGTATATAGCTTCGGAAAAAACAAGCATATACTGGGACCTGGGGTTTTAGCGTTTCAGTTTCTTTAGTCATTTAAAAATTATAAAAGATTAATTTTATTTTTTTCTTGCCCTGCGCCCAAGCATTGCATATGCCGCAAGAGTGGAAGCCTGTGTTGTCACCTAAGGTTTTTTTTTTTTTTAATTTTTTATTGCATAATGATCAATTACTTTGTGTTGTTACCTTGGGTTATATGATCACATTTGTATTAATTAAGTCTAGCAAAGCTAGGAAATTAAATTAGGTGCGTTGAAAATTTCATCACATGTAGAAGAATTATCTGAATAAAAAATGGGAGTGGTTAAAACAATAAAGGAAGCAGTCATTAGATAACTTGTAATGACCAAATCATACCATTTTTTAGAACACGCTATTTACCTCATTTATATCCATGGCCATGACAATGGCGGTTTTGACAATTTGAAGCTTCTCAGAAGTCACAAGATTGGCCAAGTCCTAGCTAGAATAATATTAACAACATGCATGACTTAATTTCCCTCTCCCTGTCTATAAATACCCATTTGAAGTTAACCCATAGGCAAAGAGAATTGTTTACTAAATATATCACCGCAGTTTTGGAGTTCATTGGGGTTCAATCTAGTGACTAAAACATGGCTTCACTTGGCATCTTCAGCCTAACTTCTACCTTGTTCCTTGTGTTGGCTCTTGCTACCAGAGCTTCTTCTTCTAAAGTACTATCTCCAAATTACTATGATTATGTGTGTCCCAAAGCTTTACCAACTATCAAACGAGTTGTTGAGGCTGCAGTTTACAACGAAAGACGCATGGGTGCTTCTCTACTACGTCTACACTTCCATGATTGTTTTGTCAATGTATTGCACTAACCCATATTCTAATTAATTATCCCATGATAAGTCTCAATTACATGTTCTTATGATTGGTTTGGTTTCTGTACTTATGATCATACAGGGTTGTGATGCATCAATTCTTTTGGATTCAACATCCGCCTTTGATAGTGAAAAGAATGCGAACCCTAACATCAACTCAATTAGAGGATTTGAAGTTATTGACCGAATCAAGTTGGAAGTGGACAAAGCCTGTGGACGTCCGGTGGTCTCTTGCGCAGATATCTTAGCAGTAGCAGCTCGTGATTCCGTGGTTGCGGTATGTACTTAATTTATCATTTCTAGTCTTCCATGTAATTAATTTAGACAAATTCTGATCATACGTAGTCAACTAATATTGTTTTGATGAGCATGTCTCGTAGCAGCCCGTATTCTACATTCAAAGACATAAGGCTTTTTTCCTACTGTATATCATGATTCGGTTCAGTATCTGTTAGGGTTATATTATATATTTGATGTCGTTCATTTCTAAAAATATAGAATTGTCATTCACATTGAAGTACTTTGGTTTAGGGTTGAGAATTCTCCAAATTATTCCGATTACAGTGAATTCATTCGCCATATTAAACATTGTATTTGTTTGTGATTATTTCTATTTTGTTTCACGTAATTTTCTCCCCATCTGTCTATGGGATCTTAACAGCTATGTATATTGTGCAGCTAGGAGGGCCAACATGGGCGGTGCAGCTAGGGAGAAGAGACTCGACCACAGCTAGCAAAACCACCGCGAACAATGACATCCCAGCACCGTTTATGGACCTCCCAGACCTAATCAACAATTTTAAAAAACATGGTTTAAATAAGAAAGACCTTGTAGTTCTCTCTGGAGCCCACACTATAGGGTTTGCACAGTGTTTTACCTTCAAAGACAGAATCTACAATGAAACTAACATTGACCCTAAATTTGCACGAGAACGCAAATTAACATGTCCACGCACTGGAGGTGACTCAAACCTTGCTCCTCTAAACCCAACTCCTTCATACTTTGATGCTAGATACTATAACGATTTGTTGAAGAAAAGAGGGTTATTTCACTCTGATCAAGCACTCTTCAATGGAGGCTCAACTGATAGCTTGGTGAAGGCTTATAGCTCAAATGCCAAGGCTTTCTGGACAGATTTTGCAAATTCTATGGTGAAGATGGGGAATATAAAGCCATTGACTGGAAAGCAAGGACAAATTCGTTTGAATTGCAGGAAGGTGGACTGAAATGTTAATTTGTTCTTTAATTGGGTTGCATAATATAGAAATATTTCTTTGATTATTTTTCAAGCAATGTGTTGTTAAATAAGGCAGGGTTTCCATCTTCTTGTGAGAAATTAAACTCCTGTAAGTGTGGTGAATAATTTTATTATTACATTTCAATTGTGTACTATATGCAACTCTTTTTTCTAAGAGAATACCTGTGAATTGTGTGCTTCTTCTTCTTCTTCTTCTTCTTCTTTTTACAATATTCAATTGACTTTTATTATAACTTTTCGTGTGTGAATCATAAAGTATTCATTTTAATTTTACTGTGTTAGTCTTTTCCTTTCTGAACAAATATACATATAGACTGCAAAAAAAAATAACCAATCCTATGAATTAAGTCACTGGACCTCAAAAGTAGTCCAGAAGAAAACCTTTACACAAACAAAAACCACACTTACCGAGTGGAACAAAACTACCGTATACACTAGTTGCAGTGTCGGATCCTTGAAGGTAATGGGGAGGACAGTAGCCCGTAGGTTTTGAATAACATTACATTTTTCTTCATATACTTTTAAAACTTATAATTTTATTTCTAATGTTGAATAAATTTATTTAATTAGGACTCTTCTTGTAAATAATATAATTGTATATTGGCCATTGGTTTTTAAAAATAAGATTTTTGCGTATTTAGGAGATAAGATAAAAAAAAAAAAAAAAAGACTATTGTTTTAAATCACAGTGCACCATAAGTTCAGATATAGCTTGGACATATCAACATGGAATTAATTCAGGAGTTTTCAAAAGAAGAGCTTGTGAAAGGACTTCCATATCTAGAGTACAAAAAAGAAGTGATTTATGATGTTTGTCAATATAAAAAGCAAGTCAAAAGCTCCTTTAAAAATAGGAATTAAGTCTCCACAAATCGAGCACTACAATTTCTTTATATGGATCTACATATCCTATATGTGTTTCAAGTCTTGGTAGTAAAAGATTTGTATTTGTCATCATAGATTATTATACTAGGTTTACATAGGTTTTATTTCTTGCACATAAAGATGAGAAACTTCAAGCTTTTTAAAATTTTACAAAAGAATTTCAAATGAAAAAGGATGTCTGATTTCCAGAATTAGAAGTGATATAGTGGAGAATTTAAAATCTTACATTCAAAAATTTTTGTAAAGAAAATGGCTTTAAGCATAAATTTTCAACTCCTAAAACTCAATAATAAAAAAAAAGATTGTTGAGAGGAAAAGGAGCCCACTTTAAGGCCCTGTTTGTTTGCTGGATAGTAATTTCTTTTTGAAAGTGAATTCCGGGAAAGTGAATTATTTTTCGATGTTGGGTAGTGTAATGAAAAATAAATTGGAAAACACTTTCCAGTGTTTGGTTATGTCATGGAAAATAACTTATTAATGTTTTATTTTTTTTCAAGTTTATTAAAATAATGAGGAACAAATCTTACAAATTAAAAGGTTAAATGGGAATGAAAATGAAAAAAAATATAATTTCATAAATTATCTCAAATAAAATAAATAATAATCAAAATAATATAGATCAAATCTAAAAAATAAAAAAAATTGAAAGATGAAGAAATTAAAATAATAATATTTAACATTTATTAAATTATTTCACATAAAATAAGTAACAATCAAAAGAATGAGGATCAAATTTGATAGATAAAAAATTTCAATTAAAAAATGATAAGGGAAAAGCAAATAACAATTATAAAAATAAGGACCAAAATTAATTAAAAAAAATTAAATTCTAAGTAATGAAATTGAAAAACAAATATTCAAAAAAATATATATATAGCAATCAAAAGTTTGAGAACCAAATTTGATATAATCAACAAATAATATGACATTTCTAAATTTTTCACAACTTCCGGAAAGTGTTTTCCGCCCAAAATAAAAGGAAAACACTTTCCTAGAAACCAAGCCAAATTTTTCTTTAACTGAAAAGTGTTTTCTGTTGACCAACTTTTCTAATGAAAAACAAACACAGGAAAGTTTGGAAAGTGGTTTCCCGAAAACCAGTTTCCGGAAAACAAACACAGCCTAAGAAATGAAAAAAACTATGCTAAAGGAGTATAGGTTCCTTAATATTTTTAGGCGGAAGCTATATATACTTCTTTCTATGTTTCAAAATGATTTTTCTTAGACTGATTTTATATAAAACTCCATACAAGATTTGGTTTAAGCAAAAACCCAATATTTTATTTTACATGTATTTGGATCAAAATATCTTATTTTAAATACCAAAGATAATTTTACAAATTTTGATTCCAAATCTGATGAAGTTATTTTTATTTGTTATTCTTCTACTAATAGATCTTATAGAGTATATAATTGTAAAACTCTAGTAGTTGAAGAATCCATGCATGTTGTATTTGATGAATCTAGCCCTTTTTATCTTAAAAATGAAAAAGAAAATGGTATAGATGTTATCTTTGATGGGTTGATTCAAAATAAAAATCAAAACGACACCATGATAAAGGATGATCAAATAGAAGATTCTCTAGTGATGATTAAACAACATAATAATCATGAGCAAGAGGAATCTTCACAAAGTCTTTCCAAAGCAATTCAACAACCAAGATGACTTTCATAAGATATTATAATTGCTAACCTATAAAGTGGAGTAAGAACAAGATCCTCTATGATTAATCAAGTTGGTAATATTGCTTTTATTTATAAACTTGAACTTAAGAACAGGGATGAAGCTTTGTGTGATGAGTATTTGATACTCTCAATACAAAAAGAGCTTGGTCAATTTGAAAAATATTAAGTATTGGAATTTGTCTGTAATCCCGAAGGTCATTCCATTATTGGAACCAAATGAATCTTTCACAATAAACTTTAAGAATCTGGAGAAGTGGTCCAAAACAAAGCTCATTTGGTTGCCCAAGGATACAACCAAGAAGAAGAAATAGACTTTGATGAGACTTATTCCCTCGTAGTTATAATGGAATCAATTTGTATATTGCTTGCATTTACATATTTTAAGAATATTAAAATTTCTCAAATGAATGTAAAAAGTGCATGTTTAAAGGGTTATATTCAAAACGAAGTTTATGTTGAGCAACTTCCCGATTTTTAAAGCCATAATTTTCCAAATCCTGTTCTTAAACTTAAAAAGATTTTGTATGGTTTTAAGCAAGCTTCTAGAGCTTGATATGTGATATTAAAAAATGTTTTTATTTTAAAAGGCTTTAACATGGAAAAATTGATTTAGTATTCTTTATGAAATCCAAAGAACATGATTTAATCATTGTAAAAATTTATGTTAATGATATTTTATTTGGTGCTACTAATGAATCTTTGTGCAAGGACTTTGAAAGTTATATGCATAAAGAATTTGAGATGAGCATGATGGGAGAATTGACCTTCTTCCTCGAAAATCAAGCAAGATAAAGATGGTGTAAATGTCATTTTGTTGGCTTAGATTAGTGAAAATCTTTTACGGTTGGTGAAAAGATCATTTGGCTAAGATAGAAGTTTATCAAGATTAGTTAGCGTTATCTTCTCTGTAATTATCTGATTAGTTTAGATTATTTAAGAAATAAGTTCAGATAGAGTAAAAAAATTTATCCGAAGATAAATTTTCTATGTTTTTTTTAAAACATGTTAGCAGTATGTTATTGGAAACTTGAAGATCATCCTTATATTTATCCTTATCACATAAGACATGTATATAAAGAAGGTTAAGTCTGAAGAAAGGTGTGCGTCATGTGCTTTAGAGGAGAGTTTCAAAATGTAAAAGCATCAATTACATTGAACCAAGTATACCAATCAACTAAGAAGTTTACATAGAGTTTTGCAGCACATACTCTTGACACACAAAGAGTGTGTAGGAAATTCTCGAGGAGAATTGGTCCTTAAAGAGTTGGAGAGCCTATAGACTTCTAAGAGGAGTTCGTGTGTGAATTGTTAGCAATTGGAGGTTCCAGTTAGGATGACAATAGTTTGAAGATCGTTAAATGTACTGGCAAGCTACTACGGTAGCAGACATAACATGGTTCATTGTCTCATCAAGTAAGGTAGTATAGACACAAAGGTTTATGTTCAAAGATACTTCTCTTGTAATCATTCAAACTAGTGAATAAATTGTCTATCCTGGGTTTGGCTATCCTAGAGGGTTTTTTTTATCTTTTAAAGAGTTCTTTAAAAGGTTTTCCCTTCATAACATTGTGAATTTAAGTTTTTTGCATTCTTTATTTATTTGGTTGCTAATCAGTATTTGTATTGTTATCAGATCATCTGTTAACGGATGATAAACAGGAAAATGAACTTTTAAATGGTATATTTATAAATCAAGCCAAGTATACTAAGGAGCTACTTAAAAAATTTGATTTGGAGTTTATAAGTTCATGTCCTACCCTAGTGAGCATGACCACCAAACTAGACCAAGATAAGTATGGAAAATTGATAGACATCAAGAAATAACATGTTATGATTGTTAGCTTGCTTTATTTAATGGCTAGTAAATCTGATATTATGTTTAATGTTTATCTAGGTGCTAGATTATACACTAATCCTAAAGTGTCTCACCTTCGTGTCATTAAGTAATTTTTAGATATCTAAAAGTCACAACCAATTTGGATCTTTAGTACCCTCAAATATACAATTTTGATTTAACTAGTTATTTGAACTCTAACTTTGTTAGTTGCATAGTTGATAGGAAAAGCACTGGTGGGACTTGCCAATTCCTAGGACATGCCTTAATTCCATGGTCTATCAAAAAGCATAATTCAGTGGCAACATCCACTACAGAAGCTAAATATATTATCGTTAAATCATATTATGCCTAAATAATATGGATGAAGCAAGCCTTAATGGACTTTGGTCTTAAGTTAGACCATATTCTAATTTAATATAAAAACACTAGTGCAATTAACTTGACCAAAAATCTCATTTAACACTCTAGGACATTTATTAAAAGAATGATATTACTCTTGAGTTTGTGATCACTAAAAATTAAATTATGGATATATTCTCGAAGTTGTTAAATGAAGATAAATTTTGTGCTCTTTGTCTTGAAATAGGTATTGGTAATCCTCTTTTAACTCAATCTTATCGTTCTTGTTTTATACTTAATGTGATGTATATTTAACATGTATATATGAGAATATTCTTTGTTTGCATGCTTACATAAATTTTCTTTTATGCTTTTATGAAGAGCATTTAATAACTTGTACATGCATGCATAAGTTAATGAAAATGAGCTTAGTTGGAAGAAAAATTTTATTTTGGTCTTTTGGAAAAAAGAAATATATGGATCATTAAGTTTTGACCAATTAAAAAGAGACTAGTTGGCTATAAAAGAATAAACTATTAGACTTGTTATTCTTACTTTTCAGCCGAACATGAGAGAAGATTGTTTGATATGAAAAAGACTTTTTAAGCAAAGAAAAATTTGGTGTACATTAAATATTAAATCTTGAATGGTCTTTCATTTAAGGTGAAAATACTTGTGTAAGAAATAGGCTTACCTCTAAAATGTTTAGAGTTACATTAAATCATGTTGTCAAATTACTTTTTTCTTACACAAAATTTATTCTTTATTGTCTTTTTCTTACATTTCCTCTTCTAACAAGTAAACCTACATTTATTTATTATATCATACATGACACTCTTTTCTTTTTCCTATATGTAATGTTATATTTTTAAAATAAAAACTTGCACCCAAAGCTCAAGGTCAAATCCCTTTTCAAAGAACATCTGCTATATCAAAAGCTTAAGAAATCTCTTTTTTCTCTATCTTTCTCTTTTCATTCACAAAGCTCTCCTCCTCTCACCAAACTCATTTCTAAACATCTTGCTTTTGTCCCTCCAAATCCCTTACAATGCCTTCTAGAAAAAAAAACACAACTTTACCTCTTCAAATTATGAGGTAATTTCTTCTTCATAAACTACTTCTTTATCACTATGTGAATTCTCTCACTTTTCTATCTCAACTATAAATAACATTTCATTCAATGTTTTTGAAATACCTCTTCAGGATATTTTTCATTATCCAAGATCTTTCTTTGTGAATCATAACTCCTATGAAAGATATTATATATGCTTAAATGTTTTATAAGAGAAAGGTTGTTCATGGGTGTGAAGTTAATCTTAATAAGTTAGGCATTTTTTCAAATGTTAAATAGTTGTTGATCCATGCTTGTTAACAATTTTATAAAGATTTTAGCGTAATCCTTTCTAATCTTCTTTTGTGAAGCTTGATAACTCTTAAAGATTTTAGCGTAATCCTTTCTAATCTTCTTTTGTGAAGTTTGATAACTCTTGTGAGAGTTTTATCTATTGTGAAAGTGTAAGTAGCACTTAAACTGCTTGGGTAATCTTTGGTTGTTAGCCAATCGAGAGGTTTAGATCTTGATCTTTGAAAAACAATTGTCAAATGTATAATCTTGATCCTTAAAAAAGATTGGATAAAGTTTTTTAATCTTGATCCTGCAAAAAGATTCGTATAATCAGTAAGGTCTTACTCATTAAGAAAACTTTGAGTTGATAGTGAATACTTAAATGAATGTTTAAGGAATAATAGAGTAGTTGATTGGTCGAACCATTATAAAAATGTGTGCTTCTCTCTGTATCCTCATCATTTTAATTTATGTTCTTTGATATTGTATATGGTATCGATTTTTGAAGTATTGAGGATTGAAATTCAAAATTTTAAAATTTTATGACAAAACTCTAATCCCCCACTCCACCTTATTTTTTTAAAACTTTCATTTTAGGGTTCCTCGACAAACATGTATTTAATTTTTAATAAATAGAAAATAGTTTTAATATTTATCCTTTTTCATAATAATGATCTCAATTAATTGAATAGAATTTTTGTAACTTCTTCATATAAAAAGGTACTTTTTCAACCGTTTCTTTTTATCAAATTTTACTCTTAGGAATTCTTATTTTTGAAGTTAAGATGTTGTGTTTTTTTTAACAACCCTTTTAAGATTTTCTCAGCAAACATATGTTTAATTTTTTAATAAGTAGAAATTATATTTATTTATCTTTTTAATAAAACATATCATTCCATTAATAGTTTTAATTTATTGAATAGAATCTTCTATAACTTCTTCATAAAAAAGTACATTTTCAAAGAAAATACATATTTAAAAAAAAACAACAACAACCCTTTTAGGTTTTCTCAACAAATCAGTGTTTAATTTTCAATAAATAAATACTAGTTTCATTTATCCTTTTTAATAAGACAAATCATTTCATTAATGATTTTATTTTATTAAATAGAGTCTTCTCTATAAAAAAAAAAGTACATTTTGAACAAAAATACATGTTTTTTCAAATAACAAGATTTTCTCAATAAACAAGTATCTAATGCTCGGAAAATATCATATTAATTACTTGATCTCTAATATTTTCTTTGAAGAAAGTGATATATACGAGTGGAAAGAAATCTTATGTAGTTATATTTTTATCATTTAAGTGGGTTATAAATTTTATTTTTTCTCTTCAACTTGTATATATTTCTTTGTTCAAAGTAAAATCCATAAATAACTAATAAAATATAACTATTATCCCCTAAACACCATAAGATTTTCAGTCTATAGAAAGATAGTAGAGCATCTGCGTACCTTTTTAATACTAAATTTATAAATTAACAATTTTTTAAAGAAAGACAAGAATAGGAATATATATATATATATATATATATATATATATATATATATATAAAAGGAGAGTTTTTTATGAATTAAAATGAAAGAGAATTAAATAAAAATGGTGTATAATATAAAATAAGGATATCTATAAAGATTTAAACATGTAAAAAATCTCACTAGTAACAAGATTTTGTGTGATGTAATGCAGGAGATTTTAGTCAAATAAAACTCAACCACTGGCATCTTCGTTGACTAAAAAATTCACTTGATTCATATGCAATTAAAAATATTAAATAACAACAATATTATAAAAAAAATTCAGATTTCTCTAGATTTAAATTCTCAACCTTGCTTTCTTATCTTTCAACCAAATCAAGCAACCTATATATAGGTTCCGTTTAGATTAATTAGGTTTGTCTAATATGATTTATTTATTTTTTATTCAATAGAAGATTTGAGAAGTTTCAAGTTTTCTAATGTAATAATCTTTCCTAATTACACAATAATAATTGAAAAATTGTAATTATTAAGCATTTATTTAAAAATATGATAAATATTATTTTTTAAAGTATTTTTTACTTGAAAATATATTAAAATAGATTTTTATTTTTAAAATCAATGCTTTAAAACGTTTCAAAAACACCTAAAAATAATTTAAAACAAATAAAATATTTTTTAAAAATACAAATCTATCCTATTTCCAAATACACTCTACAAAAAAAGTTAATAAATACATAATCATTAGGCTAAACCTTCTTATGTGCCTATGTAATTTATTGGTGACAGTGCTATATATGTTCGTAGTTTTCTGGATAGTATTTGAAAAAAGGGAAAAATCAACACCAAATTAACGGAAAACTAACAAGGGTGTAAAAACTATGGATAAACCCGACGAGATGTACAGGATGGGTGAAAAGAAAGAGTCATCAAAGTCAAGCACTTTCTGTTGGCCCTGTAGGAAAGATTAGCAGCGAACTAGTAAACCTTGGTGCTGGCTTTAGAACCAAATACCATTAGCCCACAGGAAAACAATTGCTAGAAAAACCATGGAAGAGATAAATGACAGCCCACTTAAGCTACCCTCCCTCCCTATGCAAGATGAATATAAGGACATTACTCGCTTTCTTGGGTTAGCTGAGATTGAAGATTATTTATCATGTGGAAGTGCTTTTTGACAAGAACATCAAGATGCTTCTCAACATCAGCAGGCAACAAGGCACTTAAATGGTGGGATCATGTAGCCCCAGCTCCAAAAGATCCCATTACTAGTGTTACTGAGGCTTTTCTTGCTGACACTAGTCCCACAAAGATCAATCTTGGAGTGGTATATCTTTCTATTCCTACTATTTATTGATCCATTGATGGTGTTTCTTATACAGTCTTTTGTGGGCTGTGAATTAAAAGTATCTTGTTGCTTCAATTTTTAGGGAGCTTATAGAGATGATGAAGGGAAACCTGTTGTCCTGCAATGTGTTAGAGAGGCTGAGGCAAAGATTGCTGGTTGTGACTTCTTGTGAGTTTCATTTGCTTAAATTACTTGTATATAGTGCATTAGCTTGGTATTCATCAAGATATTGTTTTTAAGTTTGATGTGTTCATTTACAATTCTATCTTTTAGAAATCCCAATTCTAATTATCAAGAAGTGAACTTGGCTTTTCACTTACTTTTCTTTTCATTTGTCCAAAACTTCTCTGTAACTTGAAGGTTCATAATTTGATGTATTTGTGTGATGTTGTTCTTGTTTCTAGCATAAATAGTTTATTTTATTGTCACTGCAGATATAACTTCAAAATGACAATCTCAACATATTAGTGACCTTAATCATGGTTGTTCTCGAATGGTAATTGTCAATAGTGATTATGGTGCCTGAATTAGTCTAATCTCGTGTGTCAATCTATCTGTATAAGTAACCTCTTGATTATAAAAGGAAGGAGTAAAATGTGGATTTGCTTCATTCTTACTGAGCAAAACTTTTAGGCAAAATTTACAGAGAAATGGTTAGTCATGCTTACCACATGTTCCAAATATATTTGTTTAATCACAGAAACCATTTTGTTGAATGTAAGCTTTCTCCTTCTTCGCGAAAACTCCTCTCTGCTGCAGAATGTTTTTTAGTCTCAACTTTCTAGAGGTATTGGCAGGGAGTCGGTCTCTTCTGCAGTGGGTTCAAAACTGGTTGAGGAGAGTGTCAAATTGGTTTATGGAAAGAATTCGGACATTATAAAAGAAGGGAGGTTTGCTGGAGTTCAAGCTCTATCAGGAACTGGTGCATGTCGTCTCTTTGCTGAGTTCCAGAGGCGTTTCTATCCTGAATCTCAAATATATATGACTCATCCAACTTGGTCCAAGTAAGTTTGTTTGGTATACTTGGTTATTTCTCAGGTATGTGAAGCTGGTTTTTTAAATTGGACTAATGCATGAGCTCCCTTCTGTCAATGACCTTCAATCTTGTGCAATGTATAGCCACCATAACATATGGAGAGATGCCCTCGTTCCAGAGAGAACTTTTCACTACTACCATCCTGATTCAAAGGGTTTAAATTTTTCTGCTCTTATGGATGATGTCAAGGTATAGCAGTTTACTAGAATTTGTCACTCAGATAATTCTTAATTTGATAATTCAAAAGATAATTCAAAAGATTTTTATTGTTTCTAATACATTCACCATGTCATTCACTGTGACTAAGAGGCACATGAAAAAATCAGCAATGAGAAAGCTATCTCTACATTACTCATTGTTTAGTCATTAATTGTCTCAGACATTTGCCGTTTCTATCTTAACTGTTTCCTTTCTGAATATGTCTACTTGCTGAGAAGAGCACTAAATATGCTGCATTATACTAATCCATGCAACATATAGAGTAAAAACAACTGTCGAGTTTTATTGGTTTATTCTGTTTGATGGTTTCTGTAGAATGCCCCAGATGGTTCTTTTTTCTTACTCCACCCTTGTGCTCACAACCCAACTGGGGTTGACCCTACCGAGGAACAGTGGAGAGAAATTTCGTATCTTTTTAAGGTAACTATGCCAGATGCTGTGTTTCGCCACATATCTGCATATCCAGATAGTCAACTTAAGTCTGTCTTTGTTTTTTTTTTTCTTTTTAGGTAAAAAATCATTTTCCCTTCTTTGACATGGCTTATCAAGGTTTTGCAAGTGGGGACCTCGACAGGGATGCCCGATCAATCCGGATTTTTGTTGAAGATGGGAACTTAATAGGTTGTGCTCAATCCTTTGCAAAGAACATGGGATTATATGGACATCGAGTTGGTTGTCTCAAGTATGTGCACATTCTGGATTATATTTTGAGGTTGTGTGCATATTTTTCATTTTCAAAGGTTGGAATAGACTGGTTTTATTCCTGCTTTATTAGAGCAGAGAGTTATTTGAGAGCTAGCTTTCGCACCTGTTTGAGTTAATTATAGATTGTGAGTAGTGATAAGCATAAAGTAGTACACAAAATCAGAGAAAGTAATTGAGACAGCCCTAAACCATACCGAATTATCTTCACTGCCATTGAATGATAGTCAAATGGTATGGTCTGGTTGCTGTTCAAGTAACCTAAAAGTCCTCACCTCTAACCCTCTTGACTTGTCTTTAGGTTTGAATTCTGATATCAGTTACTTTTGCTTCTTTCAGTGTTCTCTGCAATGATGCAAAGCAAGCAGTTGCAATTAAAAGTCAACTGCAGCAGATTGCCCGGGCAATGTATAGCAGTCCTCCTGTTCATGGTATATTACTGGTCTCAGGTATCTTGAGTGATCCTAATATGAAAGCACTTTGGGTCGAAGAGGTGAAGGTAAATACTATCACGAGTTATTTTATCCTGTTTTGTTTTATTATTTCTCAATTAAATAAACGAATCGGTATCTAATATGCCTTCTGATCATACATGCAAAATAAGGTGATGGCAAATCGCATTCAAAGTCTGCGGACTGCTCTGCGGAAAAGCCTTGAGCAATTGAGTTCTTCGCTCAATTGGGAACACATAACAAATCAGGTTAGTAGTTTAACATTGTAGTTCAATTCATGCTGCTTCAAGTTCAGAGTATTTGAGACAAAGAAAAAGGAACTGAAATTTAGCATTTAACTTTAAACATTTAGCTAAAAAATTACCAAATTGCAGGTTGGGATGTTTTGCTTCTCTGGCTTGACCCCTGAGCAGGTTGATCGGCTGCAAAGGGGATTTCACATTTACATGACTCTTGATGGACGTATGAGGTAAACCTATTCTAAGAAATAATGCATAGATCTAGTCCTAAGATAGGTTTTTTCATTTTCTTTTATATTAATTTAATGAGCTATAGGAATAACATAAGCTGTCTGATTTGACTGCACTTGTCACATGCAGTATGGCTGGTGTTACCACAGGCAATGTGAGTTATTTAGCAAATGCAATTCATGAAGTAACCAAATTTGGTTAGGAAGCATTGATTATCTGTAACAGTCTCCATCAGCTTACATGCGACTACTGATCAATTTTTATGCTGCTGAAGATTTGTTTAAGTGATGATAACTATACAACCACCGATTGTTCAGGAGCCTAGAAATTTCAGACATGACTCGGCTTATTATTGTTCTATTTTAGGCTTTGTAAATAATCAATCTACATTTTTACACAAAAATATCAATCTATATAGTGATGCAGATGGGACAGATGAAATTGTACACGCTTGTCCCTGATATGAGCTTCTGAGTTCTAAAAACTATTTTATTAGAATGTTTGATGATTTCTTGCTAATTTTTCATCAATGAATTATCATATGAAGACTCTGAGATTTGATTTTAATTCATCAATATCTCGCCTCTCATCGAAATTGTAGACACATGTTGAGAAAGAACACAGAAGAAAAGGCTGTCTTGCTTCTGAAGCAGCTGAAAGAGCCTAGTTACTGTAATTGATTTAAGAATCTGGAAGTTTTAAGCATGGAAACTTTAATGGTTTGTCCGTGTAAAGCCAAATCAATCCCTAACATATCGGTTAACATGGACCACAATCCCACAGAACAGCTGTGAAACACGCTCGTGATGCTAGCAGGCTGAACTGCCGACAAGTTGGACACAAGCAAAGCTTGAGCAACTGTTATTTGTTAGTCGTTGGATTTCCATTTTGGAATCTTCTTTCTTGTGAGGTTATTCAGTCTCATCTAGTCTTCTTTGTCAGTCATTAGAAAGAACAAAATGAGATCCTTTAGCAGTACATCTTTCTTTGCTCTTTTGTTCTTTAGGTTCTTAAAGTGCAGATGCTTTGGGCCCATGACATTGACTAATTGGATTTTTCTAAGAACGAACTGTTTATGATTCATGGTTATGAAGAAATTTCCCTGAGCTTTGTATTCGATCTGATTTTGCTTTTGTTTATGCTCATCTTTTTGGATTGTATGAGCAAGATCTGATCTTGTCTTAAGCAGCAAATCAATAATGCCTAAACTAGGCAAGATGAACAGGGATTACACATACATGCAACAATTATGCATTTGATTGAATAATTGTGTGGTCGGTGAGTCCACTCATTAATTGATCTTATTTAGAGACAGGCAGAAGCTTGATGTTCTCTTTTTACAAAATATGACAAGATTTCAATACGAGACAGAGGACAACTCAGAGCCAAAAGATTCCTAGCAAACGGGCTATGGTGAAATTAAATATTTTGGTAGGAAACTGTACCAATCTATCCTCTTTGCATTAAATAATCACAGAGGTGGAGATAGAGACACAGAAACTTCTAACAACAATGTCTTTCAGCAATCAGTTACTAATTGCACCCCACCTTAAAATGTATCCTCCAAAATTATGTTAATGCCCTACCAAGCGTGTTCTTGAGGGCTTGAGAATCATGCTCATTATGGCAATGCATTATCATAGTAATTAGTAAGAAATTAGAGATGATGAATGACCTGTAGGGTGCTGATAATTTCACGCACACTATGATGGTGTTTATCGGTTGCTAAATTGAGCCAGAGGTTCAAATAATTTCATTATTGGTGAGTGCAAAATTTAGAGGAAGATGCTGAAGTTCTAACAACAGAGACGCTGAATTAATTAGATACGTCACAGTAGCAAAATAAACTAGCTGTGTTTTCAACAACATTCAAAATACATTTCATTAATCATGGCTGTTCAAGTCACACAATCACATAAAAACTAAGACCACAGAAGATTAAAAACACACACATTAGCATAAACATGTTGAGAATTTCTAGACAGTTCCTAGGCCAGATCGAACAACAACGATGACCAAGAATTGGCTACCACACACCATAGCATCCTCGAAGCCCACCGGTACTGGCATTTCTCCCGCTAATGCCAAAGCACAAAGTTGAAGTAGGTGATCCCATGTGTGATTCTTCAACATCTTCAAAAACCCTCGAATCAAATGACGATCCACGGCTAGAATACCTGCTCCTCCCATGGTACTTTCTTGGAGTCAGAAGACTTGATGAATTCAAAGATGACCATGATGCAGAAGACGGGGTTGGTGACAAATTTGTTGCGGAAGTGGACACATTGTTTTTCTTGAGATTGTTCCTTGAAAATAACAAGTGTAAGAGACTGGATCTTGAGTGTTTCTTGATGGTTTTTTTATCAGAATTTGTGTAGTAAGAGGGAGGTGGAGTTAGAGGAGGGAGTGTGTTTTCACAAAATGTGTACTTGGGGGTACCAGGCTGAGACTCCCACACAAATGGAACACCAACAGATACCCCACCATAATACACTCTAAAAGAAGGGTTAGCCATGGAGCTTTCCCTGGACAGAAGCCTGGAAAAAAACTTGTCATCTTGCTTAATCTGAAGGGCTTTCTGTGGAAGGTCCATGTCTGGAGTAGCGCTCCTCCTAAGCATCTTGGATTGATGGGATTGCTGGGTTTCAGAGACTAGACAAGAAGGTTTCAGAAATGAAAGAGAGGGAGCACCTAAGAATTACTACTAATTAATTGAAGTCTTGCACCACATATATAGAATAGAACAGAACATGCGTTGTTGGTCATACATTGACTTAAAAAGATTTGTGTGAAGGTGCATGGTGTCCCACCCTAGAGCATCAGTGACCTAACAAAGCCCTCTAGATATCATAGCTACCCATTTTTTGACCATAGTTTCCAGTTCTTGTTTAACAGTGGCAGGCTCTAAGCTCAGTTTACTCGTGCTTCTCAGCATAGGGATTCTCCTGGCCGTGCAAGGCAATCTAGAGCCTTTCTCTGCATGGCCCCCATCCAAGAATTCGATAAGAACGCAAAAGTTAAAGAAGAATTGCCTCTTTTTTTTTTAGTTTGGGTGGTAAGATTTGCACCTCTGCACACTTTTTTTTAAGTGATGGAAGCTGGTTTTAATATATTAAAATAAATTGTTATGCTATCAATATTCTAACTAATAAAATATTCATGATAAATTTCTTTTTCGTAGCATATCCAAACTCAAAATAATGCCAACAAAATTAAATCTCGATGATTTAGAGGTATTTAAAAGTATAATATCAGTTATTTTTTAAATATTTTTTATTCATCTTAAAATTAATATATCAAAATAATATGAAAACATCAAAAAAAATCTTTCTTAAAGATTAAAAAAAAAATTCTTTCAGTAACATTTAAAAAAAAAACAGTTTTTTAATAATAAGTGAATTGATGCGTTATTTTGTTTTATTGCCTCCTTTTCCGAGACTTTAACCTGGATGGCAGTGAGAAACAAATTCATTAACAAATTGTTTTTTTTTCCCTTGCTTGCTCGCTCGCTCATGGCCATGGCCATGGCCTAGATCAGTTGGAACACAAATGAGACATTTGAGTCTAGAAAGCTATGATCACTTCGAGGAGCAAGGCATGTGATCCAATGACACTTGACACATGCTTACGATGTGATGGTCAAACTGTTTCTTGAAATGCCCCATATGGGATGCAAATGCGATCCAATAGCCTGGAGTGCAAATGCATTTACAATAAAGTATTACTTGCTTACACGGCACTTGAATTAAAATATTACCCTCTCATCCATGGAAGCCATAGCCATTTATGGAGAGCTGTCTTGGACTCGGTAGGACCGAGCGATGCTGAGTTTTTTCATCTTTTATTTTGTGTGATAATTAAATGTGTCTTCCTTTTAATTTGGTTGATGGAAATTAAATTTTTTTTTAAAGTAAGGTTAAAGATGCATTGTGTGATGCTGATATGAACACCCATAATTGATTAAGATGATATACAGTGATTGATCCTTAATTAATGGGTTTGTCTCTACAAAATATGTTAGTGAGGGTACAACAAGACTGATGGGAAAGTGGTCCTGCAATCCTCCATGGAGATTGAAGGTTGTTTCTGCAGTGGGCCTTGCAACGGTTAAAGTTGGGCTAAATCATGATATGGTGTTGGGCCAGTCGTGGCAACCATCATGTCTTCACCTCCCGCAATATTTAAGGATACTATTCTGTCAAATAGCTATTGCTTTCTGGATCTATACTCAAGAAACACGAGTTGTCAGATGCTTATTTTAACAATAATAATGGTTGTTTTTTAAAATATATATTTTTAAAATATATTAAAATAATATATTTATTAATTTTTAAAAATTATTTTTAACAATATTATATTAAAACAATCCAAAAATATAAAAAATTAATTTTAAATAATAAGTAATTTAATTTTTATGAAAGTTATTTGAAACTCAATTAATTCTTAATTGACACTTGAATCTCATATAAAATACAATTTTATTCTACGTATAAAAAATAATTATTAAGAATAATAAAATGCAAAATCATCATTATACTGATTGAATACACATTGAATTTGCTCAAATTCTACATTAAGATCCTAAGTACTTTTAGTTTTTTATATATATATTAATGCAACCTAGCCAGTTAAAATAATAATAATAATAATAATAATAATAATAATAATAATGCTGGAGAAAGAGTATCGCCCCGAAGCTTCTTTAAAGATGCTAGGCAGATTCTGATATATGATCTTTCATTTGTTCTTAGATTATAAAATGGAATAAAAAATCTTATTGGCATAAAGCAAGTGTGCAAAATGCAAATAAACCAAGTATTCTTTGCACTCAATCATTTCCTTCCAATTGGATATTGATTGAAGATTTATATTACACATCACCTTCTTTTGTTTGTTAGTGAAGCTATCCTATTATCTAGAAAATAAAATTAAAAAAAAAAAGTGGAAGGTCACCATTTAAGTGTTTGTTTGGCGCGCACTAAATGTTATTTTTTTTTTACTATAAATTAATTTTTTAAATTATTTTAGTACATTTATATTAAAAATTAATTTTAAAAAATATTATTTTAATATATTTTTAAATAATAAAAAAAACATTTTAATAAACAATATCTGTCACCGTCACAAATAACCCCTTCCAACCCCAGTTAATATCCTTTCCTTCTCATAACCATCGCTTCCTTCCTTGTTTCATTAACTACCCAACCAAAGTCAAAACTCCACCATCCACTCACATCTTGCCACATCAGTATCATTTCCAATCAACTAAAAACGATAAACGCACTTCTGTCTCTAATCCTCCATCCCCATAGAAACACGTAGACACATGTCAGAAGCATTTAATCTGCTCCTCATCACAGAAGATCATAAGTCATTGGATTAAAACAGGGCCAGCAAGCAACCCAGCAATAATTCGTCTATTTGGCTGAGCAGACACTCTAATCGGAAGAGGAACTGCTACCTCTCTCTCTCTCTCTCTCTCTGCTTTCAATTCCATCGATCAAAATCCTCTTACCGCCGGCGAAATTGCGATTAGGTAATCTTCCTTATGATTATTTCGGTATTCTATTGATCTCTTATATGGTTCCTGGTAATCAATTCCATCAAAATTTTAGTTTCCAAATTTTAATTAACCTATTTTTGATTTAATTATACTGTTTTTATGCAGGTTAAAACAAGTTCATTATTAATAGATTTCTAAGCTAATTAGATTTAGTTATCGTAGCTTTGAAGTTACTAATTAACAGTTAATCAGGCAGTACAAGATGCAAATTATCGCAGCAAAATGGAAGATTAGGGCTATTAGCCTGATTCTTAGGCTGTGTTTGTTTGTTTTTGTTTTAAATTAAATTTTTTAATATAATTTTGGATCATTTTGATGTGTTGAAATAAAAAATAAAGGTTAAAAAATGAAAAATATATTTCCAAATAAAAATCATTTTCAAAAGCAAGCAACCGCTATTATAATCTCAAATACTACCTTAATCACACTATCTGTGGAACTCGTAATCTGTGTTGCCATCACTTGCCTATAAATTTTTATGTAAAATCTAGTTGCTCCAAAATGAGGGACAATGACTTTTTTTATTAAGGTGTTGCTCCGTAGTATCATTGTTGACTCTCTCAAAGTTGTGTCTAGTTGTAAAATCTTATTGCCGATAGTGAATTTAAACTCTCCTAGCTGTTATTGTACTGAAGAGTTGTTGCGAAGAATAATGCTCGTGTTATGAGAATTCTCCTGAAATTAACAGGTTAATGTAGAGGCTGCCTTTGTATAATGCTCGATGTAGGACTATGGATATAAAGAGCTGGTTATAAAAGATTTTAATCATGAATGTTGATTGGATAGATAGATAGATAGATAGATAGATAGAGAGTAGAAGAATGTGATTTTACAGAGAATTTCTAATTGCAAAAGCAAATATTACTTCCCAGGATATTCTAAGACAGTTCCAATTCATAAAAATATGGATAGAATATGTTTCCTTGCAGGATAAATTTACTTCTTAGCAACTGTTCTGCATCCAGATTTAAAGTAGTTGGATATCTTAAGTTTTACCTATTTGGAATTTCTCTGGTGCTGGTTTTTCCTTCTATCTGCATTAATTATATTCTTCTCTCTTGTGGTCATCAATTTTTTTTTTGAATTTTTCTTTAATGCTTGGAAAAAATTTCCTTGTGGTATTAACTTCATGTAAGTTTAGGTTATTATGGACATGAGAATAGGGCTGTTATTTCTTCTCTTTCTAAGTGCTGCTGGGTCCACTGCTGCTAGACAAATGGCAGCCACTGAGATTTTCAGGACGACCACAGGAACCTATGATATATCAGGTAATCTCTTAACCCTTTTTGTATACTAATTAACAGAATCTTTTGCAATTGTATACCATCAGGTGATGGGCCTATGGTTTCGTGGTGTAATTTGAAACTCTGTTAGCCGCACATTGTGACTATAGTGCCATAACAATGACATGTTTAATTTATGTTGGCATGCACTGCTTCTGTTTTTGCTTGGCCAGGGAAATTGATTAGAAATGGTTCTGTTCTGTTTAGTCAGATGTTAAATTATAGCTCAGTGTTATCTGAACTTATATCTAGCAGTTTTATTGATTGATCCCACTAGCAGTTTCATTTTAAATACTCTGCAGGGTACACCAACAGAGCATATTCAATTTGGTGATGTTTTACAGCTTAAGATGTGTTTTTCGTCTTCTTTTTCTTTGGGGGGGTCGGAAAAAACCTGCTGCCTTTCATTTTACACTGCATCAGAAAGATATTATAATGTTACTGTCTCTAAAGTGGAATTTTGGCAATGGATGCTGGCAGTGACAATAGCCATTCTTCTTGATATAACAGGTCCATCACTTGTATGTGATCGCTTTTTGGGTTATTCTCACTCATATTAGAAGCAAAAGGTGTGGGAACCTTGAAATTTGATATTTGCCAAAGTCATGTCATTGTATGATCATGGATAGGTAGATCTTAAACAACTCTCCCATTTAAAGATGCTTCAAATCTGTCCTTTCTGGTTGGAAAATAATTTGCTTTTTCTAGGATTGCTGATGTGAACTCCTTGACTCCCTTATATGATCATGGATGAGCAGATCCAAAACAACTCTCCCATTTAAAGATGCTTCATTTCTGGTTGGAAAATAATTTGCCTTTTCTAGGGTTGTCGATGTGAAACTTCTTAATTCTGAAAATATTCCCATTACTGATCCTGTGCTTCCTTTTTCAGCTATAAAAATGAAAAACCAGGAGCAAGAAACAGATATTCAAACTTCAAACAATGTTACCAGGAAAGATGAGGTGTGCACATTGTGTGAGGAGTTTGCTGCCCAGGCACTTGATTACATGGCTGAAAACAAAACCCAGACTGAAATTCTTGAAATCCTTCACAAAACCTGTTCTCGGTTGACTACTTTCAAGCAAGAGGTAACCTTTAGCTTTTTGGCTGATCATTATTGGATGTTGAATTGGAAACCAAAAATTTTGGCCCTTGACTTCTTTCCATCAATTGTGCTACCTTCAGTTTTTCTCTGCAAGATTTTGTTTGTGGTTTATGTGTTGGTCTAAATTCTGTATGATAATGTATAATTCTGGACATCCACCTCGGTAGCATTGGTGGAGCAGCAAGTGTGGAGTTGCAAATTCTAGCAGGGAGATTTTTTTTTTTGTTTGGAAGGCAGGCAGAACGGAGTGGATTGGCTGAATGCTATTATCACACCCATTTGCTATAAGAGAAATTGAGCATGTGATCTCTGTCTATAGTAGTCGATTACATCAAGTGGAGTCCTAGGATGAAGGATTTGGAAATGTTCTGACCATGCATGATTTGTTCTTGAAATGTATGCTCTTGTGACTTAAATTGACTTGTGGTTGCTAGCCTGAGAATTTTACCATTGCAACCGTATATCATGCTGTATGTACAGGTGGCTTTACATGTGCATAAAATGTCTTCTTACTTTTTCCATACTCGAGTGAATCCTTAAATTGACTTTTGTTTTAGAAAGCTTAAAATAATCTATTTGGACGTTTCTTGTTGCAAGACTGCATAAATTGCACTTATTTTTATCTAAAAGATGTTATTGTACTTGGATATGGATAGTTTGTTTTCAATGGTCAGCATACCACCACAAGTGCCAATTGGACAGATAATGATTGCAGAGATTGTTCATGTCATGTAATTTGAATAATTATAGTGTAAATTCATGCACCACAAATTTCTATTTCTAGGTGTATGTATGACTGTCTAATTTGACTAATTGCACCCAGTATTGTTACTTAGTGGTGGAACTCTGGCCATGGAGAAGCTTGTAAAACTTTGTGTATCTTAAAATCCTTGAATACTTAATTATGGTACTTGACCAATTCTAAATGCTTTATGTTTTGCTTTGCACAGTGCATCACTTTGGTGGACTACTATTCTTCTATTTTCTTCTCATATGTTTCCTCCGTGCAATCTGATGATTTCTGTCGCAAATACAATCTCTGTCATGAAATGGAAATCTTCTCTGCAAAACACCAAGAGGATAGCTGTAGCATTTGTCAACATGCTATTTCAGAAGTATTAGTCAAGTTGAAAGATCCTGACACACAGGTTTGCATTTGACTGTTGGCTTGCATGGATAATGATTATAAAGGTTGTTTTGCTTTACTGCCGCATCATTTGGAATTTTGGATGCAATTAGTTAATCAATCACGCATGTTAGATCATTGTTTTCTGGATCAGTGACCAACCAAAGACCAAAAGGCACCAATCTGGCAATCCATTTGTTGGACTGACTAACAATAAATAACTAATTAGTTGTTGATATCATATCCTTTGAAACACTTGTCCAGTCCAGAAGAACTACAGAAACAGGAAAATGGAACTTTCTTCCTCTTCCTTTTTATATTTTTGGGAAACTGATTAGTGAGATAATCCAATTGTCACCTCATTGCAGTTAGAGTGCAATTAATTTATACACCGACAGAATCAATCTTAAGTTCTTATAATTTCTCTATTGATTTACTTTTTATCGTGTATGATGCATGTATTGCAGTTCTTTGCCAATTAGTCAACCTAATGCTCATTCTTGCTTTTTTTGTTTTTTTTCCCAGCTGGAAATAATCGATTTACTTTTGAAGGCATGCAACTCCATGGAGAATTATGCTAAAAAGGTGAGAACAATACTGGAATTTAAGATGAAATGTTTATAGTATTACACTTTAATTCAATTGTAATTCAGAAGACAGTGAGTAGGGCCATAACTCAACCTGCACCACAAATTTATTAAGCTTCTCCATCTTGTTGGCCACCTATTTGATTTGTCACGCTTATTTGCATGATAGTGGTGATCCTCATTGATTGATCGATTTCATTTTATACTCATGGTCAATGGTTTGTATAGGCATCCTAGGATCACCATCTATAAGAAAACTACACAATGAACACGTAAGGCTAGACAAAATTAATATAAAAGAAACATTAAATTGAAATTTTAGTGGCATTTTTCCTGGCTATTAAAATTCTCAATTAAAGGTTACAGGAAAATTCAACCTGCGACCATATGTTACAACTCGATTTATTTCTCTAACATCTTGTTTGGATTTTTTGGCAGTGCAAAAGGATGGTTTTTGAGTATGGCCCCCTGATTCTTATCAATGCAGAGCAGTTTCTGGAAACAAAAGATGTATGCACACTGTTACATGCCTGCAAAGTGCCAAAAGACAGTGGTGAGCAAGCATCGACAATGCTGATGGCTGATTCATAATCATGATGCGAAAGATCAATTGGAAAGAAAATGCTCATGTTGCAGGTGTGCATAATAACTGGTGCTTCAGTTGTAATTATGGTGCGCTGTAATTTCATTACGTGTTTGAAATAATTACATTCTTGTTATATAAAAACCATAGATCTGGAAACTCATTTCTCTGCTCATCGGAAGCTCTAGATAACTGAATTAGTTTGATTTGGGAACTTCAGATCTTGCAGGTTGCTGATGAACAAAAACAAAAAAGAGAACTTACACAAGCTTTATTACATAACACTGGTGGGTTATGCTAGCGTTTATTTGGAAACGTTATGCAAATAGTGTTTTAAAAAATTTAAATTTTTTCTTCACCTCAGTTAAATGTGTTGATTCCTATATATTTAATTTGCTAAACCTTGTGGTCTATAAGTTTTATTTCGGTGGACCTTTTGTTTTGCTAGCAGAAAAAAGGTAGGGAAAAATAAAGTTAAATGGAGTTTCGGATCCGAAATCTTGAAAAAGAACGTAGTTTCATAAAATAAACACGTGTTTTATATACCAAGAAGGCAGCCTTTTTTTCTTTTTAACATAATTTGGACTGAGGGAAGTGGATTTGACACGTTATCCTTGAAGTTGAAGTTTTGTTGCCTTTTATGCAAGCTGTTTTAGCTGCGTTTGTTTTTCATCAATTGTGGTGAAACATTTAAGTCTTTAGTAATGTGTTATAGGACTCACTAAAAATTTATATAGTTTTTATAAAGTGGTTTTTACATGTTTTTTAATTAAATTTTATAAAATTTTATTTGTTTTTACATTTCAAAAGTGCTTTTAAAAAAATTTATAAATTTTTTATTTTTTTCTTTACTTCAAATTAATATATATATATATATATATATATATATATATATATATATATATATATATATATTATGTTTTCAGATCATTTTGATACGCTGATATTAAAAATATTTTTTAAAAAATAAAAAAATATTATTTTGATACATTTCCAAGTAAAAAGCATTTTGAAAAGCAATCGCAATCACTTTTCCACCAAACATTTTATACATGTTTTTTGTTATACATAAATCTCAACCATAATTTTTATCAAACACGTACTTAAATTCAACTAACCACAATTAATCATATTTTATACATGTTTTTTGTTATACATAAATTTCAACCATAATTTTTATCAAACACGTACTTAAATTTAACTAACCACAATTAATTATATTTTTTTAAAACTTATTTTTTTAATCACACTCACAAAAACTATCTACAAACAAACACACAAATTTATATTATCAAATTACTGTGTCAATTCTGAGTGAAGGGGGACCACCACGGGCATCACAGGTTAAAAATCTAACTGATAATGCAATAAATAAAAAAAACAAAAAAAGTATGTTGAAGCTCGTTGCTATCCCAACTGGACAAGCCCAACAACCGAGCTTCAAGGTGAATAATTGTGGAACTGGTAAAGGAACTCTCTTTTTTTCCTGACCTTGGAAGCTGAAGATGGAAATTTTGAAGCTGTTTAGTGAGAGAGAAAAAAGAGAGTCAGCTTTATAAGTCAGTTATGATGTTCTATATTTTGTCGTTAGTAAAAAGTACTTAAAATGATTTACAACTTCATTTCTTTATTTTTTTTATTTTTTAGTTTAACATGGTTGTCCGGACCAGCTTACACGCACCTCGACTAATCCCACGGGCCCTGAAGTTAATGACCATGTAAGCCTCCAGTGGCGATCATATGAGCAACCACAGGGCTCGAACCTGAAACCATAAAAAAAACAAACTTCTTGATCCCAAGCTTTTATCATTGGACCATCACCTAGATGGTTACTTCATTTCTTTATTTACAGTATGTGAAAGTTGTATGGCAATTGTTGTATCCTTGTATTATTTCTGAAGTTAATGTATTTTTTGTACAGAATTTTGAGTATTCCCTATAATTTTCCCCTTCGAGTCTCGTTTTATTGTTGATTCCAAGTTGCATAACAAAATTTCCAAATCTTTCAGTTATGTAATTTATAGTAGTTTCTTTAGTTTCCTTATTGATGGTAAAATTAGCTACAATCTCTTGAAGAATTATGTTTCTATCTTCAATTAACCACAAAAAACCAACGATTGATCGAAAAAAAGAAGAAGAATGTTTGCTAGTATTATAAAAAAATACCCTTTAAATATTATTAAAATATCTTGATGATCGTATTTAATAACAAAGTAAAAATTAAATGAAAACAAAATAACCCTATATAGAGAAAAATGAAGCTTAATTATCAACAAAACAAACATTGAATGACGAATTGAAAAAAAATCAATTTTAAAAAAGGACAAAAAACCTAACTCAAGTCAGCATATTAAATTTATGGCTTGGTTGTGAGATTAGGGTAGCCCCACACAAAAAAAAATGAATAAAATAATGGAGATAAACTCTCAAACAAACTAAATGATGAAAGGCAAATCTGGAAAAAAAATCAATTTAAAAAAAAACTTTGAATTTTTTTTATTCAACATAGGTTAACTTGACTAACTTAAGGTCAATAACCTCATAGAAAAGAAAACAGAAAAAATCATAAAGCTTATGGTCCAATAATCTAATGTCGAAAGATGAGATTGAAAAATAAAAATCGAGCTAATCTTCAAAACTCATGAGACCAGGATTACCCCATAAAAGATAAACACGAAAAAATCACGAAGAAAAATTCATAATCATTAACAATTAAAAAAAAATAACAATCAAAACAATGAGGACCAAATATGGTATAAAAAAGTAAATGAAAGAAAATAATAAGGGAATAAATTGAAAAATATATATAAAAAACAAAAAAAATAGTAATCAAAAGAAATAGGACTAAATTGGATACAAATATTAAATTAAATAAAATGTTAAGGGATAAAATTTAAAAAAAATAAAAAGCATTAAAAGAAAAAACAAATAGCAATCAAAAGAATAAGGATAAAAATTAATACAAATACAAATTATCAGGACATATTTAATTTTTGAAAAGGCTAGCGTGAAATTCAAGGCAAAGATGGAGAAAAATGAGGGGAAAAGGTCCATTGAAGCCCAATCACTGTTCTGTCATGCACACACTCATGATCACATAGAAGAGAACAATGTGATGCTTTTAACACCATCTCAGAAGGTAATATTTGTTTGTCGAGGGACACTGCACGCACTGCCCAAAAAGCATAGACGTCTCCCACTCGCCAATCACTTTATTTTTTCTAATTATATTTATATTTGTAAAAATACTGAATTGCTCTTCATTCAAATTGATTATAACTAAAAAAACTATAATGAAAATATATATAAAAAAAATCCTAGATGTCAGTTTTGATTTTTTTTGCTTTTAAAAGCAATTTAGTTATTTCACTATGCAATCAAAGTATTAAAAGACCGAAAAGCTCTTGATCACAGTTTTAAGGTTTTTTTTCTTTTAAGAGTATTTAAATCATTCTATTGTGCATCTAAAATATTAAAGGATTGATTTGTCTCTAATTAATATGACAATAATAAATGAATACTATTGAAAATATTATTTAGCCCTCAATAACTAATTAAATGATTTTGTTAGATAATTATAAAATAATCATTTCACTTTCATAATTCATAATAAATTGTCTTGATAATAAGTGAAAGATTTATCTCTTTTAGCTTTTAATTGTAGTAGCAGTTATTTGTGTTCAGAGGCTGTTTCTTGGATTGGAAAACATGGGGAATGTACTGATGCAAAAGCATGAGATAGGGAGATTGTTGGGGAAAGGACCTTTGCCAAGGTCTACCATGCAAGTAATCTCAAAACTGGCCTGAGTGTGGCAAAGAGAAGGTATTAAGTGAGAAATTATTTTCATGAGACTTATTAGACATCCGAATGAGGTGATGGCTACCAAAAGTCCAAAACTAAGATTTACTTTGCATAGGATATGTTAAAGGTGGTGAGCTGTTCAACAAGGTTGCCAAGGGAAACCTTAAGGAGGATGTTGCGAGGAAATATTTTCAAGTTTCAACAGCTGATTAGTGCGGTTGATTCTGTCACAGTAGAGTTTTGCATCGTGATCTGAAGCCAGAAATCCTGCTGTTGGATGAGAACAAAAATCTAAAGGTTTCTGATTTTGGATCAAGTGCTCTTGCTGAATCTAAGCGGCAAGATGAGTTGCTTCACACAACCTGTGGAACCCCTGTTTATGTTGCTGCAGAAGTGACAACACAAGAGGCTATGATGGAGCTTAAGCTGATATTTGGTCTACCGGCTGTCTATCTTAAATTCCGTGATCCAAATGTTATGGAGAGTTTAGGAAGACAGGGCAGGGAAAAAGGGGCTCCATTACACGTTCTTTAAGAGGGAAATTTTGGTTTCCATGATTTGATAGCCTTTGACTTGGGATGGAGGGGGGAGGCTCCCAGGTACATGGAAAAGTGAACCTAACATGAAAAGAAGGCCAAAATAGCTTCTCATAAGCATAAGCAGCATGCGTTAGCATCATCTCATTGGCATTCATTCAGATGAAGATCAGGTGGTTTACAACTACGAGGAGGAATAGCTCCATTTTCAAAAGAAGAAATTTTCCTCAAAAAGGGGACACCCCCCTCTCCCCCAGGCAAAACCTAAAAAATTTAGAATTGTAGTAAACCTAACTGTTACCTCATGCACAAGTGAATGCATGTCAAAGGGTAATCCTAATTTCCTATGCATGCTAAGTACGTAAAGATCAATGCCCCTTTAAAGAACCGATGGAAGAAGATACAATCGTGTCCAGTGTACATCTGAGGGGCATTTGCCTCTTCAGAACAGGAGGTCTGATGAGGCGCCTCATACTGTCACCCTTTTTCTTTTTTTTTTACTTTTCTTTCCTTTTTTTAATCGAATGACCACTGTACATCTGAGGTGGGGAACAAACCACCAAAATTGGGTCTTGTGACAGATGACTTCCCGAAACCTTCTCCTGAACCTTGTGCACCCCATTCATTCCTGCCAGTGGAAAAGAAATGAATCAGAGAGATTAGCATTATCAGTTTCAACACTGTAGACAAGCAAATAGACAAACTAGTAGCACTCAAAGGTTGATTAGTTGTTCTAATCATTAATGAACATAATCGTTAGTAATCAAAATAGTATTAGTTTTATTTACATATTCAAATATAGTAAATACATCTAATTAGTGCATATATAATTATCAAATTATGTTAAATTTTATTAGAATTGTGCTTATTTTTATATATTGCTGCATCACCTGCCAGGGAGAATATCAATAAACATTTATTGTTTATGCAAATTATTTTTTTGGATCTGTGTCGAGTATTTAAGTTTTGACTCAACATTAATCTTAAGTATTTTTAATAATCTTTGAAATAATTATTCATATTTCTTTCTTTGCATTCGGATGCTTCATCATGGTGTTGCTTAGTTTCCCAATACTCTTGAAAAAATAGATTATTATATATATTTCAGGGGGTTTAACAGTTAGGTGAGTACAAACTCAAACTCTACAATCTAAGAGACCGAAGGCTGCAGCAGATACCTGCATTACAACAGTTTTTTTTGGTCCTAAGCCACTCCAATTAATTGTAGCCAGGAATTAGAATTCGGCCCAAGAAATGGATATTGTACATGAACACGCTAAGTGTGACAAATACCACCGGGTGGTTATTTAAATAAGCAAAAGAAAATAGTGACCATAGTAAAGGTTAAAAACCAGAGTTCACTCATGAATTTATGATTTAACTGCGAAAAACTTGGGCATCAAGTGTCACATCATTCTTTTATTGTCCAAAACAATGGAATTATTTCAGTGCATCAATCTAACACAATATTCTTTTCATCTCAGTTATCATAGTTTTAATTGATATCAGATGATCTTCAGATGTTTCAACAATGATAAAAGTCAGACTGATGGTTTCTCGTTTTAGTCATATATAGATTCCAATTTGAGATTAGAGATCTAATAAAAGAGAGTTCAAATGATGATGCACTCACTTGGAACAACTATGGACTGGAGATGACCCCAAAGCATTGTCGGTTGCAGCTCCATTGGGACTCCGATAAATCACTTCATTCTGAGCACATTCCTCCTGAGATTTCAGAGAGAACTGGCTAGTGCTGCCTGATAATGGTGGGAAAAAGGCATTCTGTAACCATGGTTCATTTTCACTTGAACCAATGACTGGACTGAAAACCCCACCATTCTGGCCATTGCCAAGAAAAACCTTCTGAGGAGAAAGAGTACCAGAAAGGATTTGATCATCTTTTGTAAACAGCGATGGCATAGTTTTCTGAGATGGAGGTGGTATAATATCTTCCTTGGTTGATCTGTTTCGTTCTGGGGGTAAAAGCCAGCTTCCTGGGCTACCTACTAAACCTAAACCATCCTGACCAAGAGGAGAACTGTTCCACATTTGCCATGTTCTCTTCTCATTCCCATGCATATCATCCATAGGTAGAGTGTTAAAATCTTGGGCTATAGGAGTAGTTGGGAACCAATTAGAACCATTATTCTTTTCATCAGCAGTTCGTAGTCTTGACAAAGGGGACTCAATTGGAGATGGCTTGTTCACTTCAGGAGATGCAGACACATTCTTTATAGCATAAGGCCTTTCCAATCCCAGTCCCATGTCTGGCACAAAACCAGTTCCCAGGTCTAACTGAAAATTATCAAGCGACTCTGAAACAGGCCCAAGCAATGATATTGGGTCAGGAATATAACATGGGTCTTCAAACAGTTCCGGTTCTTCAGGTATAAAATCACAGGACCCTTCCACAGAACGGGGAAAAATTGGTTCAATAGGAGGTGAGAAACCTAAACTAGTGCTACTGGATACATTTGGAAATGCAGAGGCTGGAAATGGTGATGGCAGCCCAAAATTGATAGGATTATCGAAGGATTGCATTGGTGATGATTGCAAAGGAAACTGTTGTGCTTGAACTTCTGCTTGTTTTGAATTTGGTCTACAGATGACATTTGCATTTGAGGATGAAGGAGCAGGTGATGAGCGTGCAAATAATTGCTGCCATGTTTTCTTAGGTTGGCTTGGTTGCATTTCAGAGAGCACCTGTTGTGAATAACAGAGCATCTTAACACTTTTTTTCTTATAAATGCATTGATAATCCACAAGCATCCAAAATAAGCTATCTATCTTTAATAAAAACCCTAGCATGCCTTTCAATCAAAGTTACCCAGAAGTATGGGCAAATAACCAATGATAGGAGACAAATCTCATCACAAAGCAAAAGGGCAAGCATTTAAAAAATCTAGATCAAACTTATGCACATATGACTAAAATAACAAGGAGAAATTCAATATGGGATTAAAAAAAAACAATTTCTGCATAACTTATCCAGCATGCCTGTAAACATAATAAAAAAAAATTAATAGGAGACAATTTCACCAGAACCCTAGCATGCTTTTCAAACAAAGTTTCTAAGAAGAACAGGCAACCAGGCATTAACAGAAAATTTTCAACGCAACTAAACAAACATTTTAAAATCTATATCAAATTTACGCACAAAGTTGAAATGACAATCAATCAAGCCGGTTAACCGTTATGTACATTCAAAGTTGCAAAATAAGTGCTAGACAATCAAAATTTATAATACATAGATGGCCAGCGCAGCATGGCATGAGGATAAAATCAATATAAAGAAAGCAACAAATTCTGCATGCCTAAAATTTTTTCCACCTGTCAACAAGCGAAAATAAATAAGAGTAAACATGCAGCAAGACAACTTACAGGACGATAGATGTTCCTTTCATCTCCATTCAGACTTGCTTTCCCAGCCAGACGGTCAGGTGGATATATCTCTCTCCTATAGGCAGAAGTATGAACAGGATCTATAGAACTGTTGGGCTTATTTTCTTTAGTGACAATAGCAGGCATGTTAGCAGGTTTTCCAAAGAAACCACCTCCGCTAAAAGCTCTAGAAGAAGACAAAAATGTACCCTTCATTCGATCAAAATACCTAGATCCAGCATTGCCCCGGTTAAAATTGCTTCCAGGTGTATTCTTAATCCCATGTCCCAATTCAATGTTCTGACCTTTTACACTCTCTGTCCCAGTTTTTTGATGTTGACGGCGCTCAATTTCACTCTTCTTCTCAACATCCCGCTTCTGATCACTTTCTTTACCAACTTTCTTTTCCAAATCTTCTGCATCAGAGTTGCTCTTACTAGACCCCTTGTCTTTCTCTTTCCTTCTTTCCTGACGTTTCTTTTCTGCTTCCTTCCTACTATTTCTCTCCCTGGTTAGTGGTGATGATCTACTTCGATCCCTTTCAGCCTCCATTATCTCATCCCTCAGCTTCCTACGTTCCTCTACCAATCTAGCAACCTCCTCCCTTTGCTTTTTCTCTTCCTCCTCTAAGAGCTCCTTCTCTAACCTAGCCTGTCTCTTCTCTTCAGCTTTCCTGCGTGCTTTCTCTCCTCTACTCTCATGAAAGTTTTCCCCATTCTCGCGCCTATTAGCCAACATCACCCTATGCTCGGCATCAGAAGAGCCATCCTCAGAGGAACTAGTCCTAAAAATCTTCCTCCAAAGCCACCGAATGCTCAAGAAAAAAGATGTCAACACCTTGCAAGCAAAAATTACAACCCCTGAATATGATGTCTCAGCCAAACAATGTCCATCCCCTCCAAAAATCCCACTCCCATTCTTCCACCAATAACTAGACTTCCCAGCTACAGACCCACCAGCCCAACCACCATTATCTAACCACTCCTGACTACACATCCATCCATTATCACTCCACGCCTTGCCATTCAGTAACTTCCCACCTTTCCCCACCAAATCCTTAATAATCCCAGAATTTGAAATCCCCAACCCAGGTGGTACAGGCAAATCCAAAACTGGCCGTTTCGAAATATGCCCACAATAAGAACACATAAACTTACCTGCACCCGGATTCTGATCCTTATATGGACTCAAACAATTCCTACACTTCCTCGTAGCAGTTTTCCTAAGCTTCTGCAATTCAATAGCTTCAAACCTTTTCCTCTCCCTCAATCGTGCATTTCTACGCACCCGCCAAGCAGACAGCTGTGGCATCAAAACCTCGTACCAAAATAAAGTAACCAGGAGCACAAAAACACACGCCAGTCTCGGCGATGTAATCTCAAAACGAAATGCCGGCGGCAATAGCTGTGAAAGTGCCCATAATCCTATCAAAGGAATAACTAACCAAGGCAGCATCGTAGCAACCCGGCGAGACCACTTTTGTATCACACACAGTATACACATTATCCTCCTATTTTCCCCGTCTTTGGAAAACAATCCAACACAAAGAGAAGAAAGAAAGAAAAGAAAATCCCCAATTCAAAATCTAGCAATGCTTCAAATTCGAGACCCTAACCCTATCTTCTCCAATTCAAACCAATTCGCAGATACTTCAAGAACCCTAAAAATCAATAAATAAATAAAAATCCCAAACCAATTAAAATTCAAAAAAAAAACAAAACAAAACCTAATCCAAGATTAATTGGGTGATTAAAAATAATTTTTAGATTAGAGTTTGATAAAACGGCGACGTAATGAGCTGGAAACAATGCGAGAGAGATTCGGGGACTTACAATCACAGGTTGAGAGGCCATGGCAATTGATGGAAATGAGAGGCAGAAAATGAAGAAGAAAAAAAAAGATTTTGATAATCGGGGCAGGCGGGTTCGGATTTTGGAAATCGGTTCGTCGTCGTTGTTGTAGCAGCAGCTTTGGTGTTTGTTTTTCTGTTTTAACAGAGAAGAAACTCGAGAAAGAGGAGAGAAGAACAAGAAATTATAAAAATAAATATATGAATAAATTTTTTATAATAAATAAGATAAAAGGGAGATTTTGTTAAAAGATAAATAAATAAATATATTGAGGGAATTTAAGGAAAACAAATTATACAAGCAATCTTTCAAGTTTTTTAGGGTGAATTATATTATAGTCCTTGTAGATTATGAGATATTCCGTTTCAGGCTCTCACTGTTTAAACTTCTCAAATCTTTCACAATATCTCAATTTCAACCTTTACTCTGAAATTGCTAATAATTAATTATTCTTTTGTGGAATACTTTTTATTATTATTATTAACATGAGTGTCAGGGTCAACTTGCGCGTACCTCGAGTAATCCCACGAGCCTTGAAGTTAACGACCATGTAAGCCTCCAGTGGTCATCATATTAGCAGCTACAAGATTCAAACCTGAGATCACAGGAGGAGTAAACCCCTTAATCGAAATTGTACTGAAAAGATGATATTAAAAAAAGATAAAATATAAGGATTGAAGTGAAAATGCTAAAACATAGCTTTGTTTATTCTTCTAGACCATTGAGCCACCTTTTAAAGATAAAATTTAAACCTCCAGTGGTCATCATATTAGCAACCATAAGATTTGAACCTGAAATCACAGGAAGAGTAAACCTTCTAGTCGAAATTGTACTGAAAAAACGATATTAAAAAAAGATAAAATTTCAGGATTGAAGTGAAAATGCTAAAACATAGTTTTGTTTATTCTTCTAGACCATTGAGACACCTTTTAATTAAAATTAAGGAAAAAAAAACTAGTGTGATTGGCGTTTGAAAAGGCTAAAACACCTTGGTTCTTTTTATAATGCAAATGAATGAGCTGATTAATTAAGGATTTATTTGACTAGGATGGTTTTGTTTACCACAAGTAAATGTTCGTTGCCAAGATAGAGGTAATTTTACCAAGATTTGTTTTTTCTCTTGAGATTGAGATTGAGTTTTACCAAGACTTGATGATGGAGATTGTACAGTGTATCTAATTTGTGACTTTCATTGTTAATGATATTTGTAACATAAAAAAATAATATTTAAAAGTTTCTAGTGAATTTTAAAGAAGTAAACAAATTTTGTGATTCGGGTCATAGTTCTAACTGAATTTAATAAGTTAGTTTCATTTAATTATATAATAATAATAAATTAACCAAATTAAAAAATAATAACCATGATGAAGTGAAAAGAAAAAAACCCAACAATAAAGGTGTCGGAATTGATGGTTAGAGTTCTAATTTAAACTAAATTGATGTCCAGTGTGATTTTTTTTTTTAATATAAAAAAAGTTGTTTAGACGCTTCTAACATATGTTAGATAAGCAAGAAAAATTCATGATTTGGGTCATAAACTTGACTAAGTTGAATAAGTTGTTTTTATTTAATTATACGATAAGAGGAAAAAAAACAACAATAAATTGACTAAATTAAAAAAAAAATAACAAAAAGGACCCCAAAACAATAAAACACTAACGAGCCCGGATAAGTCCACCAAACCCCATGAGTTGAATCATGCAAATAAGATAACCTAATAGATGACAAAATGGGAAAATATAAAATTCAATTTTCAAACCAATCAAATGTTAAAGGATGATATAGAAAAAATATTTAATCTTAAAAAAATGACCTAAAATATCCGAGTCAACCTCAGCTAACCTGCTAAACTCGTAACCTATGTCATAATATCGATGTAACCCCATAGAAAGGAAAGCAAAGAAAATCATGAAGCTCAATCCATACAAATTCAATGTTGAAAGATGAAATTGAAAAAGCATATCACTATAAAAATAGGATCTAAAAAAAGACCAATGTCAACTTGAGTTAATCTTTCAAATATATGCTCCGATTTATGAGACCAAGACTAACCCATACAAAAAAAATCATGAAATCTAATTCTTAATCAACCCAATGTCAAATGATTAAATTGAAAAGATAATTCTATTTTAAAAAAATACAAATAAAAAATGGCAATACAAAAATGATGACCAGATTCAACATAAAAACAAAATGATAGAACACCTTTTGATTTTGGCTAGGATAGCATGATTCTTGGGGAGAAGAGAGAAAGAAGAGGGAGAAGAAGAAAAAAAACATCATTAGAACTTCATCGCCATTCCTCAACTGACACGCACTGCCTCGCCTAAAAGTTGTCACTGCGCCGCTTTCAATGCCACCAAGAAATCCAGTGTTTGAAAATCAAAGGAAGCCGCACGCGCCATTAGAATGCAACGACTTCCTCCATATACTGATACATGTAAGGCATGCACCAACCAAGTTGCCTTACCCGTTAATTTCAGTCCATCATATTTGTTTTAGTTTTAATTTTGGTCTCTTAAAGCTTAATTGTTTTACATCAAATTTTTATCTTATTTTTACAAACCGAACATTAACCAAGTACCGAATTTTTCTCTTGATATTGCAAGATTATCATATCTAGGTAACCAAAATAAACTACTAAGTTAAATAAAAAATAAAAGCAATGTTAAATGATTAAATTTTTTAAAAAGTTGAGTGAATGAAAAAAAAAAAAAAAAAGACATGAATTTTTTCTCTGCCCATGCAAATCAGTCCTCAATGTTAGCAAAAAAAATGAGATTGAACATTTTTAAAAGTTTCAAATCCAATACCTGAAGCTCTAAATTTTTTAAATCAATGAAATTGAGTTTTATTTTTCCAAACTGAGAATTAACCATACAACAAAACACTTCCTTGACACTGTAAGATCTCTATACGCAAGCATAAATAACATATTATAAAAACCAATTTCAAATCATTGCAATGTTAAAGGCCAAATAAAAAGAAAAAAAAATGGAGACCTATATGAAAAAGAAATAAGAGACCAAAAAAAAGAACCATTGTGGGAATTCATATTAATTCCTGTCACAAGTCATAGTAAATCACTTATAGCTATTTATTAATTTATTTTTATAATATTTGGGGTAGAAAATTTGGTCAAAAAATAATAATGATAATAAAATAATAATAATGAATACTAAGTCTAAAATGGGTGTTTTATTTTTGCATGTATGCCAAATATTGGTGATCAATATCCTTAAAAGGATACAAGTATCACCTTCAAAATAATAATAATAATAATAATAAAAAAATCCATTGCAATCAATAGAAGCTTTCTCTTTTTAATTTTTTTTTATTCTCTATTTTATAGTATCACTAGTTTACGCAGCCGTGTTATATTATAGGTTGAATAAAAAATATTTAACCATAATAAAAAATATTTAGATTATAAAAAATTATTTGATATTTTTATTAAATCTGATCTAACAATTTAACCTTAAAACCTCTTTATTTAAGTGTTTGCTTAACTCAATTTTAAAATTAAATCATGTAGAAATGGACCCGACATGACCCGATAGTCTTAACTAGCCTAAAGACAACTTGACCGATTAGTAAAAAAATCTAAGAATAAAATTGAGAATAAAAGATGAAATTGACATAACAAATACCTTTTGATTCAACTTCTTGTCTAACCCGACTTCAAAATAAAACTGTGTGAAAATTACCCTAACTTGACTTAGTCGACTTAGCCAGTCTAAAAACAACCCAACCAACCCATTAAAAAAAATTCATAGGACAAGATTGAGAAAAAAAAGCATGAAATTAACAACAACAAAAAAATATCAACTCAACTCCTTTCTTAGTTAGGGTTTAAAATTAAAACTAGTTGGAGTTGCTCTGACATGATCTAATCTATTTGACATGTCTAAAAACAATCTAAATGATTATTAAAAAAATCTAAAAATTAAATTGAGAAAAAATTGAAATTAAAAGAAAAAAAAAGACAAAGCTAAATTAAAATAAAAATAAAAAAGGAGCGTAATGAAAAAAAAAAAGAGCTGAAATAAAAAAATAAAAAAATAAAGAAAAGGAGAAGTTTCACTACTAATATGAGTAGTGAAGCTCCGTTAACTTTCCTAGGTCTTTTAGTATAGCAGGGCAACAAGAAAAAAAAATCTCTCACCTTGATTAAATTATTATGTATTTGCGATTTTAAATATGAATTTGTAGACAGTACAGTAAGATGAACTCGCATGTCTGATTAAGCAAATCGAGAATCATTTATATAAATAAATAAAAAAAATTATTAAAAATAACTAAAAATAAAATTAAAAAAATTGAGAAACAAAAGTAAATCAAGATATTTAATCTAAAAAAAAAGCAAAATTAAAGAAAAAAAAAAGAAAGAGATTAGACATTGTTAGGCCTGATAAGCTAAACCAACTTAATTCATTAGGAAAAGATCGCACACGAGCCCTTCTTATCTTAAAGTTAATGAGGGTGAATGATAAATGTTTTTGAAAAAAAATTATAAAACTAACAAAACAGTTTTCAACCTAAAAAGAAAATTAGGGTTCTTAGTTTTTTTTTTTGGCTTGAAAATCTATTTTTTAATCTATTTTTGATCCAAAATATCTAAAAAATCATAAACTCCTTGATAAATCTATAAATAGCCATAAAAAACTTAAAAGATCACACAAGAACCTGAAACAAAAAATTCTTCTGATCTTAGATATTGTTTTTAGGTAATTTTAAGGTTTAAAAACACATAAATGGAACCTCTCAATAATTTTTGTGGTTGGAATTATTATCAACTCTGATCTTCTCTCTCTAACTCTAGAATTCAACGAGTCCATTTATCTCATCTCTCTAACCAAGAAAAATTGAATCTTAGACATTAAAAAAAACCTAAATTATATTATTTTTAAAGATCAAAGATGAAAGTTAATTTTTGTCCGAACTTTGATGAGTAACCTATTTTGAATGCTTTTTTCACTTTGGTTTTTTTCTTACATTATTGATTTTGTCTAAGAAATCATAATCAATTAACATTTAATTTAGGGTTAAATAATCAAAAATAAAAAGTACTAATTCTGTATTCGTACTTTATAAAAGTAAAATATTGATAATATTATTAGAAACACTTGATGGAAAAACTCCCTTTAATAAATTCTGAAATCTATCTTGAGTCGGTTAATAAAATATCAATCTATTTTTTTAAAATTTAATGTGTATTGTGGAGCAAATTTTTAAAGAGAAAAAATATCATCAAAATGAGTTAATTAAGATAGATTAATTGAACTTTTTGACATAATCGTGCTACCATACAATCAATATTAATAAAAAATAATTGTATTTCAACACGAATTAATTAAAAAATCTTTTATAGAGAGCGGGCCCGCAGCAGCCAGCGTGCGCAAGTCCCATCCATTTAACATTTTGTTTTTCTTTCTTGGACGGCTGGAACTTCTTTTAATCTTGATTTCCTCTAATTTATCATGCACTAGTGTGAATATAAATAGACAAATAAATAATTTTCTATAGGTCTGAATTTTTTTTTATTATTATTAATATGAAAGTTCGGGTTAACTTACACGTATTTTAACTAATTTCACGATCCCTGAAATTAACAATAATATAAGTTTATAGTAATTATTATATTAATAACCATATGGTTGGCCAAAGTACAATTAAATTCATGAATAAAGAGTATTTTAGTTCTTAATTGATGATGATAAGGAGGCTAAAATTGATGGACCGAAACTCAAAACTAACTTGTTAAATGAAGACAAGCAGACCGATTTTTTTTTTTTAAAATCCTTTTTCAGCACTTTGATTTTATATTTCACATCATAAACATAGAGGGAGAGAAACAAGGTCAAAGTAAACAACTTATAAAAAAAAGAAATCAAAAGAAAAAAAGAAGAAGAAAGGGTCAAACTATGCCTGCTCAGATAAGAAGAAATAAACGTCAAATCATGATCTTGGCTCTATCGGATTGTTCATGATCCAGGCATATTCTGCATCACAGCAAAAACATGGTTTGTTTTAATTTTTTTTTTTTTAGTGTTTGAATATTGTTTAGATGTGTTAGTATTGAAAATAAATTTTAAAAAATAAAAAAATATTATTTTAATATATTTTAAAATAAAATTATTTTAAATTTTTTTTTATCACAATCAAAACACAACTACCGAGAGAAGGAACCCTAAAGCCCGGTATGGCAAGACAGATTTGCTAAAATCTGGATGGATACCCGTCTATGCATTTATATGGCCCATAAAGGCCCAAGGGAGGGGTGAAGATACATGTATAAACCGTTAATTAAGCTCATAAATTGAAATCGAAGGGCCGAACTTTCATGAACTGTCTCAGCTATTTGGTTGGCGATGAACATTTTTGTGAAATCATGGATTACTCGCTTGAAGAACAGGCATATCGGTGAGTTATAGAGAAGTAAACATTCTAGCAATCCAGATATAAATAAATATCTAAAAGATGGAGTAGATAGATTCGAATCTCAATGTGGTGGGAGATGTTTTAGCTACTGTTTTTTTTAATTTATTTATTTTTATTTTTTCCCTCGAATTAATATTATTTTTTATGTTTTTAAATATTTTTATATATTAATATTAAAATTAATTTTTAAAAAATAAAAAATATTATTTTAATATATTTTTAAATAAAAAATACTTTAAAAAATAATAAATAATCATGTTTTAGCCACTGGGCTGGATATTGTAAAATAAATAAAGCAGCAGAAAAGCCCGAGAGAGAAATGGCGAGGTTGTGAATAATATTATAATGTCAGTTTTCATACGCGTGGGAAGGACAGATAATGGGTTGGATGAACTCATGCCTCTGTGTTTTTTTGTCTCATTGGAAAACAGATCCAATTCTCTGTCTGCCATAGCAAGGGATAAATGATCTTTAGTTGGCAAACCAAACAAAGTTAAAAGAATATTAAATTAACTTGATCGTTCATGTAGAGCATTGCTTTAATATTTAATTAGAACAATTATTATCAAAACACTAAAGGGTAGTCCACAAAACACTATTAATTGAATTTTTTTATTATTTATTTTTTCCGTACGGTTATTCCATTTCAAAACCTGAATGGTAGGTATTACATATTAATTTGAATTGACTAAGTTTTTTTTAGATTCTTTTTAATTGAATATTTATTTATTTCAGCTTTGTGATTTTTTTTATTTACTTTCTATGGGGTTATCCTGATCTCATAACCCGGATTGCAGGTTAGAAGGTTGACTCGGGTTGACTTAATTTATTTTTTTGGTTCTTTTTCAATTGAACATTTTTTTTTCAATTTAACCCTCCAACAACTCAATTTTTTTTTAGTTTTTTTTTTCAATTTCATCATTCAACATTATGTTGGTTGAGAATTGAGTTTTGTAATTTTTTTTCAATTAGCTTTATATGGAGTTATTCGATCTCAAGACCCGGATTGCGAGTTTGATAAGTTGACCTAGGTTGACTGTGTTTATTTTTTAAGTCCTTTTTAATTGAATATTTATTTATTTGGCTTCTTAATTTTTTTCAATTTATTTTTCACGAGGTTATTCCGATCTCATGACCTGGTTTCCGGGTTGACAGGTTGACTCAATTTATTATTTTTTTATTTTTTAATTGAATATATATTTTTTCTATTTCACCCTCCAACAACTCTTTTTTTTTTTTCTAGTTTTTTTTTCAATATTAAGTTGTTTGAAAATTGAGCTTAATAATATTTTTTTTCAATTTTCTTTCTATAAAGTTATCCTAGTCTCATGGATTTAATTTTTTTTTCTTGATTTCAACCTTTAACATTGGATCTGTTGGAAATGGAGCTTTATATTTTTTTAAAATTTTTTTATGAAGTGATCCTAGTTTCATGATCCAGACTTTTTATTTGAGGCGGACACAAAAGAACTCGAAATAAATGGTAACCACAGTGGAGGTGTCATATTTTTTCTTTGAAACTATGGCACCGAGAAGTCAAAATTATAAAAAAAAAATTAGAAGAAAAAGAAGAACCGGTGGATGTTTTTAATGAAGAAAAAAAATAGAGAATCAATCATTCCAGGATTAGCAGTAAAAAATAAAGAAGAGGAACACAAATTTATGAGTGTACAAGAGAGATAAAATTTTTAAACGAAGGGTGGAATAAGTTGATAAAACGTTTGAAGAGATATATAAGCTTATTTCTAAAGAAGATGAGGATGCAATTTGTGATATTCTAACAAGGTTTTTGTTAATTGAAGAGCCTGAAAGGAAAATGAAAGTCTCTCCCAATGAATAGACAAATAAAATAATGAAACACTAAAGAGGTAGCAATCCAAACTATTATTTAGAGGTTACTAACTTATTAAACAGTCTAGACTTTAGGAAAGGGAGATCTGGAGTTTGAAGAAAAAAAATTGGATTCAAGTCAAAGATCAAAGACAAAAGAAATTGAGCGCGATCCAAAACCAAAATCATCTCAAGATGTAAGGGAATAAAAATTAAAGGGTTTTCAATGAAGAGAAAAACTCAAATTAGAAAATTCAAATCATTTTAAGAAAACTAATTGATATAAATATAGATGAAGACGTTAAAGTCTCTTCAATTTCCTATTAACTTCTAATTTGGAAAATAAATAAGTTATTAATGGGCTGTTTGAGAGGAGAATAAGTATTATAGACTAAAAAGTCTGAACTAAGAACATGTCAAACTTGATTGCAAAACAGACTTGAAAAAGTTCAAGCTATAAGGTGATGAAAGGAATGTATAAAGAGTTTACGTGGTGTAAGATCCTTAAAATAAGGAATGGAACATGATGAATGAGTAGTTACCAAAAGTACTTGCCTTGAATAAAGTGGGTATGTAGTTGCTAGAACTTATCTTGAATTTTTCTATTTAAAGAAGAATATAAGGCACATAGTCAAAACACAGCAACTAAACAAAATAACAACAATAATTGCTATGCAATTCAACTAAGTTCTCATGATCTTCAAAACTTGTTTATCAAGTAGGTATCTAATTATAGATTAATTTAGTCGAGGTACACGTAAATTAGCCCGGACATCCACGTTAAACTAAAATAAAATAAAATAGTTGGCTTGTAACAATAGACTTGTAATTGTAGGCTTATAATTTCCATTATAATCCAATAGGTTTGTAATTTTCATTATCAAAAAACCAAAAAAACATAAAAACATGTATTTTTAGATGAAGAATAACTCCATGATTAATTCAAAGTTCTTTTAGTTAAGATAAATATATATTTTTTATGTTAATATTTTTTTCATCTAACCCATAACACAATCAGTTCAACAATGTAGTTAAACCTTCTATGAAATTTGTATTCACGATTGTTTTGTTTGTGCATTTGTTTTTGTGGGTCTAACATAAATCTCTTCTAGCTTTATATCAATATCAACGCACTTCCTTTTGTTAAAAGAGAAAAGCAAAGAAACGGGGGTCTCCACATGCCTAGCTAAGATCCAATTAAAGCATGCAGGTATATGATGCGATAGCATTTTCCATTAGACATCAGTCACTCTGTATGTGGAAGCAAGAATTATTGCTGTTTTGTTCTGTATGACTGTATGTATTCTTGATGGTATAAATACCGTATTTGTTCTTAGCCCTGGTTTACTTTTCTGGTAAGCTCATTAACGGGAAAATATTGTATGAAACCCACCCCATTCATTATAAGCTAAACTTCATTTTTGTCCCTATTGAACTTAATTTGCACTTACACCAGACCATTATATTCCACTCTCATTTCCATTACTTTGTTTCATGTTTTTATTCCTGTCCAACCAAGTTGGTTTATAGAACCTTTTGAGACAATTCGAGTTGGCTATAATTCATCTGAAGGAACCTTGACCCAAGAAATAATCCAATATTAGATTTGTTAAATCAATCCAAATTAACACAAAAAAACCACCAATATAAGAGAAAAGGAGGCTATAATTTTCATCGATCATTTTATTCTAAACCTTTTTATTTTTACTTAAATATAAAAAGATTATATATAGACTAAACTAAAAATAGTACTCTACCCTTAACAAATAAAGCAAAATAAATATATTTCTTAATATCTTTTCTCAAATTCACGATGCGATAACTACAAATATCGAGAGTTTATCAACTAGAAAACAAAAATAAGAAATGAAATGCAATTTGGTAAAGAAATCTGCAATCTGTTAAGAAGAAAAAACAAAAAAACAAAGTAATTGTGCTATGTTTGAGATGATAATGAGTAAAATAACAATTGATCTCAATGTGCTTGGTTCGTTTATAAACTTGAAAAAAAAAACATAAGCAGAACAATCCAAATTCAGTTTGTATTTGGTTTTATTTATTACAAATTGACTTGTATCGTTTTTTTTAATTTGTGTTGGAAGGGAAAATTACAAGGATGTTAAGATGCTTAAAAAAACTATCGTTAATTAAAAGGTAGAGGTGATCATTTTCGATTTGGTTCGGTTTTTATCAAAAAAATAACCAAACCGAATTTTTTTTTTAAAAAATTGAAACCAAACCGAAACCGGGTCAAACCGACCGGTTTCGGTTCAGTTTTTTAGGGAAAAATCTGTTCAAACCGGTTTGGCTCAGTTTTTCCGGTTTGGCTCGGTTTTTCCGTTTGGCTCGATTTTTTTTTTCCGGTTTTTTCGGTTTCGGCCTGGTTTGGTTTTTTCAGTTTTTTGCTTATAAAACTGAAACCGAACCGAACTGGCCGGTTTTTTCAAAATTTTAATCGGTTTTTTTCGGTTCGGTTTTTTCAGTTATTTTTTTTCTGGTTTTCTCGGTTTAATCAGTTTTTCAGTTTTTTTACTCACCCTTATAATAAGTTCATTTATAAATCTAGTCTAAATTTGTTACGTATCAATCAAAATTTAAAATTCTTAACTTCAAATTTAATTTTTGATTTGAATTCATGTTATTTTAATTTTTTTTAAATTGCTTTTAATAATATCATGCCAAATATAAAAATTGCTTTTAATACAGTTGCATCATAAATTATTTTTCAGATATAAAAATTAAGATTGAAGAAGTATGATTAAAAATCAAATTAATATTAATATTAATATTGTCATCTCGCACTTCAATTTCCTTGTTTGTTTTTCTGCTAATTCTACTAATTACTAATAACTTGTCATTATTAAACTAAACTCTAGAAGCCCACCAAAACAAGCAGAATGGATTGTGATTTTCGTTTCTTGGACAAGAACATGCTGACATACTTACGTGGATAGATAAGCAAATGGAGGCGTAAGCCGAAAACCACTTTGCTGGTGACGTCTAAAGAAAGAAACCCTATACCTGCCCGTGCTCGTGCCTGTGACTTCTACTAGGCAATTTCATTGTCTCTTTTAGCCTAAGGAAACGTGACCCTGACAGATGATAAGCTCAAATAAGGCTTATGAAACAAACGGAAGCTATCATTTCGGCTGTGATTGTTTAATTACGTGAAAGAAAAAATTACACAAATATTTTATACACATTTCTATAAATATTTGTATAAATATTAAAGGTATTTATATTAAACATTTTATAACTTAAAGATTTCTAAGGCTATGCTAATGCCAGTAGCCATGTCAAAGCCTACGTTAATGACATGCTAGCAGCTAAGCCAACAATTATGCCCAGGCTATGCTCCATGTGGCTGTGCCAGATGTTACACTCCACTTAGTTACTCTGGCAGCTATATATGACGACACCCATAATTATATCTACGACTATGTCCACGGCTATGCACCAAGGTTACGATCACAGACTACTTTTATAGCATATTGTACACACAAAAAATATCACCGAGACTTGAGAAGCTCTGATGATACACAAAAGATCTAATTCCGAGACCTATTATAAGCAAACTCTGCCTGTGGCAATGCCATATCCCACCTTTTTGGCTTATCTCCAACCAAGCTTCATAGTAAGTTGTTGAGATTGCAATCAACTATCTTTATCTGCTTATTTGTCTATGGGTGATAAGCACTGCTAAAGTTCAACTGAGTTCTCATCCTTCCCTGATGAAGCTGGTTGCTTAAATTAGGATGTTTACCAAGTCTTTTCTGTTAGAATAAAACTCCTAGTCTATAGGGTTGTCCTAGTTTCTAGGAATGTTGTTACCTGATCTTGTGAGATTCCTCACAATGCTGCACTTTATTTGTTTTCCGTTATCATTGTAAGGCTATTTAATGAGCCACACTTATGTTTCAATAATTAAGCAACCTTGACCATTTTGTGCAGACTTTAAGCAAGCTACTGTTCTTGTTCATTAAGTGTAACAAAGTGGTATTAGAGCCAGGTTGAGAGAATTCTGAGTGTGAGAGTTTAGGAACAACAGTATCCTAAATAGCTAAAAGAGAAACACCGTGGGTGAGAGAAACACCGTGAGAAACACTCTGAGGAAATTGCGAGAAAAACACTGAGAGAAACAGAGTGACTGAGAGATGGCTGCTGAAGGGCAAAATTTGTTGAGCATTCCTAGGTTCAATGGAGACTATGATCACTGGAGCCTGTTGATGGAGAATCTTCTAAGATCAAAAGAATACTAGAGCTGCATTGAAATTGGTTTTACAGAACCTGATGAAGGAGAGACACTGACTGCTGCACAAAAGAGACACCTTGAGGATTGTAAACTCAAAGATCTAAAGGTTAAAAACTACCTTTTCCAGTCAATCGACAAGTCAATCTTGAAGACTATCCTTCAGCAAGACACTTCCAAGCAGCTGTGGGAATCGATGAAAACAAAATATCAAGGGAATATGAGAGTCAAGCGTGCTCAACTCTAGGCATTACGTAGAGACTTTGAGGTGCTATAAATGAAGATTGGTGAATCAATCACAGATTATTTCTCCAGAGTCATGGTGGTGGCCAATGATATGCGAAATTATGGAGAAGATATGCAGGATGTGAAGATCGTAGAAAAGATTTTACGCACTCTCACAGACAAATTCAATTACATTGTCTGTTCCATAGAAGAATCCAAAGACATTGATCTCCTCTATGTGGATGAGCTACAAAGCTCATTGATTGTGCATGAACAGAAATTTCGAAGAACTAACAGTGAAGATCAAGCCTTGAAAGTTACAATTGATGAGGGACAAGGCAGAGGAGGACATGGCAGGAATACCTATAGAGGAAGAGGATACGAGAGAGGGCATGGATTTATCAACAAAGCTATAATAGAGTGTTATAGATGTCACAAGCTTGGACACTAAAAATATGAATGTCCAACTTGGGAGGCTAATTATGTTGAAGCAGATGGAGAATTGCTGTTAATGTCTTTAGTGGAGATGAATGAAGTAAAACGTGGAGACGTTTGGTTCTTAGACTCTGGTTGTTCAAATCATATGAGCGGAGATGCAGAAAAGTTTTGTGAATTGAATAGGGGATTTAAGCAGCAAGTCAAACTCGGTAATAACACCAGAATTTTTATGGAAGGGAAGGGAAAGATCAAACTAAAATTGAATGGCATGAATCATATCATCACTGATGTGTTCTATGTGCCAGAATTGCACAACAACCTGCTGAGTATGGGACAAATGCAAGAGAAGGGACTTGCGTTTTTATTTCATGGCGGGATGTGCAAGATTTATCACCCAAAGAGGGGCATGATCATTCAAACCAGTATGTCTGCAAATAAAATGTTCATACTGTTGGCAAACACACAAGAGAGAAATGATGTCTGCTTCCACACAAGCTCATCATCACCAAATATCACCCAACTGTGGCATAGCAGGTATGGCCATTTGAGCCATCGAGGTCTGGAGATTTTGCAGACCAAGAATATGGTATGAGGACTGCCAAAACTTACTCCTACCACAGAGACTTGTATTGACTGCCTAATTGGAAAACAACATCGAAGCAGCATCCCAAAGAAGAGCACATTGAGAGCTACTGAAAAATTACAACTTGTGCATGCTGATATTTGTGGTCCAGTGAAACCTATTTCTAACAGCAAGAAGAGGTACTTTCTATGCTTCATTGATGATTACAGTAGAAAAGCATGGACATATTTTCTGACAGAAAAATCAGAATCATTGTATGTATTTCAATGCTTTAAGAAGATGGTAGAAAAGGAAACTGGAAAGTTCATTAATTGTCTACGCACAGATAGAGGGGGGAGTTCAATTCAAATGAATTTAAAGAATTCTGTAGGCATAATGGTATTAGGAGACAACTGACCACAACATACACTCCACAACAAAATGGAGTGGCAGAGAGGAAAAATCGTACGGTGATGAATATGGTTCAGGCAATGCTCTCAGAAAAGAAAATCCCAAAATCTTTCTGGCCTGAGGCAGTGCATTGGTCAATATACGTGCTGAATCGATGCCCCACATTGGCAGTCAAGGATGCAACTCCAGAAGAAGTATGGATAGGTGCTAAACCTTATGTGGAGCATTTCAGGGTTTTCGGTTGCTTGGCACATGTACATGTACCTGAAGCCAAACGTACCAAGCTTGATAACAGGAGCTTTGTTTATGTGTTGTTGGGTGTAAGCGAGGAATCTAAGGGATACAGGCTATATGATCCAATTGCAAAGAAAATAATAATTAGTAGAGACGTAATATTTGAAGAAGCAAGGCAGTGGAATTGGGATGCAAGCTATGAGGATCAAATCCTACAAGACCTTAAGTGGGGAGACATTGATGAAGTAGAAATAAATGATGAAGAAGCAGTTTCAGTTGACGGTGGAGCCGCTGACAGTGATGCAGCAGTAGAAGATGAGGATGTGATGGTGAGTGACACCACAACTGACAGAATAATCCCACCTAACGGTGATGCAGTAACAGGGGATGAAGATGTAGTCACACCTGCAGAAACTGATGAAGATACAGCAGTGACAGGGGATGAAGATGTCACAGTTGCAGAAACCGAGGACATTGTGGTGAGTGGCACGTCTAATGCAGAAGGGTCCATAGCAAGAAGTAGCAGAATTAGACAAAAACTGAGATGGATGTCAGACTATGTTTGCAGAGATCAATGTTATGAAGAAGAAAATGAGATTAACATGGCTTTAATGCAAGGTGCAGATCCTATAAACTATGAAGAAGCAGTAGCAAGCTCAAGGTGGAGAAAAGCAATGGATTCAGAAATCAATTCAATTGAGAAAAAACCAGACCTGGACACTTACAGATCTACCAGTTGGTTGCAAGAAAATTGGGGTTAAACGGCTTTACAAAACTAAGTTGAATGAGCTTGGAGAGGTAGACAAATATAAAGCATGATTGGTCGCCAAAGGGTACTCTCAACAATATGGAGTGGATTACACTGAAATGTTTGCCTCAGTAGCAAGGATGGACACTGTACGAATGATTGTGGCTCTAGCAGCTCAAAGAAACTGGACAATCTATCAATTGGATGTCAAGTCCGTATTTTTACATGGTAAACTCAGCGAGGACGTGTTTGTTGAACAACCAAAGGGGTACGAGAAGAAGGGCAGTGAAGGAAAGGTTTATCAACTACACAAAGCTCTTTATGGACTTAAACAAGCCCCACGAGTATGGTTTAGTCGCATCGCAGCATATTTCAAAGATGAAGGCTTTGAAACATGCCCAAATGAGCACACGTTGTTTATTAAAAGGGGTGCAGAAGGCAAGGTGATAATTGTGAGTATTTACGTTGATGATTTGATATATACAGGAAATGATGAAGACATGATGAATGGTTTTTAAAAACTCAATGATGAGTGTTTTTGATATGACGGATCTGGGAAAGATGCGATTCTTTCTTGGAATAGAAGTCATACAAAGAACAGATGACAATTTTATTTGTCAAAAGAAGTATGATATAGATGTGCTGAAGCGTTTTGGTATGGCAGAAAGTAATCCACTTAGTAGCCCGATTGTACCAGGTGTCAAACTGAACAAGGATGATCAAGGAGTACAAGTTGATGAATCTTATTACAGGCAAAATGTAGGAAGCTTAATGTATCTCACAACAACTCGACCAGATATGATGTTCAGTGTAAGTTTGATCAGCCGATTTATGTCAGGCCCACCGAGTTGCACCTACAAGCTGCCAAAAGATACTGAGGTATTTGTAAGGCACAACCAACTTTGGTATTCTATACAAAAAGGAAGGGATGGACGAGTTGCGTGCATTTACAGATAGTGACTATGCAGGTGATTTAGAGGATCGAAAAAGCACCTCTGGATACGTTTTTTTAATGAGTTCGGGAGCAATCTCTTGGTTATCGAAAAAACAGCCTATAGTTACACTATCTATTACAGAGGCAGAATTTGTGGCTGCTACAGGCTGTGCAAGTCAGGCTGTTTGGATGAGAAGGGTCTTGGAAAATTTAGGGCTTGCTAAAAAAGAATGCAACACCATTTGGTGTGACAACAGTTCTACGATCAAATTATCCAAGAATCCAGTAATGCATGGGAGAAGCAAACATATTGATGTCAGGTTCCATTTCCTAAGAGATCTAGTAAATGATGGTCTTATTCAGCTGATGCATTATAGAACTCAAGAGCAGATAACAGATTTGATGACGAAGGCTTTGAAGGTGGAGACATTTCAGAAACTTAGAGAAGAACTGGGAGTGTGCGAAATTGAATGAATAAACTAATTGCTATTGCATTTAGTTTAAGAGAGGGATTGATGAAGCTGGTTGCTTAAATTAGGATGTTTACCAAGTCTTTTCTGTTAGAATAAAACTCCTAGTCTATAGGGTTGTCCTAGTTTCTAGGAATGTTATTACCTGATCTTGTGAGATTCCTCACAATGCTGCACTTTATTTGTTTTCCGTTATCATTGTAAGGCTATTTAATGAGCCACACTTATGTTTCAATAATTAAGCAACCTTGATCATTTTATGCAGACTTTAAACAAGTTGCTGTTCTTGTTCATTAAGTGTAACATTCCCCACAAACTGTTCTAGAAATTACTCATGAACTTGACATCCCTATTCGAAGTGATGGATCTAGGAATGCTATGCAAACAAACCACCTTATTGAAGTAAAGTTGGGTTACCCGAGATGCCTCCATAGTCTTTTAGCAAGCTATAAAATAGGTCATCTTCAAGAACTTGTCAACAACAATAAAAATAGAACCCATAACCTATTGTGTACGAGGTAAGCCCAATACAAAACTCATGCTCACGTCTAGCCACTTAGCATCAGGAACTGGTAACAGGGTGTACAACACAACATTCGATAAGGCCCCATCGGACCTGTGACAAACAATAGACCTCTTGACAAAGTTAGAAACCTATCCTAGCAACTTAGGCCAGTAATCTATGGATACTAGAGCCAAATCTTATCTTGTCCAAAATGCCCCTTACAATGCAATTCATGAATGATATGCTATTGCAAAAAGAAAACTGGAACACAAAGTTGCAAACCATGAAAAAGATAAGCATTTAAAAGAACATAGTTATCTTGTTTACCTCCCTCCATTAACTCAGTATAAATCTGACCAAATGAGGCATCGCTCGAATATGTCTTATAAAATGTATCAAATCCTAGCACATAGGTGTATATGGTACTGAGTAAAGTCACATGTCGATTGAGAGCATCAACCACCTTTATATAAACTGTCTGATTGGTGCCTCAATGAAAAAGTAAACTCCTGCAAAAAAAAACATTTAAATCTAGAGAATATTTACTCTCCCCATCATCTGAATAAACACTGTACTGACTTAAGCTTCAGAGTGTTTTTCTTGTAATTGTCATTGGGCTCACCAAGTCCTTCGAGTCTAGTTTTTATCAGCCCATATAAAGAATTCCCAATCTTTCTAATGAGGGTTTTTCACTCACCATCAACTAGCAATGTATGTCAAACATTGGGTTTATAATGTGATTAATAAAAGTTTAAAATGGGGAAATTTCTAATTATTACTTCATTTAATCGCAATGAACAAAAAAAAAAAATAATGTATTAACAATTGTGTTAAGAACAACTATTAGCCGAACCTATTAATTAATTAATTAATTGATATTGTGATTAAAGGGCCGTTTCTGGTTAGCTAGGAGATTACCTTATATTGACTGTAGCTTGCTCATAACATATTGGCGTACTAGTATTCTCAACTTGGCTACCCATTGGTCAAATAATCGAAGTTAATACTTATCTACTGCACATTCTTTGAAACATTTATGACTTTATCTTTTAAAAAGAGAAAAAGAAACAAAAAGAAATGGAAAGAAACAGAGGAAAAGTGTCTTTAAATACCCCCAGCTGGCTATGCAATATGATAAAGGAGACCGATAATAATGCATGAATTTCTTTATTAGCATATTGCTGATAGGTGACGAAACAGATCTAGTCCCCAACCACCCTACACCAACATTACAACTTGTATAAAATTATACATTTAATATCATATTATGAGTAAGTGCATACCAATTCATACGTTGAACAAAACACAGAATTTTATATGTAATGCATATGCCGGCGGCTGCCAGAGGAGGGATTTAATATTGATGGACTATTCGTGGATGGCGAGATGGTAATGGATGAGAATTAAAATGTATGTTTTTCATATGGTTTTTAGTTTGATTTTCTTCGTTTACTAATGGACATGGACATGGACAGCTAGATATAAATCCTGTTTTACAAGCTTTGTTCGAGATGTAAAGATTTAGCTCAATTATGAGCGTGAGTTGACTCGAAATATATATAAATACAAAAAAAATAATATGGATTTGATAATGTGATGTAGCTATCTTTGTAAATGAATAATCAAGCTTAAAAAGAATAAATTAAATTGAATGATTTTAATATTAAATCCATTCAAAAATATTAATTTAATATTTTTTCAATTTAAATATTTTTTTATTTAAAATATAGTTCAAACACATTAATCAAAGACAGCCTTACTCTCACAAAACAAATATTTGTTTTTGTTTGGTGGACTCAATCCAATGACACAGCCTTTCAGTTTAATATGATCTCAGATTCTTGTTAATTGCCTAGTAAACGGCCTGCCCAGTTGAATACAAAATTTTTTTTTCTTATTAACAAAACAAGCAAAAGCAGTAAAAAAGAAACACCTATATCCTTTGCAGTCTCGATCAACAGCCGACCTTTGCTTCGTTTGTTAGGTTATATTAAAAAAAATACTAAAAAAAGGAGAAGAAGAACCCAACATTGTAAGAAACAGCTTGTTTCAACTAACGAAACCAAACCAATAATCTCTTACAAATCTTCACCTTCAATCAAAAGCCAACAAAACTCTTATCATCATCTCTTACAATCATCTCTCTTTGTTTCTAAACAAAACTCTCTGTTATAATTCTTTCCATGGCAGTTTCCCCTCAAGTTTTCCCGCCAAGAAAACGGCGGCCGTCGGCCGGGGCATTCATACCACCAAAATTCTCCGACCAGAGACTTCTCCAAACTCTCCTTGAACTCTCCCAAGAAATCTCTTCTCTCAAACCTCTTCAATTCCTTCTAAAACGCAACTCTTCTTCAATCTTACGGAAGACGAAGATCCTTGCAATCTTATTCGAGGAACTCCTGAAAAACCCAATTCTGTTCTTATCTCCAACTCTCTTATGCTTCGAAGAAATGTACTTGGTTCTTCAAAGATTCAAGACTTTGCTTGAAGACTGCGTGAACGGAAGCAGGATGTGGCTATTGATGCAAAGCGATTCGGTTGCTAATAATTTCCTCGAGCTGACAGTAGAACTAGCAACCCTTTTGGATATCTTTCCTGTCAAGGAAGTCGAGATTAGCGAGGAAGTTGAAGAATTGTTTTTGTTGTTAAGAAAACAATGCTCTAAGGCTAAAACCTTTGTCGATAAAAGAGATTACAATTTGCGCCAAGACGTGTTAACAATGCTTGATCGGATTCAGAAAGAGATTGTCCCTGATCATTCAAAGCTAGCGGAGATTTTTTATTTGTTGGGGTTTCGCAATTCCTTATCCTGCAAAGAAGAAATTGAAAATCTTGAAGATGAAGTTCAGAACCAAAAAGATGAGAAATCGAAATCCGACTTGATTGCTTTGATAGGACTGGTTCGTTACGTGAAATGCGTGTTGTTTGAACCATCCACACCAGGCGCTGATTCCAGGAGTAAGAAATTAGCATCGGATGTCAACGTACCAGTGGATTTCCGGTGTCCGATAAGCCTGGATTTAATGCGGGATCCAGTTGTTGTGGCCACAGGTCAGACGTACGATCGTGAGAGTATTAATCTTTGGATTGAATCGGGGCACAACACTTGTCCGAAGACAGGCCAGGCCCTGGTCAACACCAACCTGATTCCTAACCGAGCTTTGAAGAATTTGATAGCCATGTGGTGCCGAGAGCAGAAAATTCCGTTTGAAACAGCGGAAGGCAACAACAGAATAGACCGCGTTATAAAAAGCAAGGCGGCTCTTGAGGCCAACAAAATGACAGTGTCGTTTCTGGTTAACAAAATTTCGGCCTCACAGTCAATGGAAGCAGTTAACGGAGTTATTTATGAGCTTCGTGCACTTGCGAAGTCTAACTCGGATTCCAGAGCCTGCATCGCCGAAGCTGGAGCTATTCCCGTGCTCGCACGATATTTAGGTCCGGATATAGGTTCAGAGTTTCCAAATTTACAAGTTAATGCCGTTACTGCTATGCTAAACCTTTCCATTCTAGAAGCGAACAAAACAAAGATCATTGAAAACGGCAGAGCTCTCAACGGCGTTATCGAGGTGTTACGCACTGGTGCCACTTGGGAGGCTAAAGGGAATGCGGCAGCAACTATATTCAGCCTATCTGGCGTGCACTCGTATAGGAAAAGACTTGGGAGGAAGACGCGTGTCGTTAAAGGATTGGTGGATTTAGCGAAAAGCGGGCCCGCGAGTTCGAAGAGAGATGCATTGGTGGCTATTTTGAATTTGGCGGGAGATAGGGAGACAGTTGGGAGGTTAGTTAAGGAAGGGGTGGTGGATATGGTTAATGAAGTGATCAATGAGATGCCGGAAGAAGCCGCCGCGGTGCTCGAAATGGTGGTGAAGAGAGGAGGAATAGTGGCAGTAGCTGCCGCATATAATGCTATTAAGAAGTTGGGTGGGTTAATGAGGGAAGGATCGGATATAGTAAGAGAAAGCGCTGCGGCAACACTTGTTACCATCTGTCGTAAGGGTGGGGCAGACACGATAGCAGAGCTGGCGTCGATAATGGGAATCGAGAGAATTATATGGGAATTATTGGCATCAGGAACAATGAGAGCAAGAAGAAAGGCTTCCACTTTGTTGAGGATTCTTAGAAGATGGGCAGCTGGTTTGGATGTTGAATTTTTTTACGGGCATAGTACTGTTGCAACTGTGAGTAGCGCATCATCAACAGTGGTGTTACCAGCTTAACACATTTACGTTTGTTATTTGCTTCTTAATTGTAAATAAATCTTAGGAATTTGTAAAAAAAATTCTTCTTTAAAGTGACAGTGAGTGTGTATTTTCTTCATCGGTTCCTTATTTCAGCTCGAAGCCATTTTTTTCTACCTTATTGCGAATAAAATTCATTGAGAATTTCAGTTTCTTTTATTTCTGGTGTCTCAATTATAAATTAATGAACAAGCCTAAATTTTGCATCTGTTGTAGGAGAAACCAAACAAGTTTGACGCTTTCTGAGAGAAACTTGAACTTGAGATCAAATCAAGCTGTAGAGCAAACCCAGAATGTGTGAAAGCCAAATGAGTCCACTACTGTTTTTTGAATTTCAACAGTTCAGCATCAGTATCTTTCCTGCGTATACTGTTTAGAGACTTCTATATATTACCCTCAATTGGTCAGTATTTTATAGGGAACAATGTGCAGAGTGAACAGACTTATGGCCATATACACCGACATGAAAACGGGCTTCTTGTAGAATTTATCATGGTCAGGCGCCAGGGATTCAATGGAAAAGATAAAGAGTATAGAATGTCAAAACCTCATATCAGAAACACGTTATTGTTCCTACCGAGAACCTTCAGAATGCTGACTTTCCTTTCTGAAGATAAGAGCTTGCTCCTAAAGTCTCCTGGAAATTACCGTCTCATAAATTGCTTCAGCATCACACACACAAAGTCCAAACGAGGACCAAATATTGCTCTTCCAGGAGGAAATGATGGCCAAGAAGGGGAGGAAGTGGTTAGCAAGTACAGGCCCTTGCTGCTTAATCTCCTCCCAAAGGGTCCCTTACCCTCCTCTGGTCCTAGCAAGTGCCCCAACAATGTTGTTAACTGATTTTTGTTAGTATCATCCATTACTAACAGTAGATTATAGCTATTTTTCACATTTTCTTCATTCTCGTATCTCACTGTTTCTTTTATTTCAAAATGGCTCGAAAACCTGGAGGCTAATGTTAGATGTAGCGACTGAATTATCTAAAAACAATAGAATCCAAACCAGGAAACTTGCTGTTGTTTGCGTGCAAGCTGGTTTATTAAATGGGAGTGAATTTTGATGTTTGGGTAGATCGAATTGAGTATTGATGGATTAAGCCCATGTAATTCTTTGAATTCAATTTATCGAACTTGAGAAAATAAGAAATGGATAAAGGTTTAGGTTTGGTCTCATGTAAAAGTGTGCCGGATCCTACCTCGATTAGTCTTGGATACATGGGCTTGGCCGATGTTCAAATATTAAACCCTTGTAGAATATTTGTATCAATAAACTTTCCATGTTGAAATTTAGTTGCCCAGTCCATGCATGGAGCTAGCTAGGTCTTATAAACTTGGATGCTGAAATTAATTTTCACCTCCCACGGAGCTAAGTCGATGGTCTCTCCTCTCTACACCAAACGTATAGAACTAAAATATTTTGAAATATAACCATCTAGGTGGTGGTCCAGTGATAAGAACTTGGAACCAAGAGGTTTGCTCCCTCTGTGGTCTCAGATTCAAACCATGTGGTTGTTCATATGATGATCACTGGAGGCTTACATGGTCGTTAACTTCAGGGCCCGTGGGATTAGTCGAGGTGCGCGCAAACTGGCCCGGACACCCACATTAAACTAAAAAAAAAATATATTTTGAAATATAATCGTATTAAATTGAGAGAATGTATCATGGAAATATGATTTATGTGACATTTTCATTTTGTAAATGGTTTTTTCCATCATATTTTTTAGTTGTCATGGAAAGATATCATCATATCAGTTTTCACGTCATCATATTGATTTTTCTCTAAACAATCTTCCATACTCATTTTATGAGTTTTCTGGTAAAAAAAAATAATATTGTGTAGAGGTTAATCTAATATGATATAGTTGACTTGATAACTTCAAAGATAACCCAAATGACCGGTCAAAATATATTTTGACTTAAAAATTTCAAGAGTACATCTTTTTTTTTAAAAAAATGATAAGATAATATGTGGGGTCGACCTAGGCCAATTTGTCAAATTCACGACTCAAGTCATGAGATTGTGATAATCCCATAAAAAATAAATCAAAATAATTTATGAATTTCAATTCCTAATTAGGATAAAATTAAAAAAAATCAATTAAATTAATGATACAAAAAAATAACTCAAGTCAACCTAAGTTAATTTACCATATCTGTCAAATTCACAATCCAAATCATTAGATCTCGAAAACTCCAAAGAAAACAATTAAAAACAAATATGGAGCTCATTACTTATCAAATCCAATATTAAATTATGAAATTAAATAAAAAACCTAAATTGATAACCCAAAAAAGAAGAAGTACTATTCTAGCTTATAGTGCTTTATGAGAAGGTGAACAATAAATTCATCTCAACTTTTTTATTTTGTTAATTTTATTAAATACCATTTAATTCTTACTTTATTTTCAAAGAAGATTATAATGATCTTTTTATAATATTAGCAACAATTTTATTCTATATCACCCACCAAGATATTTTTAAAATTTTACTTGGTTGTTTTTTTATGAATAAAATTTTATTCAACTCATGTGCTTGGATTGATTTTAGATGGGCCAAGCGTGTTGGGCCACTTAGGCCAATGTATTTGACTTTTATAGCTTTTTTCTTTAATTGTTTCCTTCAATTTAAATTTAATTTCTTTAAAATTAATTAATTTAGAATATATCATATATATTATTTAATTTAATTCTTTAGAATATATTTTATATTGTTTTATTAAACATCATTCTATTGTTACTTTTTTTTTAAGAAGACTATAATATTTTTTTTATAATACTAGCAAGCTTTTTTTTGTACAACCCACCATGATCTTACTTTTTTTTAAAAAAATTATTTGATTGCTTTCTTATCAACTTTTATTTTTCTTATATTATAATTAAATAAAAAATTATTTAAAAATAGTTAATAAACCTAGTTAGTTTTATGACCTGGGTAATAGGTTTACAGGAGTTGACCTTGGTTAATTTAAATATTATCATCTCAATATTTTAAAAATATTATCTTAATTTTTTAAGTCAAATCAGGTTTTGCCAGTTGTTCGTAGTGCCTTTAGCTCCTGTCAATTCAACTGGTCAGTATTGGATCAACTTTCAAACGAATTAATTTAAAACTTAGGTTAGGTAAAGTCAGGTTAGAAAATTTCAAGGTTAATTTGGTAGATCGAGTTTAATGATATTACTAGAGAGTTCATTGCGACAACAAACAAGCTAGGTGTTATTCTTGTGTTTTTTTATACACTTGTATCAAAATTATAAAAAAGAATATTTGTAATTGAAACTTGTTTTTAAAATAAAAATAAAATATTATTTAAAAAATAAATACTCATGTAAAACATTTCATGACTTCTATGCATCACCAAGAAAGTCGCCAACCACTAGAAGCTCTCGCACCGTGCCAATAGCCTAGTGACAAACCATCACGAAAAGCAAACACAACGCCATGGCAGAAACCACCATAAATGACCACTGATCGCTATCAACAGGTCCACTGCCATAAAACCTCAGTGCCACCCTCCACATCTTTTTTAACCTCAGAGCAACATCAACAACTAAGAAAGAGAGAACCAAAAACAAAGAAAATCGAAGCTTTTCACATTTTGATCTCTCCACTGGAGAGACGATAAGGATTACCTCCAGTGTAGAAGAAAGGAGAGAAGGGATTCGCTCCCAATAGCCAGCCAAACAAGCAATAATTTTGTGTGTGAATATTTAGGTCTCGTGATATGCCTCCTTTTATTGTTGTTAAAGGACTTGAGATCAATATGACTTTATTAAGAGTGTGTTTGGTATTGCGGTAACTGTTGTGGTTGTGATTTGAAAAAAGTTGTTTTATAAAAAGTATTTTTAATTGAAGTTGGTTTGAAAAAATAGGTGTTTGGTTAAAACTGTGGTTGAAATTGAGGTTGAAAAAAAAGTAGTTTAATGTGTTTGGTTAAAAATGCTTTTGAAATTGAGGTTATAAAATAATTTTAAAAAATATATATTAATATTTATAGTTTTTAATTTAAATATTATAAATTTAACTATTGCTATTACATCATGAAATAAATCATACTTTATATAAAATATTTTTTATTATTCCATTAAACTATCTACAATTCCATTACGTATGAAATTCATCTGACAAGAACTACAGTTTCCATGATTTTGAGCATGCAATAAAATTAGGTAAAATATTATCAGGAATAAAATTGAGATTACAGTATGAATAAATTTAATTCATCTTAAACTAATTTAAAAAAAAACAAAAAAAATTATTATTCATGTTCACGTGACGTGAACAGTGCAAGTAAAATCAATTAACTACTCTAGTTTTTCATTAAAAAAAAAAATATTCACATTAACAGAACAATAACTTAAGAATTAATTCATCCACGTGGCAGTGTGTGGATGATGATTGTTGCCAATGAAATACTCCTACTTGAGCTGAGAAGGAAGGAAGCAAACAAGAAATTGGGTGGGCCCTTGAGATTTTCTTTCCCTTCGCAGCAGACGGGCAAAAGTGAATTGAAAAGCAGCAATTTTCTGCTTCACAAAATCGGCGGTACAAACTTAATTTTCAATGAGACTCATCTTCAAAATCTATGTTTCAAATACTTATCAAACGATTAAAAATTGTGGTTGGAACAAAACACAGTTCCAACCACAATACCAAACACCTTCTAAGATTCATTAAATGTGAATGAATGTTTTTAAGTTCATTTTCAACATAATATAAGAAACAAGCTTAAAGTTTAATTTATCATTTATTATCTTTTTAAATTAAACATTTGTATTTTAAAAGAGATAATTAGACCTTGTTAGATCCATATATCTCAAATCATTATTTTAGAATTAATAAATTTTTATTATAATTTAGAAAAGAATATTACCACTACTTTATTATTGGAAATAAACACAATACAAGTTACCATGCACAATCAACTTTATTAATCCTGAATAAATTGAGATCACCGAAATGTGTAGTAAGACGTGCAAAAAGGACAAAAGTTACAAAAGGAAACCATAAAACTCCGAGTATTAAGTTAGTGTTCGGTTTAGCTTTTGTGGTTGAGTTTGAGGTTGGATACAATCCATTTATGCACAAAACTCAACCACAAAAGCTATTTTTTATTGCTTTTCTTAGCTTTTTTATGGGTCCCACACACAAAACTCCACCTCCACCTTAAAAACAAACACCCTCTATCTGAAACTCCGTGACTAACCCACCACCTTCGCCTTTTCTACTTCGAAGGGTGAATTGAGAGACAGAAAGAAGATTAATCAAGTAACATACAAGACCAAGCGAATACACACACAACACAAATACCTAGAAGTACTCTACATACAGCCCCATCCGAATCACCCTACACTCCTTCAATCTACACATCACGTAAATATCAATTGAGGGACCCATTATCGAACAACACTATCTGCAAAAAGATTTGTGATTGAGAAAATCATTAGATTCATTTGTATTAAACGTATGAAGTTTCATTTGGCACAACAACATTGTCCTCATCCCGTGCATTGACAGTTTTTCACCTAGAGGTTTTAGTTAGTTGAGATGTCCCATTTTATCAATGCGGCCCCTCTTGAATCCAATGATTAAACAACTTAAGATTTCGTTTAATTATAGTTGGTTTGATGTGTCACAACTCCGTTTGTTTTTTATTTTAAAAATATTTTTAAATTGTTTCGATATATTAAAATCATGAATAATTTTTAAAAAATAAAATAAATATATTTTATTATATTTTCAAATAAAAAATACTTTAATAAACAACTATTATAACCCTCGAATGTAAATATTACACACCGAATACGCAATTAGCTTGTAACGAGGGGAAAATAAAGAATCACATGCACCATATATATCATCTTTAAATCACGTCCGTCATCTTTCACTCTGTATTAGATGAAGACTACACGAGAGGGTCTTCCGCCATTGAAGCCAGAAATTTAAGCGGTGGTCGGGTGGCTCTTATTCGTCACACATCTTGACAAACATCTTGGTTTATCTTTGACGTCTTAGCATTAATATAATCCTCAATTATCATTGAACCAACTGGTTTTTCAGACAGTACCGTTGGTCGTGAGGTATACAATAAATGTTTGTTTCGTCTTGTTGTTTTCACCGTCCAACCCCTCCCCTTTTTTTACGTTTTATTTTATTTGAGTAAATTATAATTTATTTCGTGTTATATACTGCATGTAGTTTTGAAAATCACCGTTCTCTTGATCAAAGTTGACTGTAATTTTTTTTTTAGATTATCACTTTTAAATGCATTTTAGATTTTATAAATTTAACTACAAATAAAGGATATTTTTCATAAAAAAGTTAATTGTTATGAAAATATAATAAAAAGGATTAAGTTATAATTAAAAAAAAATACAGAGATTCGGTATTGGATTTATCATCTAACTATTTCATTAAAAACACATGAGTCAAACAATAATTTACATTTTCTTTTCTTTTCTTTGTTTTTTTTTTTTTTGGATTGATGGCCAAAACTATATTAACAAATTAGTAACTAAAGGAGCTCAGATAAAAACACTATGAATCAAGACTGTAAATTGTTTATTGATTGTTTTGTATGCTGTGCATAGTTTTTAAAATACATTTGTTTTGAAAACAATTAGAGTTGCACAAAATGAAATGATTAAGAAAAAAGATTTTTCCATGTTTTTTATGTAAGCAGTTAATAAATATTATGGGACATCATAATGAAAAAATGGATAGACTAAATACAAGTGCGAAGTACTAATTACAACCTATGTACTGCAAATTAAAAAAAAAATACTCAATTAATTTTTTTATTTTTATTTTATAACATTAACAAATAATTGATGAAATTTAACTGCAGGCATGGCATTCTCAGAAATTGTAGGGACAAATGTCAAGGTGATTACTAATAGTTTAAAAGATTTTGACATCAAATTCAAGCAAAAGGGTCCTTGTAAAAGCGATAATGACTGTCCTTCACGCATTTTCATCATTTTTACTCAAACAGCTTAAAACAGCTTTCTTGATTTCTTTTATGCATTTTCATCATTTTTCAATTGTTGTTACAAGTGTGTTTTATTTTTAATTGTGTGTATATAGATTAACTTACGTATATTTTGACTAATTCTCTAAAATTTTAAAATTAACAATCAAATAAATTTTTAATAATTCTAAGATTTGTGACACTGTTACATTGCATGTGTTGGTCTTTTACATTACAGTGGTTTCACTTTTCCGTTTGTTGTGTTCGATTCCTTCTTTTATTTTGTGGATTCTGATGCTCCCTTTGTTTGTCGTTTGTGTATTGATTCCAACAGGTTCTTCTAGCTAGGATTGGGAGAGTGTGTTGGGCTTATTCTCCAGATTTGTTTTGTTTTTTTTCTCTTCGTTCTGCCATGCTCTTACGTTTATCAAGTTGTGTTTTCTTCTCTTTTCATCTTTGTTCTTTTGGAGGGTTTTTGCTTTATCTAGCTTTTTTCCCCCTATGTTATAGAGCAGTACATGAATATTCGTGCATGAATCATACATGACTTTAGAGCACCATCGTACGTCAAATTCCAGTACATAAGCCTCCACCGTAGACATGAAATGCATGTGATTTTAGAAGGCAAGATCTGCATTTAAAATAAGGCATTTTTTTTTAGCTTTCATGGCTTTCCTATGTGTTTGGCTTTTTCTTCTTCTTTTTTATTAGGCTATGGTGTTGCTTCTATGCTCTACTGTTGGTTTTGCCTTGTGTGTTATGTTGTGGTTTTTTCTTCTTCTTCTTATGGGTTGAACCTTTTCTTCTAAATCATTATAGGGTTGTCAGTCAAGTTGCTAAGAAAAACAAACTTTGGAATTTGGTCGCTTTTGGTTTGTTTGGTCTTTTTTTTTTACTTTAACGTGAGTGTTCGAGTCAGCTTGCGTGCACCTCAACTAATCTCACGGGCCCTGAAGTTAACGACCATGTAAGCCTCCAATGACCATCACATGAGTAACCACAGGGTTCGAACCTGAGACCATAGAGGGAGCAAACCTCTTGGTCCCAAGCTCTTACCACTGGGCTACCACCTAGATGATTTGGTTTGTTTGGTTTTGATATATATAAAAATGGAGTTATATGAAAAGAATGTGGCAGGGCATATAAGCCCTTCCATGCATGTTTATTGTCATTCATCTTTTTTCTCTCAAGATTGGTTGTTTTCCATCTGTCTATTGAACATGTTTGGGTTTTAAGGCCTCATTGGAGTGGGGATTTTTCTTTTGCTTTATTTTTTGTCTATTTTTGCCTGTAATCTTTGAAATGTTTCCCGTAATTTTCTGTTTACGTGAATGATTAGTTTTCATGGAGTCATTTTTTATGGTTTCTTTGCCTTTTAATCTACTCTTTGCTAGTTTGTCCCGGGGATTGAGCGTGTCTGCAAATGGTATGATAATCTTTTTTTTTTTTTTTGCACATTTTTAGTCTCCTTTGGCAATCCCTTTTTGCCCTCCACTTGGTGTTGTTCCAGTCAATTATTGCACATTCCAATCTCAACACATGCTTGACCTTTTCTTTCATGTTGCTCTGTTTTTTTTTTTTTTTTCAGGCCATTGTTGACTCATTATTCCTTGTGCTCGTTTCATGTGGTGTTTGGATGGATTCTTTCATACTCTTTTTTTCTTATTGAGATCTCAATGTAACTTGCTCAGTGTTTGATATTCATTATGTTCTATTATTGAATTCACATTTTGATTTCCTACCATTGTTGGGTTTGATTTGTTCCACGGAGCCTTTGTTTTTATCCTTTTAGGTTTATTTTATTCTTTTAAAGATTTCATGATTTTTTCTCGTCCTTTTCATTATTTTGAATTTTTTTCCAAATCTAAGTCTTGTTCGACTCAAATACATTAATTTCTTTACAAGTTTTTAATATCTTTCTTTATCAATTATCTTCCATTTACTCTATATATAATTTTATACCTGTCAACCGGTTAACATGCTAACATATCAATTTCATATAAAAGATCCAAGGTATATTTTCTTTGTGATAATTTTTTTTTTTTAGATTGAGATGCTTGGATTCCATGAAAAAACTTTCAAGGATCTAGATCTTTCATTTTAAATTCTTTGGCCAAGTATTCTTATAAGTGCCGTCCTTTCTTTAGAATCATTTCTAGTGACCACCATATTATCTATATAATGTGTGATTCGAATTGCTTTAGTTATAACCAAAACGCTATTATAGATTTTGTGAACCTTTTAAACTATGCTCTCAGGTATTGTTTTAATCTATATAATGATTTCTTCAACCTACACATCTTCTATGTAATCATTCATACCTTTCAAATATTATGCATCTTGGTGGGAGATCCATATATATATATATATATATATATATATATATATATATATATATATATATATATATATATATAATTCACCATACATAAAGGCATTCTTCACATTGAATTGTTGTAATGACCAGCCTAGGTTTTTAACTAAAGATAATAAGACTTGAATTGTGTTGATCTTGGCTACACATGAAAATATCTCTATGTAATCATTCCTATAAGTTTGAGTATAACCTTTTACTATCAGTCTTGTTTTAAAGTTTTCAAATATGTCATCAACCATGTACTTTATCATGTAAATCCATTGGCATCTAATTGGTTTCTTTCCTGGTGGAAGACCAATAAGTTTTTGTGTTCCATTTTTGTATAAGAATTTCATCTTCTTCTTTTTTCAATATTTTCCACCTCGGGTTAGCTAAAAAATTTTATATATTATTAAGAATAAATGTGGTAGATGATTTATTAAAGCAAGTTATATTTGATTTTGATAACTAATAGTTAGACACATAATGACTCATAAGATATTTGTCTTTACTAGAAAGTTTGGTCTCATATCTGGGTTTATGAATGCTTCTGGTATGATGATATGGTGATTTTTCTTATGACTCGGATATTAAGTCATAAACATCCTCAACACTCGATTGGTTTGATAAATTAGTTATCAGAAATTTAAAATCAGTTAAATTATTTGTCGGAAAAGCATTTTTTAGAGTCATATCTTTCAGCTTTTAGGTGTTCATCACCGTTTCAATTAAAAAATACACCACTAATACAATTCACCATTTTCTCATTAATTATCTAATCCAGATTGTAAATCACTTTGACTAAAATCCTATTTGATTTAAATAAAATTATATTCTAGATTTTTAATTTCTTTACGTTACCTTTATTTTTTGAAGTTCAAACTTGAGAAAAAATACATGATGTCTTCATAAAAAGTAAATCTTTTATAATTTTACTTTATATATAATTTCATACCTATCAACCGGTTAACATGCTAAAATATCAATTTCTTATAAAAAATCAGGGTATATTTTCTTTGTGATAGAATTTTTTTTTTTAAGATTGAGATACTTAGATTCCATAAAAAAACTTTCAAGGATCTAGATCTTTAATTTTAAATTCTTTGGCCAAGTATTCTTGTAAGGTCGTCTTTTCTTTAGAATCATTTCTAGTGACCACTATATCATCTATATAATGTGTGATTCGAATTGCTTTGGTATAATCAAAACGCTATCATAGATTTTGTGAACCTTTTAAACTATGCTCTCAGGTATTATTTTAATCCATACAATGATTTCTTCAACCTACACATCTTCTAATCATACCTTTCAAGTATTATGCATCCTGGTGGGAGATCCATATAGATAATTTTTTTAATAATTCACCATAATAGAGGCATTTTTCATATTGAATTGTTGTAATGACCAACCTAGGTTTTTAACTAAAGATAATAAGACTTGAATTGTGTTGATCTTGGCTACACATGAAAATGTCTCTATGTAATCATTCCTATAAGTTTGAGTGTAACTTTTTACCATCAGTCTTGTTTTAAAGTGTTCAAATATGTCATCAACCATGTGCTTTATCATGTAAATCGATTGGCATCTAACTGGTTTCTTTCCTGGTAGAAGATCAATAAGTTTTTGTGTTCCATTTTTGTATAAGAATTTCATCTCTTTTTTTTTTTTTAATATTTTCCACCTCAGGTTAGCTAAAACTTTTTATATATTATTAAGAATAAATGTGGTAGATGATTTATTAAAACAAGTTATATTTGATTTTGATAACCAATAGCTAGACACATAATGACTCATGAGATATTTGTCTTTACTAGAAAGTTTGGTCTCATATCTGGGTTTATGAATGCTTCTGGTATGATGATATGGTGATTTTTCTTATAACTCGGATATTAAGTCATAAACATCCTCAACACTCGATTGGTTTGATAAATTAGTTATCATAAATTTAAAATCAGTTAAATTATTTGTCGAAAAAGCATTTTTTAGAGTCATATCTTTAGCTTTTAGGTGTTCATCACCGTTTCAATTAAAAAATACACCACTAATACAATTCATCATTTTCTCATTAATTATCTAATCCAGATTGTAAATCACTTTGACTAAAATCCTATTTGATTTAAATAAAATTATATTCTAGATTTTTAATTATTTTACGTTACCTTTACCTTCTGAAGTTCAAACTTGGGAAAAAAATACATGATGTCTTCATAAAAAGCAACATCTATTGTTATCAATATTTTTTTATTATAGTTTTTTGGAGCAACATCATCTCTCTCATCTTCCACACATCACAAAATATCATTCAAAACAAAGTGATGATGTTTTTGTGTCTAGTGGGATCACTACCAGAAAACCGGAGAAAAGCAACGGAATTACCGACGGAATATTTCCGTCGGTATAAATTACCGACGGAAATAATTCCGTCTCAAAATCTGTCGGTATATACCGACGGAATTTTTCCGTCGGTATATACCGACAGATTTACCGACGGGGTATACAGTTCGTCTGGAAAAATGCAACGGCGCGGTGACGTCAGGCGATTTTACCGACGGAAATTACCGAGGGATTCAAACTGAGATGGCCGTACAGTGACGTGGCTCAGTCACCGACGGCATCACCGACGGAATCACCGACGGAAGTAATCCGTCGGTGATTCCATCGGAAAAAGTGATTATATGACCCATCTGCCGACACTCTCTTCCTATGTTTCTCCTTCTTCTTCTTTCCCATCCCACCTCTCCCCTCCCAAACTGCAGCTCCCCTCCCAAACTGCAGCCAAACACCCATCCCAAACTCTCCACTATTCTCAACACGAGCACTCCGGTTTCTTATATCTTGTACGTGGTCACAATATCCGTTTCTTGTAGATTTTATCATTTTTTTGTAAGTAAATCTATCCTTTTTAGTTTTAATATTTAATTGTGAATTTTATTGTTTTAGTATATGTATTTTGTTAACGTTTGTACTTGTTTAATTGTTATTTATCAAAGAAACTTGTAGTATGAATATTGTATAATATTTTTGTAGTTGTTATAGTTTGTTTTAGATTTTATCAAATTATATTTGTTTGTAAATTGTTGAAATTTTGTTTGAATTACACCGAATTAAATGTGTCGTTGTGATGAAATAAATAATTAATAGCTTGTTTAAGTATCTTGTTTAATTGTTATCAATTATATTTGGAAGTTGTGATTTCTGTAAGTTTATATATGTATAAATTTGTATGTATGAACGTTGATAGTTGATAATTGATAATGAATATTTAACATAAGTGTTGTTTTAGTTTGTTGGATAATGTCGGGGAAAACCAATATTTTTGTTATGTTTTATAGAGGTTCAATAGAAGTCATGGATGATCGTTCATGGATGTATCGGGACTCACCCCAAGGATTGCGGAGGATGGATTATTGTAACGGTGTCCAGGGTTTTATTAATTTCGCAACATCTATTCCGAGGAATTTTACTGATGGCGGTATTAGGTGTCCATGCAGGAAGTGTAAAAATTTAAAGTTTCTGCATCAAGATGTTGTAACAATGCATCTTCTAACCAAAGGGTTCATGGAAGATTACATGTGTTGGTATGCTCACGGAGAACTATTTGTTCCTGATGAGAGCATGGAAGAACAGGTGGTTGGGTCAACTTCTAGTGCTAGCAACATGCATGAAGTTGGAAATGAGAACAGTAATCCTTACAGGAATATGGTTATGGATGCAATGAGAATGAGTGAAGGTAATGTCAGGGAATGTCCAATCGTAGAAGAAGAACCTAATGCAGATGCAGCAAGGTTTTTTTGATCTGTTGAGAGATTCTGACGAACCATTATGGGATGGTTGCACGAACCATAGTAAATTATCAGCCGTAGCACAGGTGTTCACCATCAAGTCAGATCACGGGTTGAGTGAGGCCGGTTATGACAAGATTATTGAATGGGCGAGAAGCATTTTACCTGAAGGGAACAGGCTGAAAGAGAACTTCTATGCTGCCAAGTCCATGATGAAACCCCTCGGTTTAGGATACCAGAAAATTGATATATGCCCTAACTTCTGCATGTTATACTACCTTGAAAATGCTGAGATGACCGAGTGCATGACATGCGGGCATTCCCGTTACAAACCCAGAACTGGTAGAGGGAAGACTCTCGTGGCATATAAAAAACTTAGATACTTCCCAATCACACCTAGACTGCAGAGGTTATTCATGTCACCAAGGACTGCTGAGCACATGACATGGCACCAATCACACCATGCGGTTGATGGAGTGATGGTTCATCCTTCTGACGGTGAAGCCTGGAAACACTTTAACAGTATGCATCCTCCCTTTTCAGCTGAATCAAGGAACGTGCGTCTTGGGTTGTGTACAGACGGATTCAACCCCTTCGGGTCATTTGCTGCTCCTTATTCTTGTTGGCCAGTCATACTGACGGTTTATAACTTGCCACCGGGGATGTGTATGAGGCCGGAGTTCATGTTTTTATCTATGGTCATACCAGGTCCGAGCAGTCCGGGGCGGAATATAGATGTTTGTCTTCGTCCGTTGATTGATGAGTTGATGCAGTTGTGGTCCTCTGGAGCTTTGACTTATGACATCTCGAGGAAACAAAATTTTGTTATGAGAGCGGCTTTGATGTGGACTATCAATGATTTCCCAGCTTATGGAATGGTTTCTGGTTGGAGCACGCATGGAAAGCTAGCATGTCCATATTGTATGGAGAACAACAAGGCATTCACGCTAACAAACGGGGGTAAAGCTTCTTTTTTTGACTGTCACCGTCGTTTCTTGCCACATAACCACAGGTACAGAAAGAACAGAAAGGATTTTTTTGTTGGCAGAGTTGAAAATGATGTTGCACCCCCGCGTCTTTCCGGTGAAGAATTGTTTGATGTTGTGTCAGAGTACGGTGAAATTGTGTTTGGTCTCCAATCAGGTAAGCAGAAGTTTCCTGGTTTTGGTTTGACCCATAATTGGGTGAAGCGAAGTATATTTTGGGAGCTTCCTTATTGGAAGACCAATCTTCTCCGCCATAACCTTGACGTCATGCACATTGAAAAGAACGTGTTTGAGAACATTTTCAACACCGTCATGGATGTGAAGGGGAAGACAAAGGACAACATCAAGGCTAGATTGGATGTAGCGCTGTTTTGTAACCGTAAAAATATGGAGTTGGTTTGTGATGGGTCACGGGTCGCAAAACCAAGAGCAAGCTTCGTGCTAGAGAAAAACGCACAACTACTAGTCTACAAATGGCTTAAGAGTTTGCGTTTCCCCGATGGACATGCCTCGAACATATCAAGGCTGGTTAATACGGAGGAATGTAGATTATATGGAATGAAGAGTCATGACTGCCATGTGTTTATGCAAACACTCATCCCATTAGCTTTTCGTGATTTGTTGCCAAAGGGGATATGGGATGCACTAACGGAGATTAGTCATTTCTTTAGAGACATATGCTCTAGCAAGTTGAATGTTGATCACATTGAAAGGCTTGAAAAGAATATCGTCGAGACAATATGCAAACTTGAGATGATATTCCCTCCATCATTTTTTGACTCAATGGAGCATCTACCCGTACATTTACCGTTTGAGGTAAAAGTTGGAGGACCGGTCCAGTACAGATGGATGTATCCATTCGAGAGGTTAGATATTACAGTTGCTATGACATTTATAATTAAATGTTTTTATTTTTATTTTAATGTTTTTAATTGATAATTTTTTATTAATATATATGCAGGTACTTGTTCAATCTTAAAAAAAAGGTTAAGAACAAGGCGCATGTTGAGGCGTCAATATGTGAGGCGTATATTGTTGAGGAGATCTCAACATTTATCTCATACTATTTCGAACCTCATTTGAGAACGAGGATAAACCGTGTTCCACGGCATGATGATGGTGGTGAAGTGCATTCAAGTGGGAACTTGTCAATATTCTCCAATCCTGGACGACCCACACCTAAAAATGCCGTGAGGGGAAGATATTTGTCTGAAATAGAGTTCAGACAAGCACACAATTATGTCCTATTTAACTGTGATGAGCTGAGACCTTTTATTAAGTAAGTAGATGTTCGACTTAAACTTTGTCAAGAGTGTACGATTTATGTTTTGTGATACCATACACTCATATACTTTGGAACAAACTTGCAGGCAACATCGACGATACTTACTGTCCAATAACTCACAGCTGACCGAATCCCAGATCTTTCAATTACAAGATGAACAATTTGCCACATGGTTTAGAACACATGTAAGTCCTATCACAAACTCATTTTCTCTTGCAATGTAATTAATTGTAGTCAATGTTACATAATATCCGTTTACTGATTATTGTTGTATTTAATTTACAAGCTAGGTTTATCAAATGGGAGGTAGTGCTGCTATTTCACTGTCTTTACTATGTCTGGGCCCTGAAAGAAAAGTCAAGTGCTATAATGGATATTTTGTCAATGGATATGTCTTTCATACTGAAGAATACGGGCATGAAAGAAAGACATACAACAACGGTGTTTGTATTAAGGGATCGACTTCTAGTGAGTTTGAAGTTGACTACTACGGTAGATTGGAAGAGGTCATCGAACTGCAATATCATAGCGAGCAAAATAGAGTGTTTTTATTCAAATGCTATTGGTATGACACAACTGACAGAGGAATCAGAGTAGATCCTCACTATGGTCTCGTTGAAATCAACTCAAAAGCTAGACACCGCAACGTAAACGACGTCTTTGTTTTCGCAAAGCAATGCCAACAAGTTTATTACACATGCACCCCTTCCTTTAGAAAGGACCGATCAAGAGTTGATTGGTTATCCGTTTTAAAAACAAAACCCAAGGGTCGTGTCGAGGTTGTTCAGGATGAGAACGAAGACACAAGTGTGATAGATGAAGTCTTTCAAGCTAGTGAGTTGGTTGAACCATACCGAGTTGCTCCGTCGATTGACTTAGAAGAAAATTCGAATTTTCGTGTTTCAACGATAGTCTTGTTGATGTTGACGCAGAGGAGTTGAATGTTGTTCTGAGATCTACTAGTGGAAAAAAGAATGTTGTTGAAGAAGATGATAACGAAATGGAAGAGTGCGATGAAGCTGATGATAACAATTCAATAGAGGACGAAGATGAAAATTCCGATTAACTAAACATGTTATAAAGCCTTATTTTTATAATGTAATAATTTGAAACATGAAATATTTATTCTTCTTTAAGGGTCAGCCTCTGTTATTGTGTTGTGTGTGCTGTAAGATTTCAATTTAAGATTTTTTGAGAGGGTTACATAAAAAAAAATAAGAAAAATTTACCACATTCACCGACGGATATACCGACGGAATATAAACCGTTGGTATTTCACAGAGAGTTGCAAAATAAATTACGGGATTTTGCCACATTTACCGACGGAATATAACCGTCGGTATTTCACAGAGAGTTGCAAAATAAATTACGCGATTTTGCCACATTCACCGACGGATTTCCGACGGATGTTCCGACGTTATTACTGACGGATTAACCGACGGAATCACCGACGGATGGTCGCACGCATGTCTGACACGTGTCCGTCTGCACAATTTCCGACGGCATTCCCGACGTCCAATGCCGACGGCCTTACCGACGGACCACGCATGTCTGACACGTGTCGGTCTGCACTATTACCGACGGAAATTCCGACGGCATTGCCGACGGATAGAAAAGTTTGGCGGGATATTCCAAAATTTTCGGTGCGAATTTCAATTAATTTCCGACGGAATTACCGACGGAAATTAATTGCACCGACAGCAATTAATTTCCGTCGGTAATTCCGTCGGAAATTAAGCTTTATATACCGGCCCCCCACCCCCCCCCCCCCCCCCGCACTCCCTTTCTCTTCTCCTCTTCTCCTCTTCTCCCTTTCTCCTCTCCTCTTCTCCCTTTCTCTTCTTCTCTCATTTATATTTAGCTTTTAGAAGGATTTTATTGTTTTGGTGGTAGTTTTAAAAGGTATGTATATTTTTTTCTTTATCTTTGTATTTTTTTTATTTAATTATGATTATTTTTTTTGGTGTTTTTGTTTTGTATATTGTTTGTAGATAACATCTTAAATTCAACACATTATTAAGGTAAGCATTTTTTATTCCCAAATTTATTTTGAATTGATATAATGTTTTTTAGTTTTGTGTATTGTTTGTTTTTGTTTATGTTGTGTGTTGTGTAGTGTTTTTAGTTTTTTAATTTTATTTATTAATTTTAGTTTTTTAGTTTTGATATTTGTTTTATTGGTATAATTGTTATTGTTGAATTTATGTTAAAATGTTAATTTATATATAATTGTTATTGTTGATTATTTTAAAAATGTTAATTTTATATATGAATTGCTTTAATTAGTTTATCTTAATTAGGATATTTTGTGTGTATTGGTATAATTGTTATTGTTGAATTTATGTTAAAAATGTTAATTTATATATAATTGTTATTGTTGATTTATTTTAAAAATGTTAATTTATATATATAGAATTGCTTTTAATTAGTTTATCTTAATTTAGGATATTATTGTGTGTATTGGTATAATTGTTAATGTTGAATTTATGTTAAAAATGTTAATTTATATATATAATTGTTATTGTTGATTTATTTTAAAATGTTAATTTATATATATAGAATTGCTTTTAATTACTTTAATCTAATGTTTGTAACTCTAAGTACCAATTTAACAATGAATGTTCATAGTTGTAATTCTATATGATGTTATTGAGAAAAATGTTGTATTGATGATGATGAGTTGGGTTGAGATCCAGGATGATGGATCGGGATGTGAAATAAAATTGGAAGTGTAATATGATTTTGTCGACAACTTGGGACCCCCCAGTACAGGGGAGACTCTGTCGAATTTTTTTAAATAATCGAAGTTAATTATGTAATTATTCGTATACATTTGTGTAGATGCGTAGAATGAAATCTACAGCACGTCGTCAGAAGACGGTTGCAGCTAGTTCTTCTAGCAGCGAGGAGGATGTATCCTTAGGTGCTGATCACGGCGAGGAATCTACGCCAACTTGTGATGCTGCCTCTTCTAGCGCGGTTTCACAGCGCAGAAGCGGTGTGCCTTCACAGCGGGGTCAATTTACCCGCAAGTACCCAGGCACAATGGAAGGATGACCTCTCAATGTAAGTTTGTTTAGGTTTTAGTTTTTATTTTATATACTTATAACATAATTTATGAACAACTAATTAATATTAATTACTACTTTTATTTAATTTCAGGTTCACAAACATTGAGGCTGCAAGGACTATAACATTGGCGTTTAAATCGTCGATGGAGATTCCATTGTTTCAATGGAGCCAGGTTTCCAAACATCCTGAGTGGAAACCTAATATCGATGCATGGTTTAAACGATTTCAGGTCGGTGATTAATTTTTAATTTCCAGCTTGAATTTAATAAATGATTTTTATAATTTTATATCTTGTACTATTTTTATTTTATATGAATTATTTATATACACAGAACAAATTTGAGTGGGATAGGGCGGACAACAATGTTGTGAGGAGGGTGTGGGAGAATCACGCGGCAACTAGGTAACATAAAAAATAATATTTATTTTTGTTTTATAATTTTATTTTTTAAATTCTAATTTGTTACTATGGAAGTAGGTTGCGTGATTTTTGGTATGACACCCAAAAAAAATCAAAAAGACATGCGAGGGATATCGGTCTTGAAGGATGGAATGAGGTGGCGGTTTGGCAGGAATTCAAACCGCCATTCATCTCGGGGGAAATATGGACGGCATATATTGAGCACGTGACCTCAGAGCGGTTCTCACGGCGCTCACAGTCCGGCGCCGACAACCGGAACCGGCAAATTCATGGTTCGGTGACCACGCACACTGGCGGATCCGTCCCATTCAGCGCACATGCAAAGCGGATGGTAAGATTAATTTTAATGAAATATATCGTTAATTAATTTGTCGTTCCTTATAATATATTTAACTTTCAATCTATTTTTTCCTTACAGGCTGCGTCTCTTGGACGTGAACCGAGTCCAATGGAGCTGTTTCTAGAGACGCATGTGCGGAGTCAAGACCGCCAAAAGGGGGTGCAGCAGTTCGTGGACAACCGTGCTCAGCACTTCGTGGTATGTTCGTCCATTCATTTTATTTTGTAAGTTATTATTTTCTTGAATTGCATCTTGAATTGCATTTGATGATTTTTTTACCGATGGAATTTTCAGGAGACCTATAATAGCCGGTTGAGGGAGAGATATGGGGACAATCCGTCGACCCATCCAGATTTCGATCCAGATTTGTGGATGGAGGCGGGATCGTCTGGTGGACCCGATAAAAATAGGGTCTACGGGCTCTCCAACACTACGGCTGACAACTTGCGTTCGACTCGTAGTGTCTCAACAGTTGGAAGCTCTCCATCAGTATCGAACACCCAGTCTGAGGAGTTCATTGCGTTGAAACAACAATATCAACAACTCTCGACGAATTATGATGAGCTCCGTCAAATAGTCATGGAGATGAGATCAAAGATGGGTGACGATACTTGTGCCGCTTCCTTTTGGCCGTATGGTCCCGGGAACAACCAGCCTCCTCCTCCTCCGCCTCCTCCTCCAGCTCCGCCGCTATTCTAGTTTAATTTTGTTTTTTAAACACATTAAATTTGTAATGAATATTATTTAACATTACTTTTACATTTTTAATGTTTAATGCATTTCTATTTGTTTATTAAGGTTTTTTACAATTAAAAATTATTTTTTTTTTATATATTTTAAATACTTACCGACGGATATACCGACGGATACTATCCGTCGGTATTCAACAGAGAGTTGCCGAATAATTACCATCCATGCCATTTTACCGACGGCATCACCGACGGATAATATCCGTCGGTATTTCACAGAGAGTTGCAACAAATTACCAGCCATGCCATAATTACCGACGGATTTTCCGTCGGTAATGCCGTCGGTAATTACCCTTGAAATTACCGACGGATTTATTCCGTCGGTAATGTTCCCGCGGGAAATTTTTTTTTGCGCGCGCGTGTATCCGTCTGTAAACCGTCGGTGTTTCCGTTGGTAGCCGGTTTTTTTTTATTTGCGATGGAATTAGCGACGGAATTGGGATTTACCGACGACTGTTTTACCGACGGACGTTTTCCGTCGGTGAAGCCGTCGGTATTATTGTTACCGACGGATTGCATTTCTGTTGCCGACGGAATTAGTCCGTCGGTAAAACTGGATAATGTTGTAGTGGATTTGTTTAGTTAACTGTGGAAAAAATTCAAGAATTTAAGGATTGCAAAAAGAAAATTCAAGGGTTCAAGAATTCTTAGTAACCTAGCTCCGCTATCATGTTTTCTATAGGAAAAAAAAATACTTTTCTAATTTATTTATTGAAATAATGAGAGAGGAACGAACTTAGAAAAATAATTATATAAGAAAAAAACAAGTATCTAAATATATATTTAAAAAATCAGAAAATCTCAACATCATATTTCGTATAAAGTTTTTTACAACTGCCAAAACATCATGGTCAAATGTTTTAAATTTAGTTCACACCGACGGAATTGTTTTTCCTCTGCATATGGTGGAATAATTATGGACGCAAATGTTGATTTTGTCTTCGTTTTGGCCATTGAGCGGAACGTGTGCATGGTTACAAAGTTAGAATAGAGACATGAGCACATGAGAGGCTGCCATTTTTACTGAACTGTTCATCTTTGAACATCCTATACACAATACTCCCCCACCATGTTAGATTTTCCTATGATTTTTGTCTCCCACACGTGCACTTACTTTAAGCATCATCCCATTTCTTGATCTAACAGCAAGAGCTAGGTGTTTATTGCAACAAAAGGGAAAAAGAAAAAGAAAACAGAGGGCGGGGGTGTTTGAGGACAATTTGTTATTAATTATGTTCTACATGAAAAATTTCCTGACATGAAACTTCACTTGGTTTGTAATGCCGAGGATATTTTACTTCGGACTAATAAATAGAAAGGGAAGGGCTTTGTAGCTTTTAATTCATTAACTGTGGAAGTGATGACTTTTTAGGATGTTACTTTTATAGTTTTGAAACTTGATGTGGTCCGGTGTATTGATTTGGGAACTGAGTAATTTGGGGTTGAAACCAGGCCGAGTTGAAAAAAATAAGAAAAGAAAAAACTCGGCATGACCGGGCAAAACCCTGTCAAAAACCCAGTTGAGACCTTTTGAATTTTGTTTTTTTTATTAAAACAATGTTGTTTTAATTAAAAAAAGAATTAACCCGATGATCTGATCAAAACATGAAACCTGGACCTTGAACTAGGTCGGGTCTGAAACTATGATTATTGCGTATCCTTGTGGATGATTTAAGTTTATAAAGACCCCATGTTATATATATATATGATGTTTTTTAAGATTTTGCTGATGTCGTTTCTGTATTTGTTATAGGAATAAGAGTAATTTTTTCTCTTTTTTGTTGTACTTTTACTCTCTCTGTTTTCCTTTAATTTGTTGATAATCCATATGCTATAAATAGTTTTTTTTTTATTGATAATTCATATGCAATAAATAGATAATAATTTTTATCACAAATAAATAGATAGTATTACTTCATATATGAAGGAAACGTTATCCAAATAATTTCACAAATAATGTTGTTAGTTCATTTTTGCGCGATCCTTTAAATATTGGACAAAAGAGCATCACAATACAAAAAAATCTCCCAATAATGGATTATAATCATTGATTGATTTATGAAAAGTTTTAAACTATCTATAACGTGAAGATTAATCATCCTTCTTAATGATATTCAGGACTAATTACTTGAGACGAGTAAACATTGTTTGATTACCTGTTTGCACCGAAAAGAGAATCAAATTGCAAATTTGTACATGGAAAAAAAAAAAAAAATCGTGGCACTCCCTATGATCCCATATAATTGTGACTCTCTTCCACTCTTTACCACTCGAAATTAATACTATACATGTATATATTTCTCCAGTTTGATTACATTAAATCGATTTGAAAATTGACTTTGACATGGGATCGTGACAACTCAGATGTTTACAGCACGAGATGTTGGAATTGATGTGGAGGTGATAAGGACTGGAAACAAAATAATCTGTGACTCCTGTATCTTAAAACAAAAAGATAAGAACACTAGCCACACACGTGCAAAGGCTTGATTAAAAGGCTGACTGATCTACAATAGATACTTGGCATCCATGGCAGTAGTAGCCCATAGGTCCTATTATGCTATGCCTTCTCTGGCATGTCATAGGTCTTAACAAAAGGCTTGCCAGGAACTTGGTGGGGGCAAGAAGGCAGTACGAAGTATCTGGTTATTTTTGTATTTTAAAAATATTTGATTAAAATATCTGGTTATTTTGCTATTTTAAAAAAAATATATTTTTTATTTTAAATTAATATTTTTTAGTGTTTTTATATTATTTTAATGTGTTAATATTAAAAATAATTTTTTAAAAAATAATATATTTCTAAAAAGAATATTTTAAAAAACAACGAAGAAGACTTCCAAACAATATTGGTCGATTCCCTTGAATTACTATCTTAAAACCCAGTATTTTGTTGTTCTTGACTTTGTCTCTTCTTTAGGCTCGCCGACACGCACCTGAAATGGCACACAAGTTCTCTTATATTTTACAATCATTCTAAAGTCAATTATGCATGAAGGTACTGCGTTTGGACGGATACCAAGCCGCAGTGCCGAATTAGATCAACCCACATCAGCGGACTGTGGGTGCATTATGACATGTCACATAGAGCAAGATGTGGGAATTTGTTTTTGGAATCAAAGATAAGATATTGGATGCCTCATCATAATAATTTGTCACTAGTTTGATTACATCTTGAAGGGTTAACGGTCCAGATACATTTGCGGTGGAGGAGTTTCAATGGATAAATATTACAAGTTTCTTGCTATATATTTAATTTAATCCATTTCCTCCGTGTAACTGGGTTTCTATTCAACAGAGTCCTCCAAACAGTGTTTTTTCGTTGACCCAAGACAAGCATTGAGACCACCATTTCATGTGCTCTGAAAGAGTATTCAAAGTAATTAAGAAATCGAAGTCCAAGCCAACGGCTAGGGGGTTATTTTAGGCGAACTATGGAGTATTTTGGGCTAGTTTAACTTTTATTTGCTATTGTTAAACCTATAGTTTCAGAAAAAGTTCCCCTAGCCATTAACAGCTAATGGAATCTAATGGTGTGCCTTGTTTTTATCACTTACCCTCTCTTTTACTATCTCATATATCTTTCCTTATTCAACACTGCATTTGGGGTTGTTGTTGCGGTTGAACTGTATTTTGTAGCAAATTCATAAGTTATTTAAGGTAAATATTCACTAACGATGAAGATGGATTAGCAACCGTGAGTCCTGTCCTGTCACCCTCTTGTCTTGCCCAAGATAGCACTTCTAGTCGGTCTATGAGACAACTAAATCATTATAATTTCCCATTTGGTTTGTAAATCTTAAAAGAAACTTGTGAGGAGCTATGATTTCCCGGGTTATGCATGCAAAATCGTCAGAGAGCTGGTAGACAAACACTAAATTACCTTCCACTTCAACAAAATTAAAGCATGAAAGTCAATGGCTTACAGATTCCAACATGCAAATTTCTAATCATAAAGTTGACAACGCAAAATCAGGGGCCTTTAACCACGGGTTTTGAAGTAAGATAATATATATTTTCCCCCTTTGGTTTGGTATACCAATCAGGCGTGGAAGTCGTTGTCCAACACTCAACCTTGGTGCCTCTAATCAAACATTGAACAATTAATAATATGTATATTCCTTGACCTTATGCAATTTAATTCAATTTTGTTAAACTAGTATTTCTTTTTTCATATGGTGACTGGATTTGCGCATGCTCTAACCCAAATGTTACCCATGTATGGGTAACATTTGGTATTATAATAGAAGTTATTTTTCAAAGCGTTTCTCACCTCAAAATAGATCAAAATAATATTTTTTTAATTTTTAAAATTTATTTTTGACATTGACATATTAAAAAGATGTAAAAACATATAAAACATTGATTTTTTGTATAACGTTGTTTGGGTTGCATTTCCAAGCATCACCTTATTGTCTTATATCTTATTTGTTTTTGTGGTTGGAAATTTTTTTATAAAAAGATTAATTTTTTTCTTCAAATTAATTATTCTTGTTGTTTTAAGATTATTTTGATGTATTAATATCAAAAATAAATTTTAAAAAATAAAAAATATATCATTTTAATATATATATTTTAAAAAAAACACTTTAAAATATACCATCTTTGCAGGCGTAGAAAGTGAATTCAGCTTTTGACATCTCCTATGCAACTTTAACTTTTTAAGAGGGCAAAATTTCAACTGAGGCGAAGTAGTGAAAATTTTGAAAGCTTCTTGAAATAGCGTACAATATGTAGTGCTCAACAAAAGTTGTTTTGGTTTCATACCATGTGTAGAAATTTGAATTTAGTACCTTCTCTTTATTAACCATTGTTGATCAGCTTTAAACATTTTTGAATCAGCAGCTTTTGTTCTCTTTCTTTAGTGTTCTTCTCTGGAAAAGGGAGTGTTATGAAAGCTGAATATACTGCCTAGAGAGAGATAAAAAGAAAGGGCTTCTAAGAAACAATAAAGACTGAATCTTGTCCTTAAAGGGTATCTTCTTTTGGTGGAAAAAACTTAAGTTTGAGGCAGTTCTTGTATCCATTTATATTGTCTATGATTTACAGTGTTATCATTTGTTCTTGTGCATTGAAAAATGAAAATTTATTGTCACACATGACGATACTTCTTCTGGAATAACTAGTAGGACTCCGGGGAGCTAAGCCTTAAGCCACTCTTAAACCAAGATCTTACCTTTAACTTGTAAGTAGATTCACATGTAGTCGCACAGCTACTGAAAAGATACAGAATCAAGAGGAAATGAACAGTAAGGCTGATTTTGGGACAGTAATATCTAATAACTTGTTGGTTTGCTGGAAATTAGTCAATTGAGGTGGTTGCTAGCCAGCATGCATGATATATCAGGGCAATCTTGCGTTTTACCTTCTTGTCCCCTTTGGAAAGTTAGGGGAGCAAAAAATATGATATAACTACATTAAATCTAATTTATTTATGCTAATCTCAAGAATTGCTCATGATAAAACTATACACTATGTACTTAATTATCTGATATTCGATTTGGATTATATAACAATGACAAGATGGTTATTTGGAAAAAATAAAGAAAAAGGTAATATACAATTGAAGATCTATCTCACTTCAACTTGATGTCTGTAAGATCAAACCAAATTTGCTTGAACACCTTGATAATAAGGTCATGATATTCATCAGAATTGAGTGAAAGATAACAAGCGAGAAGGTCTTCTAAGTCCTTTGATGCCTTGATATTGTTCTCCACTATCATCTCCACCATCGATTCCCTGAAATCTTTCTGGGGGTCAAAAGAAGATTTCACAACTGCCAAACTATCCGACAGGCTTCTTCGCGACCGCGACGATGAACTTGTCGTTGATGACACACTCTTTCGACCATTATTATAAGCCTGGATTTTCTTATTTGAGATTCTTGGAGAATTGACTCTTAGCCTGACTCCTGGTGAAGTCACAGAATTTCTCCGGACAGAACTAGTCTTGTATTCTTTCACTGCAATGCTCTCTTCTTTTACAACCTTGACAGATAAAGAGGCATGAGCATTTGTTTCCTGTATGTATTTAGCTGGACTCCTTCTATACTTGGTTGGTTCTTGGGTTTCTTTCTTCTTGGTATCTTCAAGTTGATCATCAAATTTAGCAGGCTTTGTTACGATTGGAGGAAGATCAAGATCAGATATGCTATGAAACACTTTCGGATTATCTAAATTCCTAGCAGTAGACTTCTTATCCACACTGATAACAATGCCATCATTGTCAATAGACTCAAGTTTGCAGTCACAAGAGCTTGACCAAGACAACATTTTTCAAATGAGACGGTAGCAAGAGCACTGTCCGACTTGAATTCTGGTGGAAATGAGTCAGAGAAATCTGTCTCCTGATCAAGAGAACCATCATAAAGAGAAGCTGAGTAGTCTGGAGGAGAATCTGATTTAGTCCAGAGCGTAGCACGGCAGTTACAACCTGCAGAGACAGAGGAGGTGACATGCTTAGGAGAGGCCTTGATGGTTCTTCTCCTGTTTCTTTGATTCGATGATCTTCTTGGTGGGTCAGGAAAATTGGTGTACGTGGATTTTGAGTTTCTTGGAGAAGTGTGAGGTTTTTGGTCACTTGAGATAAGCTCTCTAGTGATGTAGTATGATTTTCTTGGATAAGGATTGTATTGAGGATGTTTTGGTTTGGATGGTGGCTGCTGAGTTTCAGCAGCTGATGTTGCTTGTCTTTTCTTTATGGAATGAGTGGTGGTGTTATGGTTTCTTGTTTTGCCCATGTCTTTGAGCTTGTAAAACCAAGCATTAGGCATCATATCTGATAATCTGAACCTATTGTTGCCCATGAAAAACCCCTCCCTTCTCTTCTCCCAACTCGTTTTCTTTTCTGTGTTTTCTGTGTTTGTGAGTGAAGATAGTGGCTAGTGGAACAGAAGAAATTGTTGGATTGTCTATGCCTCTGCTTTGGCTGAAAACTCGGAGAGTGTGGAGAGGATAAATAATGAGGGACGGATTGGAATTGAAGAAAGGGGGCTGTGGTCCATAAATGGTGAAAAAGTTGGCACTAAAGAAATGGGAATGGGGCCCAAGGGTTAATGACTTTCAGTGCCTTATTAAAATTAAATTAAAAATAAAAACTAAAATTACATGTGTCGTTTTCCAACAAAATCATTTAACTAAAAAAAAAAGTATTTTTAATAAAATTCATTTATTATTATAATATTGACATGAAAAAATCAATCTTTTAATATTTTAGATCTATAATAAAATGACTTAAATATTCTTCAAAATAAAAAATTTAAAGTTAAGGTCCAAAGACTTTTCGGTATTTTGATGTTTTGATTACACGATAAAATAACTATACTACTCTTGAAAGCAAAATAATAAAATTAATGTCCGCAGATTGTTTTTATATTTTCATCATGTTTTTTTAGTTGTAATTAAATTTTTTAATAAGAATAAATATAATTTAAAAAATAAAAATGGCATGTATCACTCAATGGGATGTCAGTGTTTTTTGGGCGATGCGTGCAACGTCTCATGACGATCAAACATGGCCTTCTACATCAGCGTTGGAAATGTTGCGTCGTCCTCTTCCTATTGGTAAGACATGTGCACGACAGAACAATGGTTGAGCTCCGATAGACTTTGTTTTTTACTTTTTCTCCCTCTTTTCTCTTTCATCACCTCAAATTTCACACAAACCCTTCCAAATATTAAATGTATTCTGTAAGTTTGTATTTGTATTAATTTTGGTTTTCTTTCTTTTAATTGCTATATGTTTTCTTTTAATATATATTTTCTTTTCAATTCCATCCATTAACATTTTATTTCTTTTAATTTTTGTATCAAATTTGGTCCTCATTCTTTTGATTGTTTTTTTTTTTTATCATTTTCTTGATTTAATTTATTTTTCAATTTAGTCCCTCATTATTTTTTATTTAATTTTTATACCATATTTGGTCATTGTTTTGATTGTTACTTGCTTTGTTTTTTTTAAAAAAAAATTGAATGATTATGAGTTTTCTTCTTGATTTGTTTTGTCTTTGTCTTCTATGTGGTAATTATGGTCTTATGACCTGTGTCATAGATTTTGTTTAACTTCGGTTTTCTTATGTTATTTTTATTAAAATTGATTTTTTTTTAATTTCATCATTCAACAGTAGATTGTTGGACCCTAAGCTTCGTGAATTTTTCTGTTTTTTTTATGAGGTTATCTCGATCTCATATCTCGAGTCTTAGGTTAGTCGAGATGTAGGTTAGTTGAGATGACTCGAGTTTTTTATGTTTTTTTTTAATTGATTTTTTTCAATTTTGTTTTTTTATCATTTAGTTTGCATGAGAATATTTAACTTTCATTGTTTTATTCAATTTTCTATGTGCGGGGTTTTCTAGTCTCACGAGCGGGCCATGAATTTACGATTTTAACTTGAGTTAAGTGTTTTTTTCCTTTTTAAAATTGATATTTTTTCAGTTTGTTCTTCAACATTTACTTTGTTGGTAATTGAGCTTCAGATTTTTTTTATTTTTTTTCTTTATGAGATTATCTCATTTTTATTTATTTTTTGTTTTGTTATTAAATAAGATCGTTGAAACCTTTTAAGAATATTTAGAGGGTATCTTTTCATAACATAGAAAGTGTTTTGTTTATTAGTTGTTGGTCTTTTTATTTTTTTTATTTAATCATATTATTAAATTATCTAAGATTATTGAATCAATGATCAAAGTTTTAGATTTTTTTTTACTCTTTTAAAAATGCTATTATTTTCTAAGCTTTTTTATTTTCATATTAGGAAGAATGTAGCCTTGTCCATGGCATATATATAACGTGACATCTATCTGGTATATTAAAAAAAAAAAAAAAAAAAAAACAAATTCAAATCTGTATCGGGTTAGTATTTGATCCTTGGTTACCAGTTATTGATCACCAATTTAAACCCAGTGATATGCATACTTTTATATTTCAATTATTGATGGGTCTCGTGCAGTGAACCTCTGGTTGGAGAGAAACTAAACACACTCCAAGTATATTTTACAGCAAATGCAGAATCTATCTCGTTAACAAACAAGCTTCAGTTGTATATATCATCTACGTTTGGACACTCTGATGTTGTGTTGTTTATCAGTTTTGTTTGTTTTTATGAATGGATGTGAAGAGTAGAGACCATTGTTTTCACTAAAGTAAGCACTGAGGACATAGTTTTGAAGTTGTATCATGATCATTGGCGGACATGAAAGAAACCTAAAAAAGCAAGACCTTACCTTACTTTTCAGGGCTTCAAAATAAGCACTGGGGACATATTTTGGGCTTACCTTACTAGAGGGCTTCAAATTTATTTATATTTTATAGGTCTTGAACATCACAATGGATTAAAGTAGCTCATGCATGCCTGAGCCCTGAAGACGGCATGGGCTGTTAACAGGGACTGCGCGTCCTAAAGACGGCGCACGCATAAACTTATGTTCCTTCTGCTTCGTCGGATTGCCGGTTGCAAATCTCCTTACTTTAAAATGTAAAATTGGTTTTCCGGGGCTACTCGCAGCACAGATTAGCTGCCTATGCATGATGTTGTGTACAGTGACTCGAAAGATTGGAGGCACCAGGCTAAAACGGCTGAGGAGCTAACTGCAGCTGTTGGAGATAATGATGATCATGGGATGATTTGGAAACAGGTTTATTTTCAAGCGAGAATTGAGTCTCCAAAATCAAGTGGGTGAATGGACATCATCTAACAAAGAAAGTTAAGAGGCTAGATTACGGCATACAAAATGAGCTAAACATATTCCTTATGTTCAGAAACTACTGCCGGGTGATCTTCTTTGTTTTTGATAGTGGAAAAAAACAAAGAATTACTCTGTTAGAAATGGTTTGAATTATTTATTGATTCATGTCTTAGAAGCAGGATCATCATTTACCTCTTAACTGATACCACATTTGTATACGGAAAAGCAGAAAGCTACAGCTTCTAAATCTCACGAATTCCCTACAGACTATGTAGTATACGGCACACGTTCATTGCCCACTATAACAAGGAAAATCAAGAAGCATTTCCTTCTACTTCCAAAACAAATTAAAACAGCAAGAGTATGCATGAAATAATTCTTAGCATGCACGACGAGCAATTCAGCAATGTCGCCTTTGAAAACAAAGAGACAGAAAACAGAAACCGCAAATGATACTCAAAACTCCTTAATTGCTCCAAATTCATTTTCTGAATTTTAAATTAGAAAGACGAATTTCAGCATCACACTCCCTCTGATAATACAGTCAAAATATTGGCTGTGTTCACAGACATTGGCATTGATCAAGTACTAAGAACAGCAAAACTAATTTGGTTAACAATAAGTTCGGATATTTGTATTAACGTTCAGACATTATTCGAATAATGAAAAAAACATAAAGCCCGGAATTGATTGACTTGGATTTGCCGCATTCTTCGAACTCCTACCATTCATCTTTGCAGAGAGTGTGTCCAACTTCCGATCTTTCTTTTACGAGAGAGGTCATTCAGATTTGGGAACGCTGCGGTCACTTCCTTTACTCCCTTTGAAGGATGTTTTTAAGATTGTAATAGCCGTTGATATAAATATATTAAAATAATATTTTTTAATTTTTTAAAAATTATTTTTTATATTAACAAATTAAAACGATTTAAAAACATAAAAAATATTTTTTAATAAAAAAAATTTAAAATTTAAAAAATAATAATTTACACCGTGTTCTAAAACAGACTCTAAATAATAACATGCCATCCTGCATCATCTTATTTTGATCCCACCACATCTACCAAACGATTTTATTTTGGACCAAAACTTAATATGCGTTTGTTTTTATTTTTAAATGTATTAATAGAAAAAATAATAAAAAAGAATATACAGTTCAATAATATACATACAAAACACATAATAAGAAAATAATTTATATAACAGACCTATTGTTCTACTACGTAATAAAGTAGGTTCGATTTGGATTTTTTTTTTGTGCCTATCTAATTTTGTAGACTTGATTTGATTTGGACTTCGTACATGGTTATTAAATAATTTTAGCCCAAACAAGAAACATTACAAGAGGGGTTGTCCATGAATCAGATCTTAACCCAAGTTTTATAATTCGAGTCTGATAATGACTCGGATTCTTTAACATGTTTACTAAATACTAAATATACATCAAATATGAATCTAACTTAATCCGGTTTGATAATAATCCCACCCAAAACTAATATTAATATTATTTTTAATAAAAAAATAATTTTAAAACATAAAAAAATCAAATATAAAAAATAAGAAATAACTATGGCAATGGGTTTAGCTTTAGTATTTATTTAGAAAGTGTTTGTTTCTGTTGCTGCTTTTACGTTTGAAGCAGACCACAAATAAAAATTGTTTGGTTATTTACTAAACATAATTTATTGTTTGTGGGATCCAGTATTTTTGCGTTCAAAATGTAGGATTACTGAAAGTAGCTTCAAGTTGCTTCTCCTTCTCCTGTTGTCTTCACAATGGAGAGTGAATTAATTCACTCTTCACACTGTTCATGGTTGAACCGGGTCCGGTCCAAACCTAAATGCATTGGACCCAGTCCAATCCAGTAAAAAAAATCCAATTATTTTTTTATTTTTAATTGTGTTTTATTTGAAAAACTAGTGTTTAATATTATTCAATGGCACTACATAAATTAGAAGGAGATCGCATTATAACGTAGCATTTGCAGAATTTGATCGCAATTCCAATTTTGTTCCTAATGATATTTTACTTGATGTTGTTGCACGTTCAGGAAACCATGAAAACTGTAGTCCTTATCAGATGGATTTCGTACGTGATGGAATTGTAGATAGTTTAATGGAACAATAAAAAATATTTTATATAAAGTATTATTTATTTCATGATGAAATAACAGTAGTTAAATCTACAATATTTAAATTAAAAACCGTCATTAATATATATCTTTTTTAGTTATTTTATAACCTTAATTTGAAAAGCATTCTTAACCAAACACGTTAAACTACTTTTTGTTCAATCTTAATTTCAACCACAGTTTTAACCAAACGTATATAAATATCAAACCAACCTCAACCAAAAATGTTTTTATAAAACAATTTTTTTAAAATCACAACCACAAAAATTACCAAAATATCAAACACACTTTTACTCTAAATGAGAAACTACGTTCTATACTCATGTTGCCTTTTATTCTTTATTGATGTCTATTCTTTTGATAAGTTTTTCTTTCATCTCTTTTTCAAGTCTCACGTTATTTTTGTGAAAATCTTATAAACATGGTGGGGGAGATTAGTCTATAACGTCGTCATGACCCAAGATGCGCCTAGAATAGGCACGCTGTCCATTTTCTCTTTTCTCTCTAAAGTTTAGGGCAATCTTTAATGCTTAAATATTTATCACCTTTTACGGTGGGAGTGTCTATAATTTTACAACTTTACATAAACAACCATGAACCTTCTTTCTTGGAAAAAACCCAAAAGCTTTTTTTTTTCTTTTTTTTTCCTCTAATGATTTTAACATCAAGTATATAACTTGCTTTGTTTTTCATTTTAAAGCTTGGAACAATCTCAACTTTGTTATGGTAATCATTTTCAGCAATCAATGAGTCATCCATATATAATGACATTTTTTTTAATTATTTTCAGCCATAAATATATCTTCCATATAAAATAATAAGATGATAAAACTTTATATAAATTTTTATGAACAAGTAAGGTAAGTTGGATGAAAGTACCAAAATGCAATAATTAAATACACTTTTGATAGAAATAGAAAGCATAAAAAAATGGGGTTTCCAGGAACAAATTGGAATAATTAGATGTTGGGTATGAAATTTAAATTAAGCTAGAGCTTCATTTTGAACAAAAACAAAATAACCTTCAAACATTACAATAAATAATCAAAGGAAAATAACGATCTTATCCCTTTAATTCCCATGCACCACCAGTCAACCGAAGGAAGATTGTCTTTGGAGAGACATGAACATCGCCATCTGCATTACTGGAGCAACACACAAGTTGCATATGAAAATCCAAATTCTGTTAATATATATTAGACTAATATTTAAGTTTATCATCACAAAAACATGTTACTCAAAGAATATTCAACAAAAACCTAAAGTTTATAAATATTTAAAACTATAAACATATAAAAACATAATTAATGGTAAATATGCTTTCAACATAAAAAATAATAATAATAGAATTGTAGAATGCATAAGAAGAAGTTTATAAATAACAGAGATGTTTATAAATAATAGAAATGAGGCATTTGTTGTAAGGTTTTTTTTAAAAAAAATGTAATTGTCATAATTCTTTTAATTATAATTGAGTTTTTTTTTGTAAACAATATATAACGCCACAATGTTTGAAAAATACGGAGAAGATGTTGTCACCTATCATCCTCATGATCTTCAGTTATGGTTAGATGTTAGAGCAACTAATAGACCCGATAAAAATTAGGTTTATAAAATGTCTATAACATTGGCCAGAGAAATGAAGTTGGGTCGTAATGCTTCAACTCTAGGCACACAACAGTCCGACCCAAGCTAGTCAACGTTGAAACTTAAAGCGAGGGTCCTAGAACAAGTCATAAAGATAATAGTAAAATTAGAAGAAGAAAGGAAAGCCAGATAATAGGCGAAATTTGAAGAAAATGATGGAATATATGGCTTCATAATATCCCACTCCTCATTCCAGTACTTTTAGCTCAGGATTTTTCCCCATCGACCTTCATTTTTATCTGTGTAATGATATATTTATTGTTATAAAAATAATATTGAAATTAATAAAATTTTGATATTTAATTTGTTTTTTATTATTGTGATTTTTTAAATTAACAACTACATAACTAAAAAGGAATTTCTAATTTTTCAACGGGATTACCGATAGATTTTTTTTATTAGTTGATGATTTCATCGTCGAAAAGTTACAAAATGGTTAAGTTTTAGACTCTCCGATGAAATTAGCGATGTGCATCCTATTGCCGGTTTAATTGCTAATTTCATTGGCAATATTTAGATTATATCGATAAAATAAGTGATGTAATATTTTATTGGTGATTTATTTACTGAAATAATTTGGTCGATGTATTTTATTTTCTTGGCACTAATATTTCATCGCCATTTTCATTGTCATTACAAATTACCAATGGATAGCAAATCCTTGATAAAACTTTTCCTAGTAGCGTAATTTGTCAGCAACTCCATCAGCAATATAAAATTAATGATCAATATAATGGTTTTTGCTGCCAACAAATTATTTAGTCGACATTTTTTAATTTTCTTATGGTGTTATAAGAGCATCTTCAATGAAAATACTAAATGGAAAGTGATAATAATAACAATAACAACAACAATAATAATAATAAATATTATTTTAGCTTTTCAATGTTTAATTTACATGCTTCAAGGGAAGTGCTAAATAAAATGTTTTTTACAACTTTTCTTGCAAAAATATTATTCCTAATATCTTGTAATAATATTAAAATACTATTCATTGTAATAATGTTTTTTTTTCACTAGTTTGTTTTTCTTTGATTTTTTTTAAAAATTAGTTTTTTGTTTGTTTTTTAATGAAATTATCTTGATCTTATGACACGTATCATGGGTTTGACAAGTTTATCTAGGTTAACTCGAGTTAATTTTTTTATCTTTTTTTTAATTGAGTTTTTTTAAAAAAAATTTATCCTTTAATATTAGACTAACTAAAAATCATCCAAGTTGTTTTATACCCATCAAATCAACCATGGTTAAAATAATTATATATCAAATATATTAAAATATAATTAGCTATTTCAAATTCCTTCTCACCATTAAAGTTTATATAAATAAATAGATAGATTATTTTACAATATTTTTTTTAAAAAAAGTCTTATTAGCTATTTGAATCTTTCTAAATATCATCTCGCATTGAAGATTCTCTAATGATAGTCATAAAGTAAGATAAGGAAAGGAACCCACCATGCAGCACTCACCATTATATCTTTTCAATAATGAACAGCTTTTCTTCACTGACAAAGTTACTGCTGAAACAACTCTATATACTAGCTTCTGCCTACGCTCTCTTGTCTAAATTAGAACATTGATTGTGATAGTGAAAACTTTAAAGGTGGCTGTCTTATAGCATCAACCATGGTCCCTTTCCCCTGATATGGCTTTCCCTGACACATCCAGAACGCTGCTTTGTGTCTGCAGCATGTTTTACTGACTTGGAGATGGGTAGTTGGGACAAGTGTTCAAAGATGACGACGACGACGACGACGACGACAATGGTGAAAGTCAGCAATGTGGTGTCCTCTGGAATGCAACTCTTTTATCATGGTTCAAGGGGAGATGCCATTTCTTTGGCCATGCGGCCATGACTTGGCAATATGGAAATTAGACTATATCTGAGATCAACAACTATGATTTAGCTAATTAATTTTTTTCCTTGTTTGTTTTGTTGGATACCAATTCTAGAGCAATCTACTTAACTTGTAATTTAAGGGTTCATTTGTTTTGAGTAAAGTATTTTATAAAAAAATATTTTTCAGATTTTTCATGTTTGTTTCAAGAAAATATTTTCTTGTGTTTATTTCTAGTAAAATATTTTATAGAAAAACTGGTTAATGAAAAATATTTTACAATTAATCTTCAAACTTAATTCATTTACTAGAAAATATTAAAATATCTTATGAATAGTAATCTTCTTACAATATCATTCATCTAACTATTTCAACCATCATTTATATCTAACAACTAACATCATTTCACCGCCATCTTACCACCACATCTTTTTTTCTCCATAATCACTACACCTCCATCTCACCACCACCACTACTATCTCCTCCATAACCACCACCATCATCTCATAACCACCTCCTCTACTACTAGTATTATCTCATCACCATTACCATCCCACAACCCCCTTCTTCTTCACAACATTATCTCACCAACACCTTCTTCTCCACTACAATCACCTTTAAAAAATAGTTTACATGTAAAATATATTATAAAAAAATATTTTTTAAATTAAATATTGTAAAATATTTTTTTAAAAAGACATTTAACATTTAAAATATCCAACACAAAACAAACATACTCTTGGTATTCATGATTTTGTTGAGATCAAAAGGAAAACAGTATCCAGTGCCCTATGCCATATCATTTCACAAGCGGATCATAACAGACAAAGGGTAGAACAAATTCCAACCAATGTAACAAAACTTTGGAATCATGATATCAAACTAAAGAAACTATGTGGAATTATATTTGAGTTTTGTAGTTGTTAATATGATAATTATTAAAGATTTATATTATTAATTTTATAATTTATAAAATTAGTTGAGATACGTACAAATTTACTTAAATATTCATGTTAATAAATAAAAAAAATCCACTCACAACAAAAAGACACCAAAAGAGTTTGGATATTTGGTCATCTTCCCTCGGATTAAAGTAATTAGGCTGATGCTTAGCCGGCAGGAACCCAGTGCACGCATGCATGAATTTGATATTTTGTAAAAGCAATTACTGTTTAAGAAATAATTTTGGGAACTAATCTTTTGATAAAAATAGAATTATTGTTAGGGAAATGTATACTTTGCACAAATATATGCATGATAATTGTAAATTTGGCATGTACTTCCTAATCAAATGGTTTCAATCATCATAAACAAGCCTGCAATCATAGTTTTGAAACCGATATGACGGATCGATCCGGGATTAGAACCAGGCCGGGTTAAAGAAAAAATAGAAAAAGTTTATGACTTAGTGTGACCCGGCTGACCCGACAGGTTGACCCGGTAAAACTCGGTTGTAATTCGTTAACCTTTATTTTTTACCAAAACGACGTCGTTTTAATTTTTTAAATAGAAATTGACCCGAGCGACCCGGTCAAAACCCAGAACCCGGGTTTTGAACCGGGCCGGTTATCGGATTGGGTTTAAAAAGTATACCTGGAACTACTAGAAGGACAGCATGAATTCCATCACTCTCTGGTAGAGATGTGAAAAAATTCATTTGACTATATAATCTATTGAATTTGCCTTGCATTATTATTTTGAAATTATACTGTAAAACAAGATTCCATCAATGCTTTAATTTAAAAAGAAATAACTTGACTAATACTCGATCACATCATTTCGATGCACTAAAACTCTAAAACTGTTCAGAATATCCTCTAATTGTTAGGATAAAAAAATAAAAGAAAAGGAAAAAGAGTACGATATTGACTGTCAGACTACCTATGTCCTATGATTTCCTTATCAACACGTAGCACCATCGGATGGATAAATTACCATCCACATGTCAGAATCCCAAAAGAATTTGGAGCAGTCAGTTTCTTAGGCAAACCAACACGCTCACATTAACATTCCCTTAAAAATTAAAGACTTGGAGTCAATGTCTTACGTTAGTGCATTATTACATAACATAGTAGAAGTGGAAGTAGAAGTACGTAAAGAGAGAGAGAGACAGAGAGTTGCATCGTAGTTAGTGGATTCATTCAAGATTACTTTTTTTTTTACTACTTTCTTTTCATGGATTCAAGATCTAGAGGATTAATCCATTGAAACTTCTTTGAAGACTTCTTCGCAGTCAATTCAAGAAACTAGAAAAATGGGTTTTGAGGAGTTTGACCTTTCGAGTTTCTTGAAAAACCCATAAAAAATATGGAAGGAAAGATTGGTTTTTGGGTTTCTAAATGATTATCAAAGAATTGGGTTCTTAGCTCAAATGGGGGAGGGTTAAGTGTTAATGCGGCAGCAATGCACACAGCTATGAACGCTGTGCAAGCACTTGGGAGAGGATTTGATGTGAACTATGATACAAGGTTGTTGTATTGTAAAGGAGTTACTGGGTCTAAAGTGGTGGAGATTGATCAGGAACATGCTAGAGATCTTTTGTTGTGTGGTGGGTTTGTAGTGCCTAATGTTTCTAGGGACATAAAAAACTCCTTGGTCCCAATTGGACGCCAGAGTTCAGGTGTTCGCACTTTTCACGAGGTTGGTTTTTTTATTTTTTTCTGGTTTTGATTTTGAAGTTCTGTTCTTTTCCTGTGTTGTAAGAATCCATGTTTAGTATTGGAGGCTTTGAGTATTAGGCTATAGTGGTATTGAAGATAGCTTGAATTGAACTTGATCAATTTAGTTGCTTTTGCCACCAGTACCAAGTGGATGGAAAGTTTAACTTGTCTCTTGGATCATTTCTGCAGTTTATTGGCACTTGGTTATTTCATGTGTCTAAAGCCTAGTTATTTGATATTTCCTTGGATTTTTTCTTATAGTGTTAATTGATGTTCCTTAGAGCATCAGTCAAGACCTTGTGTTAGAGCTTTCGGGTTGTATCTTGACAGAGGGCTATAACCATCTTTGAGTGCTCAAGTTTCTGCAGTGAATGATGTCTGGAGTTACAAAATGCAAACTGAAAATTAAGACATCAGCTCTATTGGTTGATTAGTAGTGAGTGGTTACGCTTGATTGTCTAGAGTTTGATGAAGTTTTTTGTTTTTAATCTTAAAAATGATTGAGATAAAATAACGCTCGCCAAACTTCTGTGGTGCTAAGAATTGACTGCTAAACGAATTGTATTGATATTTTCCCTACTTCAAATACTGATACAAGCTGTTTTAAATGAGCGAAATCATTGTAGTTGTTCTAATGTTCTTCTCATGACGAATAATGCAGATGGTGGAGTACTTTAATCAAAAGGCCAACCTATCAGGAGGTCTTCCTCTTGGCTGCTTCAATTCTGCTTTTAGTTTTACTGGTTCAAAGCACATCGATGCTGCAGTTTCAAAGACCCTTTCTATGGATGGATATTATATCCCACTTGCCAAGGTCCAACTTATGAGATCCCCCTTAGTGTTGCATGAAAATGTTAAAAGGGCTGTTCCAACCTGTTGGGATCCTCCATCCTTGGCGAGGTATGAGTTTTAATTCTCTGAAGTCTGAAGGAATATTTTTGCATCACAGCTTTAGTTGTCTAACAATTGCATCCTTCTTTTCCAGCTTCGTTGAAAATTTTGGGACCCACGTTATTACTTCTGTAACTATTGGTGGTAAGGATGTGATATATGTTAAACAACACCAGTCATCGCCTTTGTCAACCCTGGAGATTAAACACTATGTACAGGATATTGGAAATCAGAGGTTTTCTGACATGGAGGATCATACGAGTTCAGGTCCTGTGAAACTCAAGGATAAGGCTAGTCCCAGGATATTCCTTTATTTTCTTTGTCTACATTCCTTAACATTTCCTTACTTGGTCACTTGTGACTTAAAACAGATTATTCTTGATTTTGCAGGGTGGTGATTCTGGCATATTTAACAGCCAAGGAATATACCCTCAGCCAACTAGTGCGCCATATCTTACTGGGAAAGAAGTATAGAAATCATTCATTTTCTTTGCTTCTTAGCTATAATCACTCTTTCACCTCGCCGAGGTTATGATGTCAAATGTTCTATTTGTTGAACTGTTTTACGATGCCTTTTGTTGTCATTTTAACGCATATAATATTTTTTATAGGAAGATGCTTGATGGAAAGTAGTATTCCATCCAAACATAATTTTCCTGAACATGTTAACCATAATGCTTCAATTGAGCATACGAGGCTTTACTCCATATATTTGTCTTGTAGTTCCCTTTCGAGTTCCTTATTTGCATTCTCTGTGTAGTACTCCAAATTAAACTATGCTTTCCTTTAAAAAGGTTTGCTTCCAGATGTCCTGAATTTTCCACATTTGTTCCATGTTTGGATTTTGTAATCCATTTGCTATTGCAATGATGTTTTCCAGGATGCAACGGTTGGATTTGGAATGAATTAACAAATGGTTTTTGGCTTTTTTTGTCTAGAAGGTTTACTTGCAATTGCTGTCATGATTTTTCAGGACAAAAGGATCGCTCTTTTGCAGTATTCTATCTCATTTTATTGCATTTGAGAAGTTGTCTCTGTTTGCCAACTCTGTATTTGCATGAATACAGTCTGAATACTTTTGTCAAGAAATCATCCTTGCGCTGTTAATCATTATTTATTCCTGAGGTTCAAAACCTTGCTTTGATGGATCAATTTGAAGCCTTAAACATTTTTTCGGGTTATTTTTTGTCTGTGCAGCATGTTACAGTCATTTTCTGCAGGAGGGGAGGAGATGATTTGGAACAAAATCATATTCAATGGGCAAGAACTGTACAGTCATCTCCTGATGTCATTGAGATGAGTTTTGTTCCTATCACAGATCTCCTTGTTGGGGCACCTGGAAAGGAGCATCTGTGTCGTGCTATTGCTCTATATCTTGAATGTAAGACAAGTAGACTGTTTAGTCAGAAACCTCTCCCTCTTATATGCTGTTTTTCTAGTAGGTAGTGCTACTCCTAACTGCCAGTCTTTTTTTTTTTTAACAATTGTGCCCAGACAAACCTCAGATAGAAGAGCTCAGATATTTTCTGGAGTTCCAGATTCCTCGAATTTGGGCTCCAGTACAGGACAATTTTCCTGGCCACCAAAGAAAGGAACCTGTTTGCCCATCTTTGCAGTTCAGCATGATGGGGCAAAAGCTTTATGTCAGTCAGGAGCAGGTATAAATTCTTTTGTTGGCTTTCTATACATTTTTGTCCCGGGTGAAGGATGGTTCGATTATTTACATTATTTTGAGGAACAGCGTTAAAGAGCTTACTATGTACTGTTGTATTTCGTAAAATATATGTAGCAACTGAAATTTGTCAATAGTGTTCTACCACCAAACAATTTATTACTGTTAGTTGGCTGCTCTGTAGAGGGGTCATGATTCTTCGGTGTAACCATTGGTTGTCTAATTTAACCAAAAGACAATCCTACTAGCTAATGTAAAGGGTAAACCTTGACAAAACTTGGTTTTTGATTTTGACTTAAACTTGGCTACAGATATCAGTAGGACGCAAGCCTGTCACAGGTTTACGACTATGTCTGGAAGGAGCCAAGCAGAATCGCCTGCGTATCCATCTTCAACACTTGGCATCTCTTCCTAAAATCCTTTTGCCATACTGGGACACTCATTTCACAATTGGTGCTCCCAAGTGGCAGGGACCTGAGGAGCAGGACAGCCGATGGTTTGAACCAGTGAAATGGATGAATTTCTCTCATGTGAGCACTGCTCCAGTTGAGAACCCTGAAACTTTTATTGGTGACCAATCCGGTGTCAATATTGTCACTGGGGCTCAGCTTGGGGTGTGGGATTTTGGTTCAAGAAATGTCTTGTACATGAAACTTTTGTATTCTAGGATACCGGGCTGCACAATACGAAGATCCTTGTGGGACCACATGCCCAATGACAAGTCAAGGAAATTCCCCGCTGTAAATAATACCAACTCTGGTGACACAAGTTCAGCTTCAAGAGGAAATATTGCAGGGAACAAGTTGGCTAAGTTTGTTGATATGTCCGAGATGAGAAAAGGGCCTCAAGATCCCCCAGGACATTGGCTAGTTACAGGTGGAAAGCTTGGTGTAGAGAAAGGCAGAATAGCTTTGAGAGTGAAATACTCCTTGCTGAATTATTGAGCTTACCATTATGGTTATATGCTGATGGGCAATGCTGTAATATAGAGGCAGTGTTTTTGATGCAGAAGAACTCGTGGTCATCGTTTGTGTAAACTTTTGAAACATGATGATCTCGGTTGAATGGATGAGGATATGTAAGTAGATGGTATTTTAGGGTTTCTTCCAGTGTCGAAGGTCAAATCTGTATACTTGTAAGCTGTGAATTTTGTAGAGAAGTTATCTTTGATAAGGGATGTAGGAATTGCCTCTAAATGTGATTGTTCATATGCCTACAGCATAATAGAGTTCTGAATTATTTTGTTTTCTGATCCTTTTCTCTTCAGAAGTATTTTTTTGCCCTTACCGAATGCAATTGCCCTCTTCTCCTGCGTGTGCAGAGTTGCACCTGAGATTCGCCATGACGCTTGCAGGTCTGTTTAGCCATGTTATGCTTACAAATTAAGCATTTACTTGGATAATTGTTCGTGTTAAGGTTAAATTAAAACTTTTGACTGTGTGTCTTTATATATATTATTGAGGATGTTGCTCCGACGTGATATATGTGACTTTGTGGGTTAAAGGGAATGAGATAACCGGTAAAAATATTATTTAGATTTAAAATAATTTTTTTAATATTTAAATGGTTATATGTTGGATTGATATAGGTTAACTTGTTAAATCCTAGACCCGGGTTATATACTAGATTATATTTAATAAATTTGATTTTTAAAATTATTTTTATTTAATTATATAATAAAAAAATAGATGTTCATAGTAAAAAAACAAAAAAAATAAAAAATAAAAACTTGCTGAAGTTAAAAAAAGATTTCTATAATCTAATATAAAAAAAAAATAAACAGTGTTTAATAAAATAATATCTAAAATATATTTTTAATTAATTTAAGAATTTATTAAAATAACATATCTAATATATTTTAAAATAATTAAATTTAATTTAAATTATTGAAAAAATACATAAGTAAAAAAATCAGATGCATTTGATAGCCTAGCATGTCTAGGCCATAATAAGTCCAGGTGCAATGGCCTTTTAGCGCACGTAGGAGGTTGTTTTTCTTTTCTTTCAAATTGAATGAATGACACGTAGTCTATCGATTGCTTTTCAGAAGAAGCAGATGACATGTTGTTGGGATGTCTAATTTCCACTAGTGAAGTGCTAAAAATTTAAATTAGAGTTTTTCGGACTAAAAAAATAATTTTTTACATATTTTCACTTAAAAACACTCTTTTAGACTCAATAAATAAATTCTTCAACATAAAAAATATTTTTCTACCCTTAATAACAAATTCCTCAGCACAAAAAATCCCAAAGACAATTAAGTAATACAAAGTCAAATTGAAAAAAAAAATCTTTCAACCTCTTTAGTATTTCTAGTAGGCCATGTTTGTTTTTCGGAAAGTAGTTTTCGGGAAATCACTTTCCAAACTTTCCCGTGTTTTGTTTGCTATTAGGAAAGTTGGTCAACGAAAAACACTTTCCGGTCAACGGAAAATACTTTTCAGTCAAAGGAAAATTTGGCTTGATTTTCAGGAAAGTGTTTTCCTTTTTGGCTGTGTTTGTTTTCTGAAAAGTGATTTCCGGGAAATCATTTTCCAAACTTTCCTGTGTTTGTTTGCCGTTAGGAAAGTTGGTCAAAGAAAAATTTGGCTTGGTTTTCAGGAAAGTGTTTTTCTGGAAAATTTGGGCGGCAAACACTTTCCGGAAGTTGTGAAAAATTTAGAAATGTCATTATTTGCTGATTATATCAAATTTGATCCTTAAACTTTTGATTGCCATATATATATTTTTAAAAAATATTTATTTTTCAATTTCATCTCTTAAAATTTAATTTTTATATTAACTTTGGTCCTTATTTTTATAATTGTTATTTGCTTTTTTCTTATCATTTTTTATTGAAATTTTTTATCTATCAAATTTGGTCCTCATTCTTTTGATTGCTATTTATTTTATTTGAAATAATTTATGAAATGTTGATTATTATTATTTTAATTTCTTCATCTTTTATTTTTTTTAATTTTTTAGATTTGATCTCTATTATTTTGATTATTATTTATTTTATTTGAGATAATTTATGAAATTATATTTTTTTTTCAATTTCATTCTCATTCAACTATTTAATTTGTAAGGTTTGTTCCTTATTATTTTAATAAACTTGAGAAAAATAAAATATTAATAAATTATTTTCCAACTCATTTTCCATGACGTAACCAAATACTGGAAACTGTTTTCCAACTTATTTTCCATTACACTACCAAACATCATAAAGTAATTCACTTTCCCGGAATTCACTTTCCAAAAGGAAACTACTTTCCAGCAAACAAACGGGGCCATAATATGGAAGTCTAAAAACCATAGTTTTGAAACCTGGCCTGGCGGGTTGACCCGAGGTTGGAACCGGGCCAGGTTGAAGAAAAAATAGGGAAAGGAAAAACCCGACGTGATCCGGTCAAAAACCCGATTGTAACCCGTTGACTTTTTTTACTAAAACGACGTCGTTTTGATTTAAAAACAAGAATTGACTCAGGCGACCCAGTGATCAGGTGACCCAGTCAAAACCTGAGACGCGAGCCTTGAACCGGGTCAGCCACCGGACTGGGTCTGAAAACTATGCCAAAAACACCATAATGATATTTTTCTGGTCAAGATGAAAACTTTGATATCAAAATTGACTATTTTTGTTAACAAAATTTGACCAATCAACATCTTTCTCTTTTCTCTATTGTTTTTAGATAGTTCTCCATTTTTCATGCTCAATAACTAAAAAATAAATAAAATAAAATTTTAAACTAAAATATATAATTGTCAAACTAAAAAAAGTAAAAAAGAAATACTAAGTAAAATCTTTCAAAAAGGAATTGTCACCAAAATTTAAAAAAGGACTGCAGCTTTTAATTTTCCATCCTCAAACTTTTAATTTCTTATCAACAACAAAATTGAATTATTTTTTACGAACAAAATATTAATATGATATTAAAATATTTTTTGAGGCTATAATAATTTTATAAAAAATAAATTAAAACAAATTATCGAGTTTAATTTTCAATCACTATAATATTAAAAAATCAAATTTTAAAAAAATCAAATATTAAAAAAAAACTAAAAAGAATACAAAATACTTGTGAGCTGTTAAGAATGAATACACCGTTTCTTTTAGGTTTTTTTGATGAAATCAGTCGGAGGCATGCTTTTTCCAGTCAGTTCTTACATGTTTTTTTCCAGAGAAAACATGCCTGCTTTATTATAAAAGCAGGCCCTTTGTCAAATTTCTAAAAAGTAGATAAAACACTGCTGAACTTATAATTAAGCACAGCATCAGGATCAAATAGAATCTTATTGAATTCATATGATGGCTACTTGAGGCTTACATGGTCGTTAATTTCAGGGTTCGTGGGATTAGTCGAGGTACGCGCAAGCTGGCCTGAACACCCACGTTAAACTAAAAAAAAAAAATCTTATTGAAGTCTTTTGCCGGGGCTGTGTGTTTATACCTGAACTGCGGTTTAGATGATTAGTTTTGGCTGAGTGCCGATCACTTTGAGCCGTAAAGTGTAAATATCAAGGGTAAAAGTAAAACTGGTCTTCTTATTCCATACCATACCTTCTTTCCTTTTTCTTTTTTTTTTTTTACAATTCTGGGAATTAATTAGTATACATACTGGCACTTGAAAGCCTTGGTGCCTTGGGGTACCTCAGCATAACCGGCCACACATATAACTACATGTTTTTTCAGCTTGAAAAACAAGACTTGGTGGGCATTTAACTTTACTAGAATTGGCCTCCTTCGAAAGTTTGTCCAAATTGCCAATTCGCAGGCACAATATTGTAGCTGGTAACAGTCCTGCCATCACTTGCTGTGACTCTGAAGGAGAGGCTTTGGCCGTTGAGATATGAGTTGCTCTGCCAATCTTGGCCCCAATTCCTTGACATGGTTTGCCACCCAGTTCTAGATCCCTTGACAGACACAGCATGAACATCCCCTGCACCAGCCACATTGGTTATCAAGACCAGGTTGAAGTAAGAATGACCATTAATGGTGAACCTTATGCCTCCTTTCTTCACACATGGGACCCTGTCAAGAAACCACAAACAAATTAAAATGATGTTGTTTCAAATTGTCAAACATTAAGGAACAATAATAGAACTTCTGAATGGACAAGACTAAGGATGTCTTGAAAATACCTTCTAAAGAGTACAGGAACAATCCCAGCTCGATATTGTGCGATTTTCAAGAAAGCTGGCTGCGCCAAATCAAAATGTTGTAGAGGGGGATTGCACCAACCACCATTGTCATTAGACAAAGCATAATTAGGAGGGCAAAAGTTGGTAGCTGTCACGGTGATGGTACTGGAATGGCACCATTTAGGATCATTGTTACAACGTATCTGGAAGCATGCTCCACAGCTCAAGCCATTATTGAAAAGAGCAGTGCTTAGAGCTGCCGTGCTAGTTCCATACCCTTGGCTGTACAGGTTTCCATATCCACAAGCTCCCCCTGCAACCAGTACCACATGCATCTTAATTATAGGAAACACAAGACCAAAGCATGAAGACTTATTGTATGGAAATAATTGCAATATACAAGTACAACTCCTGTGATTAATTGTTCGATCTCGATCATGCACGCTTGGAATAAGCATTCACGTGTTCACATGTGATACACATATAAACAAGATCATCTAATTAATGTGGCAACACTCTAATGTGCTTAGCTTACCCATTGTGCCAGACGCATCACTGCCGCCGTAGAATGTGGCGTGACCAATCTGCCAGCCACCACGGTCTCCACAAGTGCCATGAAATAACAAGCTGAATACAAGAAATAACTGAAGGAATACAGAGAATTGCATTGCTTTAGTTGCCATTATATATGTTTTTGTGTTGTTACTGTGTAAAAGAAACAAGTAGTGGCAAGAAATAAAGCTTGATTAATTAGAGGAAGGACACAAAGGCTAGCTTGAGCGTGGTAGGATATGAGAAATGATGTTGGCTATTTATACAAGAGGGAAGTGAATTTGCTGAGGCAATTAGGAGTGGACTCTTGGGCTTTGTTTATTATTACAGCATGCAAGTTAGCGGTTGGACGTTAGAGCTATAATTAGAACCGACCTAACGGCTGGGGGCATTTAGCATGCACACATGCCTGGGGGCATTTAGCAAGCTAGTAACTGGATCCAAAATAATTGTTTTCAACTAGCATGCCAAAAAGGGTTTAAAGGAATCTTCTTCTTATTCGTTTTCTTCTTCTCGTATACTATATAATAAGATGGCCAAATTCGAAACTAAATAGTAAAAAACAACTGAAATAGATGCGATGAGATTTATTCAAAGATCTGTGAATGAAAGTACACTGCAGGAAGTTTGATGAGATTATTTATAATTATTATTTTTTCCAAAATAATAATAACAATAACAGCAAAATTGTGAGCAGAGTCCATGAAATGGTTGGCTTTGATTTGTATCCAAAATCTTTGATATTCCTGACAATCATGGAAGAGGTGTTTAGGAGGGTCACGGGGACGGAGGCAATAACATCATGGCTTATCCAAGCGTATCTAATCTAGTCTAGAAGAAGAAAAGATGTAGTTGACATGTCAGCTGACTATTGGATGGTTGACCACACATGTGAGCAAAAGATTTGTTTTTAGCTAGCATTAATATATTAATGGGTTGGCGTTGATACGCCGGCACACTAAATAATATCTGGTTTGTTTTGATATTTTAATAGTGTTTTTGAAAAAAAATAAATTTTTTGTTATTTTTTTTAAATTTATATTTTTTAGTATTTTCGGATAATTTTGATGTGTTGATGTCAAAAATAATTTTTAAAAAATAAAAGCATCATTTTGATATGTTTTCGAGTGAAAAACACTTTGAAAAGTAGTTACTATTACACTCTCAAACACCCCAGAATCACGTGTCAAAGCTGAGGTGTATAAACTAGGTATCATGAGGCTAAAATATTTAGTATTGTAGACACAATTTTGATTACTTAAAATTAAACAAGTATATATATACAAATATCTAATTTTATTTTATATATATATATATATATATATATATATATATATATACCGAGTATAATCTCCATCTAAAATATTATTTCAAAAGAATAAGATAATTTTCTGATTCTTTCCTTGGATTTAATATATAGTGACTTGATTTATTTGAGAAAACAAGCCAAAATTTATGCTATGTAAAAACATGAATTTAGGCGTGTATTGCAAATAGTGGTGAAGAGATTTTTTAAGATAATGGGGACAAATTAATTACTAATAAATACTTAATATTATGTATTATGTAGACATTCATTATATAGAGAAATCAATTTGAAATATATGTACTAACTCATATCAAACAATATTAATTTAAGAATACTTTTAAAATGAGAAAACTTATGTTATAATTGTTCTTTTCGAGTTTTTTATTTTAGAACCGTTTCATAATAACTATATTACCAATCCCATCGAAAATATTTTTCTCAATATATACAATCAAACTATCATTCATCTATTTTTAGTTTAGGGTGGATTCAATACTTGTGTTTTCTAGATCTTTCAAGGACTAGTAAAGTTCTTGACAACAATTCTATGCTAACATATAGTAGAGAGTAGCTAAAATCATAGCTTAAAGGATTGCCATGACAAATTGATATTGTTATTGTTGACTTATTGTTTTCTATAAGTGGGTTAAACATAAAATGTTAAATATATTTTTTTTATTTCTCTAATATGTCTCTAATTTTTTTAGTTGTCCTATACTTCATTTTTAATCACTAGTAAGTTCTTCACACTATCCATTTTCAATATAAAATTCATAGCAAAATACTTATCAATTCTTCAAAACCCATTTCAATTCATATCCATATGCATATAATAATACCTATACACATATTAATTCAACAAACCATTAAATTATCATAAATCATAAAAATTTTAATAACTAGTTGTAAAGGAATAAAACTAAAATTAAACAATGAAACAAATAGAAAAGATGAAGGAAACTTACATAAAGCATAAAGCATGAGAGGTTATTTGCTTAACTAATTAATAGCTTAGGACTTTAAGAGAAATTTTGCAAGAGAGAGAGAGAGAGAGATGCAATAATAATAGCTCGAAAGAAAGAAGAAAAACTCTCAGTTAATTAATGAAAGAAAAGGAAAGAAAGGGGAAAAGATTAGTGAGATGTGCTGGACATATCTATTATATTTTTATTTATGTTGTAAGTTAACAATAGCTAACTTTGGTTAATTAGTTGACAACATAGAAATTAAACTTGTTAAGATATTATTAATATTATAATATAAAAAGTATTTGAAAAAAAAAAATTAAGGGGGCAATTGCCCCTACGTGGCTCCGCTATTTATT